>CM025786.1:2381971-2398652 GCA_014636745.2 Centella asiatica | reverse complement strand
ATAAAAAATAAAAAATAAAAAATAAAAAATAAAAAATAAAAAATAAATATATATATCTAATTGCGAAACAGATGAAATATATGTTGGAAATAAGACAAAAAAGGATCGAATGCAACGGAAGAAAAAATACAATTTGAAGAAGAAGAAATTTATTGCTCACAAGAATAAAATTCTTTAACTCCCTCATTCTTATATTATCTCCCAATTTCTTTTTCTCTAATTACTACAACCACTAATGACAATGTCTATTTCTAGCTAAATATTTTGTAAGAGAGTTTTAGACTTTGACTTATTTTTCAAACTAAGATGAATCTAGAAACATAGTTTAAATTATGGACTATTTAATATTTGGGCTTAATTAACTCTAAGTTGGATCAAGCCCAAATCAAGCTTATTTTCTAACATCCCCACTTAAACTTGATTTGGTAACTCCAAGTAAATCTCGTAGCTTGCAGAAGACATCTTTCTTGAGTGGTTTAGTAAGAATGTCTGCTATTTGATCTTGTGACTTCACAAATTTTAATTGAACTTCATTTCTTCCGACACACACACACATGGATGAAATGATATCGTGTGTCTATGTGCTTACTTCCTTTGTGAAAAATCAAATTTTTTACTAAGGCAAGTGCAGACTTGTTATCCACATAAATCTCTGGCATATTTAACTCCTTCATCAAATTCCTCAGCCAAATTGCATGACAAACACATGAAG
This sequence comes from Centella asiatica, assembly GCA_014636745.2. Classification (NCBI taxonomy): domain Eukaryota; kingdom Viridiplantae; phylum Streptophyta; class Magnoliopsida; order Apiales; family Apiaceae; genus Centella; species Centella asiatica. The sequence goes on along the minus strand of CM025786.1, from coordinate 2,397,940 downwards.
TGGAAGCTACGTATTCAGCTTCACATGTGGATAGTGTAACGATTGGTTGCTTCTTTGAGCTCCACGTAAATGTAGAATCACCCATAAAAAAAAAATCCACTTGTACTCTTCCGGTCATCTATATCTCCACCCCAGTCACTGTCACTGTATCCAACAAGTTTGGAATTTTCTATAGGAGTGTAGAAGATTCCATAGTCTAACATACCTTTGATGTACCGGAGGATTCTTTTGGCAGTCTTCAAGTGAGTGGATGTAGGAGATTCCATGAATCGACTTATGAGTCCAACACCATAGAGTATATCTGGCCTTGTACATGTTAAATATCTTAAACTTCAAATAAGAGTCTTAAAGAATGTGGGATTTACCTTTTCTCCTTTATCTTCCTTTGACAGTTTTGTACCACATTCTACAGGCGTGTCTACGGTGTGCAATTTGTCATATTGAATTTCTTGATAATGTCATTTGCATAGCCTTCTTAAGAGATGAAGATTCCTTCTTCGCTTTGCTTCACCTCAATCCCAAGATAATAAGACATTAAGCCAATGTCAGCCATTTCTAACTCTCTTGTCATTGCTTTCTTGAAATCTTCAAACATACTTGGATTACTTCCAGTAAAAATCAAGTCATCTACATATATGCATACCATCATAACATCTCCATTTATGTGTTTGGTGTAGACAACATACTCATGTGAGCATTTAGAGAAATTATTTTCTTGAAAGTACTTATCAATACGACTGTACCAGGCCCTCAGTGCTTGTTTCAGGCCATAAAGGGACTTCTTCAATCTTAGAACTTTATGCTCGCTTCCTTTTTCCGTATAACCTGGTTGCTTGTCAACGTACACCTCTTTGTCAAGATAGCCATTTAAGAATGCTAACTTGACATCCATTTGATAGATTTTCTATTTATTTTGTGCTACCAAAGAAATGATTAGTCTTATAGTTTCTAAGCGAGCAACAGGAGCAAATACCTCGTCATAGTCAATACTAGCTCTTTGTTTGTATCATTTTACCACGAGTCTTTCTTTGTATCTTTTGTCTTCACCTTTGGTATTTTTCTTTATCTTGTATACCCATTTCAAGCCAATTACTTTATGCCCTTTCGGAAGTGTTGTAAGCTCCCATGTATCATTTTTTATGATTGCTTTAATTTCTTCATCCATAGCTTGTCTCCACCTTTTATCTTGTGCCGCTTCGTGGAAATCAAGAGGCTCACAGTCGGCAAATAGGCAAATCAAATTGAGTTAATCATTTAAATTCTTGGTTACCTCATAGATATTTTCCAAATTTTTGTATCTTAGGGTCTTCTCATTCTGACTTGAGCTTGATGAGGAAAGGGTTATTCTTTAAACTGGTGATTGCATTGGAGATGAAGGTGGAGTAGCGATTTTTTCAAGACCTTGTCTGGTTAGTTCTTCATCTTGGAATATTAGGAAGAAATCATAATCCTCATCTTTCTGAACATTCCAATTCCATGATGCTTCTTTGTCGAACTCAACATCTCTACTCACAATGATCTTTCCATTGATTGGATTATAGAGATTGTAGCCTTTGGAGCATTTATCATAACCAATGAATACAAGCTTTTGACTTTTGTCATCTAATTTGGTGCGGACTTCATCTGATACGTGTGCATATGCTATGCTTCCAAAAACTCAGTGATGCTTGACATTAGGCTTTATCCCGTTCCAGGCCTCCAAAGGTGTCTTGTTTGGCAGACTCTTGGTGACATTTCTATTTGACAAGTAGACTGCACAATCAATAGCTTCAGCCTAGAATTTTTTGGGCATTTTTTTACCGTTCAACATGCTTCAAGCAATGTCCAAGATTGTTCTATTCTTTCTTTTTACCACACCATTTTGTTGTGGCGACCTTGGCACTGTGAGAGGTCGTCAGATTCCATTATCTTCACAGAATTTGTCAAACTCCTTTGATGTGAACTCACCACCTCTATCCGATCTCAAAGCCTTAATCTCATTGCCGCTTTCTTTTTCAACAAGAACCTTATACTTCTTGAACATGTTGAATGCCTTGGACTTCTCCTTTAGAAAGTACACCTAAGTCTTACGGCTATAGTCATCAATAAATGTGATGAAGTATTTATTTTTACTGTAAGAACATGGATTAATTGGTCCGCAAAGATCCGTGTGGACAAGCTCCAATGGCTTTTTGGCTCTTGATGCTGCTTCTTTAGGAAAACTTTTTCGAAATTGCTTTCCAAGAAGACATCCTTCACATAATTGATTAGGATGATTGATGGAAGGCAATCCTTTCACTATCTCCATTCGTGAGAGCAAATTTAAATTATCAAAATTTATATGTCCAAATCTCAAGTGCCAAAGCCAAGAGTTATCTTTTGTGCATGCCATAAGGCATTTTGCAACATCATGTTGAATATTTAGCAAAAATAATCTATTCTTGGTCGTTGGCACTTTGGTTATTATATTTTTGCTCTCATCGAAAATCATGCAATGTTTATTTTTTATTTTAACTTCATAATTCTTTTAAAGAAGTTGACCCAAACTTAAAATATTATTTTTCATACCGGGTACATAATAAACGTCAGATATAAATTTATGCCTTCCATCTTTTAAGCGTATAAGAATATTACCTTTTCCTTGAACCGGAATGCTCGAGCCATTTCCAAATTTCACAGCACCATTGATGCTTTCATCAAGTTGCATGAACATGCTTCTATTGCCATTCATATGATTACTTGTTCCAGTGTCAAGATACCAAGTGTTATCTTTCATGGTTTCTCCATCATGTAGTGCCATTAGCAGGGTGATTTCTTCTTCATTAGTTTCCACAAAATTTGCTTTCTCATCTACTTTATTTTTACTCCAACAATTAGAAGCGTAGTGACCATACCTTTGACATTTGTAGCATTGAATTTGTGAAGTGTAAGTCTTTCTTCTTGATAAGTTGCCTTTTCCACAACCTCTTGTTAAATAAAAAGTTTGATTTCTTTCTCCTTGATTAAATTGGATATGACCTCCTCGGCCATTACTGCCATGACCGCGACCTTGTCGACTTCTTTCGTAATTGTTATTTTCTTCATTCTTCAAAGTGAGTTTACTTTGAAGAACTTGCTCCAAAGCTTCATGGTCCTTTCTTTTTTGTCTCTCTTTATGGGCTTGTAGCGAGCCCATAAGTTCATCAACGGACATATTGTCTAGATCTTTTGATTCTTCAATTGCAACAACAATATGTTCGAACTTTGGAAATAAAGAACGGAGAATTTTTTTAATAATACGAGTATCATTTAAATCTTCTCCGTATCTTTTTAGTTGATTGGAGATGATTAAAACTCTAGAGATGTAGTCAGATATTTGAAGCTGGATCTTCTTCACTTTGTCGACACCTTGTTGAGACTTTTGAAGAATTTCCCATGCTTGGTGGTTGTTGCGGAAGAAACTTTTATAAACATGCTCTCATCCAAACATAGGTGGATGATTGAGAGAGCTTGTTGATCCTTCTTGCGCGCTTTATGTAGGGCATCTTTCTTCGCTGCCGTCAAGGTAGCCTCTTTGGCAGGTTCCTCATAGCCTTTCTCCACAATCTCTCAAGCATCTTGTGAGTTTAGGAGAGCTTTTAGCCGAATGGACCAACTATCATAGTTGTCCTTGGTGAGGTGAGGAAATTGGAAAGAAAGCATACCATTTGCCATCATTCTTGGTATTCTTTAACCAAGCTCTTGATACCACTTTGTTGGAAATAAAAAAACAGATCGAACACAACGAAAGGAAAAACACAATTTAAAGAAGAAGAAATTTATTGCTCACAAAGTTTTTGATTACAAGAATAAAATTCTCTAGCTCTCTTACTCTTGTATTATCTCCCAATTTCTTTTTCTTTTGATTACTACAACCACTAATGACAATATCTATTTATACTAGTCTAGAAAATGTTTTAGTCTATGAAAAATTCTAGACCTTAGAGATAAGTGGAGGATTTTAGGGTCTAGATATTTCTAGCTAGATATTTTGTAAGAGAGTTCTAGACTTTAACTTATTTTTCAAATTAAGAAGATCTAGAAACATAGTTTAAATTATGAACTATTTAATATTTGGGCTTAATTAACTCTAAGTTGGATCAAGCCCAAATCAAGCTTATTTTCTAACAATATATAATTATAATACAAACTGTGAGTATACATACCTGGATGTCGTGGTTTTGGCCAAAACCAACAGTATAGACAGGCACTTTACTGACGTCTGGTAGGGTAATAACATCCCCACCTATATTCTGCCGGCCGTCGGACATAAGTATGATGGCAACAGAACGGTCCTCTTTAAAGCTACGGTCATTGAGCACTTGCAAGCCGGTTTCAAGGCCAGCAACAATGTTAGTGCTACCGCCAGCGTTCAAACTATCATCAACCAGCTTTTGGATGTTTGTCCGAGCCTCTTCAGTCATCTGTCTGAATGGACACAACCTGGTGGAGTGTCTGGAGAATGTGACAATCGACAATCGGTGAAGGGGGCTGAGTTTTTTTATCACAAATTTCATGGCGATCTTCATTTTTGATAACTTCTCTCCACCGTCTTCAATCATGCTCGCACTGACATCTAGGACCGTCACAATATCTACCCCTATTCTGTCCTTGGGGTTTCCTTGCACCTTGAGCTTCACTAGGAAATCCAATTCGCACTCCTCCTTTGGTGCCTTGGCATTCTTATCGTAATTAACATCTACTTTTCCCACTTTTAATGCTATATGATTTGAAAAAAAACAAAAAAAAGGATTAGATCATATTGTGCTAATTAACAAGAGGAAGAAAAAAAGTAAAAAAATCCAGAGCGATCCGTACGAATAACGAGATGACATACCTGCAGGTACATCATCTTGGGTTGCAACATCTAGCTTATCATCATTGAACACCATTTTTTGCTGAGAGTAATACACTTATTTCTAAGTACAGTTTCACTCCTGCAGCAATATTTGTAGGCAGAAAATATATGTTGAGTTATTAATATTTTTATAGATTCAACTATATATATATATATATATATATATATATATATATATATATGTGCTATGTCATTGAGGCGAGGGGATTAAACCTCATTAGTGTGAGAACCCGAAAATTGTAAATTGGTTTTATAATATGAGATAATATATTTTGTGGCAAATTTTATTTTATATTATCTTATTTTTGCATGAAGTCTAATTCTTTTGGATATGAATGATAAATTCATATACTTTCAAAAAGAATTTTATAATAATGTGGTACTCATGATTATAAGGTTAAATCCTTGAGAAGGAATTAAAGGGGATTAGCAAATCCCATATAAGATTATTTGATCTACAAGGAGGAGAATGAAAGGATTACGTAGCTTTATAACTACGTGTGTGATTTAGGTGGCAAGTTTGTGCATGAAGGACAGCAGCTGTTTATACGTACTTAGCTGCTAAGAGATCATGATGAGCAGCCGTATTTACCGTCCAAATCAACCAATTATCTTATTTCAAGTTTAATCGTAGCTTACTGCTTTTTAACTCTATAAATACCCCATCCGAAGTGATATTCTAACTCTTTACCAAATTTTTTTCCTAAGAGTTTCATCAAAATTGTTATCTCTGAAAACTTCCGAGATTTTCTTTCGGAGAATTTTCTCAGAAAAACTTTGATTCCACTTTGAGAACGAAGAGGTAAGAACTTAGTGTTCTATTCAGTTTTCTTTCATGCATAACATCGAAGATTTATGCTAAGATTAATGCTTTTTGCATCATCATGGGACATCATAATCAGAGATGTTCATGTTAAAGTCTTCCATTGTAGCAGAAGAAGGCTCTGCAGTTAATCTTTGATGAGATATTGTTGATCTCTGATGAGATATTGCTAGTCCCTGATGAGATAGTTGAAGTCTCCGATGTGATATTCTGATATTCCCCGATGGGTTATTTATTCCCCGATGGGTTATTTATTCCCCGATGGGTTATTTATTCCCCGATGGGTTATTCATTCCCCGAAGGGTTATTTATTCCCCGATGGGTTATTTAATCCCTGATGGGTTAGTTAGTCCCCGATGACGTCAGGATTAATCCCCGATAGGCTAAAGTTTAGTCTCTGATGACGTCACCAGTATCTCTGATAAGAAGTTAGTCTCCGATGACGTCACCCTTAATCCCCGATAGATTTAAAGTGACGTCATCAGTCCCTGATGAGTTTTAATCCCCGACGCGTTTAGTCTCTGGCGCGTCCAGTACACGTATTAGTCCCTGATACTTTCCCGTAGTCTCTGATGGCTAAGGGGATTATTCCCCGATGCACAGTTTGTTATCAAAGCTACAAAACATTATTTTCTTAAGGTTATTTCACAATGTTATCATACTAGATTCAAGTCAGTGAAGTCTAAGGACATCTCATATCTATTTTCTTCCATAAATTATTATCAAGGTATTAAGATATTACTTGCGTGATTTACAGAATCTTTTCTCGCAAGTAAATTGATTTGAATTTTGTGCAAAGGACTGAGGCAAGTATGTCTACACTTTTATATTTATTTCAAATTAAAGGAAGTATACCTTCATTATTATGCTTGATAATGCAAGTATATCCTTACTCTGACGTTTATTTCAGCTATGCGCATGATCAATTGATTCGATATGCGTACAAAGTTACATTCTTTATATTTAAATTTCCTTGTGAAACAAAACGCTATGCTTAGTTTCCGCTAGCATGATAAATGTAATGCATGGATATAAAGGAGCCTTGATTTATCTGATATTATTCAATCTTATATCTGTGCAAATGAATGAGAATGTTATGTCCCTTAATTGGGAAGTGCCACATAGTTGGCAAGAGGAAAGGAAAGGTGCTGATTTGTTCTTCACCTAACCTAGAGGAATTTTATGTGACTACGTACGTTCACACCAGAGGGATCATGCGGGCACAGTTAGGCCAGCTGTATACCGTATGGTTAGCAGATCCAACGGGTATAGCCTCCGATGGATATTTTTACTCCAAGAAAGTTATGCTTGACACTAAGAAGGGTTACACAATTGAATATCATCAGTAACCCTAAAGATTTCATAAGGAATCCAAAGGCATTGATATCGTTCCATCAAGCCTACCAACAGAAATGAATTTCTTTGAAGCATTTCAATCTCGTTTTTTCCTAAATTGTCTATATACTTGCTGGGCGTACATCGCTCATTTTTGTTGAATTTTAACGTCTTGCAGGTCAAGAAGTTAAGGCTGAACCCTCGGACAAGGGTAAGGCAAAAATGATTGATCACTGAAGCTGGCTAGCCTTGTGATGCCATTAGGAAGGGAGGGAAGGAAGATGATCTGGGATAGGATATTTTGTATTACAAGATAGAAACAAAATAGCTTCCGCTGTAAATGTAATATTTTGGGTTATAATAACTCCTTATTACTGTTTCTTTCAGTAATTAATCTTTAAATGGATGTATGGTTATCTTTTCCTTTTTATGACGAAGCCCTGATCCAGTGAGGGATTTTGGGGTCGTCACAATTAGAGTGAGAACTAATTTAAAAAAGCACGTAAGAATTTGGTTAGTTTTAAAAATAATTTTGTGGATCAGCAATAGGTTCATAGCAATGGGCGAATTAAATTTTTATGAATTTCCCATTTGTGCGATGTAACAACAGACCCGGTGTGAGCTTCATTTTAATCATTTTACTTAAGTTTTTATTTAAATAATTCTTGTACTAATTTAATTGTCAAAAACTATTTTGTGACGGTCATTCACTAAGATCACAGGCGATGCAACAACAGACCCAATGCCCGTACATGTCCCGGGGAGCTAGAATTGCACACAAATTAGTTGCCCCAGCTGGATGTTATTGGCGACAACAAATTAGCGACGGTTGTGTAAATCCGTCGCAAAGATACCGATAACAGTCACTCTATGAACGACCGGATAGAACTGTCGCGCTAATGGTGGCAAGATTATACACTGGTTTTGTCCGTCTCCGAATATAATTATTTTCTGTACTGTGCAAATCTTTCTTCTTCTTCTTTTTTTTTTTTTTTTGAGAAAAGAAGTTTCATGTAAGCATAATGTGAATCCATATTTGCATCCGTCAAAAGAAAAAAAAGGCACAATAGGATCATCACTAATTTTAGCTATATTTGTGATGGAAGGATATATATATTGATAAGGGAAAACTTATTCGACAGACTTTGAATTATATCAGTTTTGTATATTTGATCCCTAAACTTTTTTCGTAACTTGTTTGATACATAAACTTTTTAAATCATGCACAATCAGTAAATTTCGTCAGTATCTCATTAAATCTGATAGAAAATATACTAATGTGAATCATATATTTAAATTTTAGTCTTTATTTTATTAAAAAAATTATCTTTGAAAGTTTCTGATCAAATTTATAAAATTGATGTAACTCGAGAATAGTTGAAAAAAAAGTTTACATATAATATAAATCGATCATTTTATTATATGTGTGATTTGCATGAGTGTATTTTTTATCAGATTTAACGAGTAATTGATGAAATTTCTTGATTGCGCATATTTTAAAAAGTTTGTGTACCAAATAAATTGTAAAAAAAGTTTGGTACAAAATATGCAAAACTGATATAGTTTAAAAACCATTGAAAAAGTTTTCCCTATTGATAAATTATATAATTTGAAGTGGGTTTCTTCACTTTCTTAGTTTGTGTGCGATTTTATAAATAAATGTATACGCTTACTAATTGTAGTTCGTTCCTTATTTTCAATGGATATTATTTTGCTAAGTAAATTATTGATTACATTAAGAAGTATTATTTTAGGTAGTCGGAGTATACTGATGTGACATGATATTTTCAAATGGCAAGCACCACCCCATAATTGCGTCAATCACGTTTAGGTTTGTTCACACTAATATTTATTTTTTTGCTTTGATAATAAAATGGTGGTTGGTGGTTGTGGAGTGAAATATATGTTTTATTTCATCTGTTGTTTTATCATATATTTTATTTTATAGGATTTTCACGTCATTCAAGTTTGAATCTTTTAATTAAAACAAACAAAAAGAAAATAATAGCTGTCACTTATAGGGTATGAGTTGTAAATGAAAACTTTATTAAAACATCAAATATAACATAAGATTTTGCCAGAGTTGTAAATGACATTATTGATTTACTGTACGACTATTTTATTGAAAAAGACCAAGAATTGTGGTATTTAATTTCACACTAGAGCAAAGAGCGATAAAAGTAACGCCACTCCTCATCTCTAAATTTCAATTCTTAACCACTTATTTAATTACAACACATACATCATTAGATATGTATATGTATGTATGTAATAGAATGTAATTATTGGTTAATAAAATATGAGGGTGGTCCAAAAGGAGGCCATGAAAAGTTTTATTTAACGACAAAACAAGTACCAAAAGTATGGTCACATATGAAGATACACCATAATTGTTAAACCTCAAATGAAATGAAAATTAAATGGCGATGTTACCAATTAAGACTTTACATGTGAATAGTAAGCACTGCATGTATCTAATATCTGTGGCTTTCTTAAACAGTGAAATTCTTGGGGACATATTATAAGCTTCAATAAATCTATATAATATAATAAGAAAAGATTAGGTAGAAAAGATTAGATCAAACATCTAACGTTCATAATTAATTGTTCTTTAATTAACACTGGGAGCATCCATCACGGACTTAATGCATGTGCAGTGGATCAGTGGTCCGGTATAGAACTGGATATAAGGAGACAAATGAAAAAAAGTAAAACAAAATAATAAGAACAAAAAATAATATTAATAATAATAAGAACCACGTCACTCCATTGGAAAAAATAGAGTACAATGAATTATTACCAGAAAAAAAGAAAATAAAAGAAGAAAGAGAAATTAGGAAGAATAAAAATAATAAAGTGAATATAAATAAAATTTTTATGCACCCTAAATAATAAAGTGAATATAAATAAAATTTTTATGCACCCTTGCCAACAGAAGTACAGAACTACATCAGCGCGCATTTTATTTTTGTACATCTTCATAAAATAAACTACTTTATTGTTGTACAAGATTATTATATGAACTAAACTATTTTATTTTATTTTATCAAAGACAATACTGACAATAGTTAGATAAAATTACACTATTTTAACGGTATTTTATGTAATTTTGAGATGAAATTAAAAATTATATAAACTTTCCTTGTAACTAGGTGAGTTGTCTAACTATATGCTCCTTTTGTTTTACAAAAAAAGTAATATTTGAATTTTTTATAAATATTAATATTACAAGTTTTATTGAGAATTGTAGTATAAATAATATTTTTTTTCATAAAATTTGTTATGAATATTTAATTAAAAATTATAATTTAAGCATTATAATAAAAAAATTAATACAAATTTTACTTTTTTCAAAACAAATCTTATTTTCAAATGACGATTGGTATTTGGGAGGAAGGGAGTAGTATTTTTCGTCAATTACTCTGTACTATTTAGTTCAGAAGTTAGAGTGTAGACTCTCACCATATATATGACCATAGTTCTATAAAAGCAAATTAATCAACACTTGATTTTTCTCCATTACTTCGGTTGTCTTTGATTTCTATCCTTTCTATCTCTCTATCATTTAGGTGAGTTTTGGCGCTCTCTCTCTCTCTTACACACACGCACGCTAACACATACATACACACACTTCAGACCCAGACTTGTAATTTTTTTTGTATTTTCTTTTAAATTTGGAAATTTTAAATAAATTACACTACGTTCATGTTTGAGTTTGATCAGCTATAATTTTCAAAAGTTAAATGTGATTTGATGAGCATTTCGTTATAAATTGTACAATATTATTACAGGTTCGAGCCTACAGAGCAGAAGAGACATGACGGCACTGCCAAGGTTTGTGGTTTTCCAATCACACTACAACAACAAGTACTTGGGCTACGTACCAGAGGAAGAATTCAAAGATATACACCAAGGTCAGGATCCATCAAGAAACAGTTTTCTTCGATTCTTTAGCGAAGAAGTTGAAAGCCAAGCCACGAAATTCGAAGTGGAGAAAGCCGAGACTGGGAATGGCTTGGTGCACATAAAAAGTTGTTACAACAACAAATACTTGGTGAGGTGGTCACCAAGCCATTGGTGGATTGTTGCTGCAGCTAAACGTCACAACGAAGACGAAACAGACTGGTCTTGCACGTTGTTCAAACCCGAGTTCGTCGAAAATTACACCACATCTATCAGACTTTTGCACGTTCAGCTAGGGCAGTATGCGTGCTTGTGGAGGATCAATCCACCCTTTGGCAACTGCTTGTTTGGAGGATCTAGAGATCCAGACCGCGATTCATGTGATGTAGTCCATTTCATCAATTGGGAATCATTGTCTGTTGTGCCAAAGTTTGTAACATCGCCAGCATTTGTCATGACATTGCCAAGGTTTGTGGCACTGAAGTCAAACTACAACAACAAATACTTAGGCTATGAACATGAATCCAAGTTCAGAACTTTACCAAGTGTAGATCCATCAAGAAACAGTTTTGTGTGCTTTGATCAAGAACATGCTGCAAACCTAGAAACACAGTTTGAAGTGGTGAACGCGACGGTTGGGAATGGATTAGTGCACATAAAATGTCGTTACAACAATAAGTATTTGTCTAGGTGGACGCCGATTCACTCGTTCATTGTTGCTGCAAATGATTATCCAGTGGAAGATCAATTGAACTGGTCATGCACCTTGTTCAAGCCTGAATTTATTGATAATAATGCCAAAACTCTTCGACTTTGGCAAGTTGAGCTCAGACATTATGTGCGCTGGAATGTTGGTGGCTACCCAATTGCACTAGATGTTTATCATGATCATGAGTCACGCGACATATTTACTGCCATTGATTTGGCTTTGCGTTAGGATGACGACGACGACAATGTGATGTTGATGATGATAAGTTCACTTTCTCATGGTAATGGAAGGTCCATGTTATACCTGTGCTGTTATATTAGCCTTGTAATAATTAAATAATGGAGCAAATCCATGTGTTGTAATTTGCTTTGGTTGTAATATGTTGAGTTTGTGTGAACAAAAGGTTTGGTGGACTTAACTACTTGGAGGCTTATTGCTATGAGCAGTGGTTACTCATGCTTCATCTTCTCCTATACTCTTTCAGCACAATGGCATATGTGTTGGAACAAAAAATAGTTTAAAAAAATAATTTTTGCTCAGCCGAAAAAAAATCAAATTCTCAAATAATATGCACTAATTAATATAATTCAACTAATAATATTAAATCAAGTTTGTATTTCCAACAATATGCATTGTTTACTTTTTTTCGAAATAGGTGTGCAAAGAGAATGAAAATAAGTTAGAATGAATATGAGAGGAAGGAGAATGATTTTTTTTTTTTTGTTTATTTGAATATAAAATGAAGACTGAAATGAAATCTTTCATATATTATATATTATATAGACACATTAATGTTTTGAAACATATAATTATATTATTATATGTATTATACAATTCAATATTTTTTAAAAGTATACAAGGAAAATAAGGTAAAATAAGATTGAACAATTCTCATTGCACCTTCTAATCCAAAAAGTAAATACGTTTATAGTTTACACTAATCCTCGAATATATCAGGGAAGTGACAACCAAAGGGGCTTGTAGCAGTAGACCATGAAGCAAATAATGTTATAATAAATCTCATTCGATCGCTCTGTCCAGAAAACAATATTATTGGAATTTCTTTCCATGGTTTGGATTGTGTCTAAGTTTAAAAGAATATGTTTGTTTAAAAAAAATTGTGGTGTTTACGAATACAAGAAAAGGCCGCTTTAGTTGGACGGATCAAAATTTTATTAAAGAATTTTCTGGTTTATAGTGAGGTTATTGTTTAAAAATCTACTTACTCACGCCTATCAACAACGTTATCAGCGTGTTGTTGGATAATATTGCTTTCATCAACACATGATCAAGAATACTGCTTTTATTTAACTTTTATATACCTATAAAATTTGAAACACACACTTAGTTATTAGCGATTACCATTTAGTTATTACAAAAAGGTAGTGCTCCACACACTAATTTATAAACGTATAAATATACATAATTTGAGGTGATCAAATTTTATAAGAAATATTAAATCCAAGAGACTCGTCATCTCTCTCACAATCTAACGTTACTAGATATAATTACTAATATTATATATTCTTTCTGAATATTTAATATATTTTAAGTATAGGTTGCAAGAAAGAATTTAAATATTATATGAAAATAAATTATCATAATTTAAAATCAAATGATGCACAGTTAACATGTAAATAGGAAATCAAATTATATGGAGTTACTATTATAAAATAAAGAATAATTCGCACAATTTGACAATAGAGAGAATTCAAAATCGGTAATGGGCAGAATATTATCCTCTGGTTTGACCCTTGGTTGGAGCATAGACCTACTACTGCACAATCTCTAAATGACCCTGTCCTCAGAAACTATGGACTCCCATCTTCTTCCACTGTCGCGACTATATTTTGTTCTACAGGTTGGCTAGTCCCTAAAAGTGCTGCCCTTTTGAATCAGAAGATCTCTTGGCTCCATCCACCTCCTTGCGCCGGATCTGATAGTATTGAATGGGACGGGTCTTCACGTACTTTGAATGCAACAAAGATTAAGATTTGGGAGACCATCCGTTCAAAAGGTGTGTTACAATCTTGGTTCTCTATTCCTTGCAATAAACTTGCTGTGGCAAGATACTCGTTCCTTTTATGGCTAGCCATTCTAGGAAAATTTCGAACTGCAGATGTGCTCATTGGATATCGTATTTCAGTCACTCCAACGTGTATGCTTTGCAATAATGCTGCTGAGACCTTTCACCACTTATTGATGAATGTTGCTTCTCCAAATCTATCCTCTTCTCGGTTTATAACCATATAGGCTGGGGGCGTATATGTTGATTATGTTGAAAGGGAAATATATTTTAGCTCTAATTGAGAATAGAGAGAACACAATGATTCTCAAGCCAATCTACAGATTTGATTGACCATTTATGTATTTATAATAGTTTAGTACATGAACATCAAAGACACATTGAACTTGTATATAATGTACCTATACATGTACCTTATCTAGACATTGTATTTAGACTCTTAGATACATGTATCTACTTAATATTTATGCATTGAATAACATGAACTATGAATCTCAATGTTTAATGAATGACAAAACATTAATTCAGAACTTTCAGTATACATTGCATCTTTCAACAGTATACCGGTTCAATGGGATTGTCTTTTGGCAAAAATTTCAAACCATCAAGGACATGAAGTACACCAGAATATTGTGAGACTAAGCCTTGCAATGATCACATATTATATCTGGACGGAGAAGAATGCCAAGGTTTTCTCTGGTTCGCATAAAACAACAAATGATGTAGCTAGGAATTGCTTAAATCTTATTTCACGTAGGTTGTCCACTTATGTAAAATTTCAAAAACTAAATTGCAGGATTGTAGCTTAGATCTTTGGATCCTCTAGCAGGGTCCTTTCAGGGGTATGCCCCTGTGCTCTTGTTCTCGCTTTTTTCTTTTTTATACTAATTTCATTTAACCAAAAAAATAAAAATAGAGAGAATACAACTAATTCAGTATCCTCTTGGTATTATTCATTTTTCTTCCCAAAGAACCTGAAATAAATAAATAAAAAGTTCTCCTCTATCATTTGGCCAATTTTTGATTTGTTTTATTAACTAAAGTTTCGGTGCACAGAGGCTCTCTGTCGAGAGTGAGAGCATATCACTGATATTTACGAAAGATTATAGTAGTACTTACATATTATTTACAAAAAATGATAAAAAAAATTTCAATTTTGAACCTAATGAATGTTTGCTGAGTTTTACAAGTAGAGTGAACCGATTTTCATTAACAACATATTTAAATAATTTAATCGTGAATACATTTGGACATCGATCCTATCATTATTCTACGACCGTGCTCTCGTGCATCCTTATAACAATAGTCACTGGAGGTTGGAGATTAGCTCATGTGGTTAGAAAATTTCTTTGGACTTGAAGGTTAAGAGATCAAATCTCATTGTGAATAAGAATTGAGTATTAGGTGAGAATTAGATCAGAAGTAGTGAGAATTTTCCCAATAAAAAAAAAACAATAATGAATTCAACAACTAATATGTTGTTTTCACCTTAGGATTAAAAACCAATATCTTAAATTTATATTACTATTTAATTGATTAATCATGATATACATGATGAGGAAGCCAAAGATGCTTCTGAAATGTCCCACTCTAATTTGAGTTTATCTTGTAACCTAAAAAACTCTTGCAGAACATTGTAAAATTAAACTATAATTAAGTTGTTTACCATTCACCTGTTTACTTCCAACTCAGTTTAATTTTCATCTTATTTGAGGTTAAATATTTTTAGGATGGATTTGATGTATCTTTTATGTGTTTAATATATTTATGTTACTTGTCCTGTCATTTAAACATTTCATTGACTCTAAACAGACCATCTTATTATCATATTGACTCGTTTTATATCTATAAGCTCATAAATTTTTTAAAAATTAATCTTTATGTATTGAACGAAGATTAAAAAATAAATCATTTTGTTATGGTGTGTAGAATAGTTTTTAAAACGATGTAAAATTAATATTTTTTAAGGGTTAAAATATATTAATTATTAAATGATTATAAACTTGTAGTAAAAGAGTTTGAAAAAATATCTACATTTTGTGCATCAAATTTTTGTTCTATATATATGCATCAATGAAAAGTTAAATAAGTACTAGTGCGAGTCAACTCAACCCTGTAAACGTGATTAACGCTCGTAATTATTCTTTCACAGTATTTAATTCTCCACACAAGTCTCACCTAGTATTCAAGTTTGTTTCATCCAACCTAGTATTCGAGTTAATTAGACAGCTTATGGACCTACCACACAAATCGAAAGTTAATGAAAAAAAACAAACTTGGATGCAAATCTGTAATTATCTGTAATATTTATTGTAAAA
>CM025786.1:2369268-2381871 GCA_014636745.2 Centella asiatica | reverse complement strand
CGGGGAATAAATAACCCATCGGGGAATAAATAACCCATCGGGGAATAAATAACCCATCGGGGAATATCAGAATATCACATCGGAGACTTCGACTATCTCATCAGGGACTAGCAATATCTCATCAGAGATCAACAATATCTCATCAAAGATTAACTGCAGAGCCTGCTTCTGCTACAATGAAAGACTTTAACATGAACATCTCTGATTATGATGTCCCATGATGATGCAAAGAGCATTAATCTTAGCATAAATCTTCGATGTTATGCATGAAAGAAAACTGAATAGAACACTAAGTTCTTACCTCTTCGTTCTCAAAGTGGAATCAAAGCTTTTCTGAGAAAATTCTCCGAAAGAAAATCTCGGAAGTTTTCAGAGATAACAATTTTGATGAAACTCTTAGGAGAGAAATTTGGTAAAGAGTTAGAATATCACTTCGGATGGGGTATTTATAGAGTTAAAAAGCAGTAAGCTACGATTAAACTTGAAATAAGGTAATTGGTTAATTTGGACAGTAAGTACGGCTGCTCATCATGATTCCTTAGCAGCTAAGTACGTATAAGCAGCTGCTGTCCTTCATGCACAAAACTTGCCACCAAAACATTTCTTGATCATACACGTAGTTATAAAACTACGTAATCCTTTCATTCTCCTCCTTGTAGATCAAATAATCTTATATGGGATTTGCTAATCCCCTTTAATACCTTCTCAAGGATTTAACCTTATAATCATGAGTACCACATTATTATAAAATTCTTTTTGAAAGTATATGAATTTACCATTCATATCCAAAAGAATTAGACTTCATGCAAAAATAAGATAATATAAAATAAAATTTGCCACAAAATATATTATCTCATATTATAAAACAAATTTACAATTTTCGGGTTCTCACATCCTCCCTCCCTTAAAAGAAGTTTCGTCCTCGAAACTTAACTATGGAATAAATTAGGGTACTTGTTAATCATAGCACTTTCAAGTTCCCAAGTAGCTTCCTCTATACTATGGTTTCTCCATAGCACTTTTACAGAAGGAATCTCTTTATTTCTTAGAATTTTGACCTGTCGATCCAGAATCTGGATTGGAACCTCTTCATAATTTAGATCTGATTGCAACTCTATTGGTTGATAATCAATTACTCCTCCATAGTCTGCCTTGTAAGGACGTAACACAGATATGTAAAATACATCATAAATGTGGCCTAGAGCTGGTGGCAGTGCTAATTGATAGGCCACTTCCCCTATCCTTTTTAATACTTCGAAAGGTCCTATATAACGAGGACTCAACTTTCCTTTCTTACCAAAACGTAGTACGCCCTTCCAGGGTGATACTTTTAATAATGCATAGCTTCCAACTTCCAAAGTTTGATCCTTCCTATGTTGATCAGCATATTGTTTCTGTCGATCTTGAGCTGCCTTCATTCTCATTCTGATTATCTTAATTACTTCTTCAGTTTGTTGAACTATCTCTGGTCCAATTAACTTCCTTTCTCCTACTTCATTCCAATAGAGTGGAGTTCTACATTTTCTGCCGTACAATGCTTCAAATGGTGCCATGCCAATGCTAGCATGATAACTATTATTGTAAGCGAATTCAATCAGTGGCAGATGGTTATCCCAATGGCCTTTGAAATTGAGCACGCAAGCTCGTAGCATATCTTCTAATGTCTGAATTGTACGCTCAGATTGACCATCAGTTTGGGGGTGGTAGGCTGTGCTCATATCCAATCTTGTCCCCAAATATTCTTGGAAACTCCTCCAAAACCTCGAGGTAAACCTTGGATCACGATCAGAGACAATGGATACTGGCACTCCATGTCGACTTACAATTTCTTTAACATATAACTTCACCATTTGATCCATCTTGTAAGTATATTTGATGGCTAAAAAGTGTACTGATTTGGTCAGTCTATCAACTATGACCCAAATGGCATTCATTCCTCCAAGCGTGGTTGGTAATCCAACTACAAAATCCATTGTGATGAATTCCCACTTCCACTCGGGAATTTCCAAGGGTTGAAGTAATCCACTTGGTTTCTGGTGTTCTGCTTTGACCCTTTGACATGTTAAGCATCTACTTACCCATTCAGCTATTTCTCTTTTCATATTGGGCCACCAAAAACTTTGCTTCAAATCTTGGTACATTTTTGTGCTCCCTGGATGTATGGAGAACAGTGAATTGTGAGCTTCATTTAAAAGTTCTTGCTTTAACTCTGCTTTCGCAGGAATCCACACGCGATCCTCATATCGCAACAATCCGTCGTTATGCATGCGACACTTGTCCTTCTCTCCTTTAATCAATTTATCCCTTTCTTTACCATACTCTTCCTGTACATCTTTAATGAAGTCGTGCATTTGAGGTCGAGCTTGGATTTCTTTTTCCATATCTATCCTCTGGGTGGTGGTAAGAGCATATAATTGAAGACGCTCAAATTCCTTTCTGATTTCTTCTTGAATGGTCATTATGTTCAGTCTTTCACGACGGCTAAGCGCATCAGCAACTACATTTGCCTTTCCGGGATGATAGTTGATAGAACAATCATAATCTTGAATCAATTCTAACCAACGTCTTTGCCGCATGTTAAGTTCTTTTTGCGTGAATATATACTTCAAACTTTTGTGATCCGTATATATCTCGCACTTCTCACCGTATAAATAATGCCTCCAAATTTTCAATGCATGAACGATAGCCGCCAGTTCTATGTCATGTGTGGGATATCGTTTCTCACAATCTTTTAACTGCCTTGAAGCATAAGCAATTACCTTACCATGTTGCATCAAAATTTTCTAGTTGAAAAATTACTACTTGTCTTAAAATCCAAGGATTCAATCCTTGTTCAAATCTTCGAGTCTTTCTCTTTTCATCGCTTACCTGGTGAGGAGCATACCTCATCAATTCATTAAACTTTGCCTCATACTCGTCCACTGTCATGGACCCTTGCTTTAAATTTAGGAATCTTAGTTCCATTGCATTAGAGACACTAGGAGGATAAAATTTCTCCCTGAACTTTTGGGTAAACAGTTCCCAAGTTATCACAGTATTCATATCCCTTGCAGCCTCCCTTCTTGTTAACTCCATTATCCTGGCACCTTTCCACCAATGATTGGCTTCCTCTTTTAACATGAAAGCCGCATACTTAGTCTTGCAATCTTCTGGCACATCTACTAAGTCGAAAGCTTTTTCGATCTCTTCTAACCAATATTGTGCCACTGTGGGTCCTCCCTTCCCGTCAAAAGTTGGCGGATTAATGCTAGTAAACTCTCGGATACCCGGACCACGGGCAACAGACCTTGGAACTTGAGGTGTTGGTGAGGCTACTGGCTGGTTCACGGCTACAGCTTCACGAATAATCTGAAGAAATTGAGCTAACGGGTTATCGTTTGCATTCCCGGTAACATCATTGTTGGCGGATTTATTGCTAACAGAGGGTGGTGGTGGAACATGCGGGGCGTTTCGATTTATTCCAACAACCTCCTCTGAACTATCATCCTCAACAATAACTTCATCAGCATTTCCAACTGCATTTTCTCTTTCCATTCGTGTTAAATTTTCACGCCTTAAAGTGCTGTTAACGAGTTTTGTCTTTCTAGGTCTCCCTGGTCTCCTTCCTCCCGCCATGATCTGTTATAAAATTATACCAGAGTTAAACATTCATCATCTTGAATGCTTACAGAGCATTCCATTCCTCATAAACATTTCATTTCTATATGGCTCAAGAATTCATAACTCAATTGGATAGAAAGTATTAAGCAACACATAAGCATTTAGATGTGTCCAAATATCTTTCATTCATGTACATAAAAGTCTACCGTAACATCGTTACCTTGTGTTTTTTTTTACAACGAGCCAAAACACAAGCCATACATAAGTCAAAATACACAAAATAACCTCTGTCTAAGTTTTACATTCACTTTTATAACTAGTCCTTCTCATCTTCCGTGTCTAAAGATCCTTCACATTCCGCCTCTCTTTCCCAATGTCGAGACTGCATACGTGTCTCCTCGATGCGACGCGCACAGTGATTACTCATTTGTTCCAAACACGTCACCGTAGGATTAGCTACTGCTGCTGCTACCATCTGTGCATGCATCTCTAATGCCAGTCGATGATACAAGCTCTGAGTTAACCAGAAAGAAGATCGCCATGCTGATGCTGCTGTGCGGAATCTAGAAATAGTGGCAGCTTGTCGTCGAACTGTCATGGTACGAGCTGCCAACCAATGATGAACTTCTGTATTATAGTTATGTACCATCTCATCATGGGATGGCACTGCAGCCTGTGGTAGGGACGGAACAAGTTTTGGAGTATCACGTTTCATCTGAGGGGTATCTTGTGTCACACCATGAACATAGTTAACACGTCGACGTATCGTGCTCTTCCGTGCTGTGTGGCGAATACACGGCCCACGACGAACAGTGGAAGGTCCAGCCTCCTGTGTTGGCTTCGTGGCTAAACTGGGGCCTTCGTATACTGGTGATGGTAGGTGCTTATCTAATGATGTAGAAATAAACAGTGGTGACTCCACACTGGGCTCCTCCCCTTCCTCGGATGAAAGGTTATAAACTGGGAGATTTACTCTAGGAGAACGTGTGAGGGATCTAGAACGATCTCTGGCCATCTGCATGGAACAATCTAAATTAATAAATCTGAACTTCCCAAAGGTAATATATACAGCAATGTATCTATGAGGTGATGCATTAATACCCTCATTCAATCTTATCTCCCCTTAAAAAAATTTCTACCCATAAGGTGTTCAACATTCTTCGCATCAAACAGAAATCTTAATCCTTAACCCAATAATCTATCTTATTACTTCATTTCTAATCATCAAGTTCTTAAATTTCTCTAATGGAATAATTCTGGGACATACTGCAGTACTTCCCTCCTTCTGGATGTAGTTTACGGGCAGTGTTTCCTTGCGGATCACCTCTGGCCGTAACTTGGCTTTGATACCAACTGTGACGACCCCAAAATCCCTCACTGGATCAGGGCTTCGTCATAAGAAGGAAAAGATAACCATACATCCACTCAAAGATTAATTACTGAAAGAAACAGTAATAAGGAGTTATTATAACCCAAAATATTACATTTACAGCGGAAGCTATTTTGTTTCTATCTTGTAATACAAAACATCCTATCCCAGATCATCTTCCTTCCGTCCCTTCCTAATGGCATCACAAGGCTAGCCATCTTCAGTAATCAATCATTTTTGCCTTCCCCTTATCCGAGGGTTCAGCCTTAACTTCTTGTCCTGCAAGACATTAAAATTCAACAAAAATGAGCGATGTACGCCCAGTAAGTATATAGACAATTTAGGGAAAAACGAGATTGAAATGCTTCAAAGAAATTCATTTCTGTTGGAAGGCTTGATGAAACAATATCAATGCCTTTGGATTCTTTAAGAAATCTTTAGGGTTACTGATGATATTCAATTGTGTAACCCTTCTTAGTGTCAAGCAAAACTTTCTTGGAGTAAAAATATCCATCGGGGGCTATACCCGTTGGATCTGCTAACCATACGGTATACAGCTGGCCTAACTGTGCCTGCATGATCCCTCTTGTGTGAACGTACGTAGTCACATATAGTTCCTCTAGGTTAGGTGAAGAACAAATCAGCACCTTTCCTTTCCTCTTGCCAACTATGTGGCATTTCCCAATTAAGGGACATAACATTCTCATTCATTGCACAGATATAAGATTGAATAATATCAGATAAATCAAAGCTCCTTTATATCCATGCATTTCATTCATATCATGCTAGCGGAATTTCAAGCATAGCATTTTGTTTCACAAGGAAATTTAAATATAAAGGATGTAATCTTGTACGCATGTCGAATCAATTGATCATGCTCTTGATTGAAATAAGCATAAGAGTATGAATATACTTGCATCATCAAGCATAAAAATGAAAATATACTTACTTCAGCTTGAAATAAATATAAGAGTGTAAATATACTTGCCTCAGTCATTTGCACAAAATTCAAATCAATTTACTTGCGAGAAAAAATTCTGTAAATCACGCAAGTAATATCTTAATACCTTGATAATAATTTATGGAAGAAAATGTTAGAGTGTATGCCCTAGTGGCCAATTATGTAATGATTGTGACACTATATTTATGATATGTTTTTGGTTAATGATAATTTATTATGTTTTATTTACTGCGTTATATCAATTATTAACATAATAAATGTCCTTAGAAAAATGATACTAATTATATGGATTCAAGTATGTGACTTGAATATGAGATCATATAAGTATGTAATGTATCATTATTCTTAAATGTCCCTAGTCGAGTATCATTGTCATCGGGACAACAATAATACATTGAGACTAGTATGTGATTAACTGATGGTCATATCTCATTGGTCATAAATATATACGAGATATATTAAGTTGATACATAGGTACATGTTAGAGAACATTGTACTGGACAGACCCACCATGAGAATTCTACATGGAGCGTTATGCTATGTGTCATAAGTAATTCTTATAGTGACAATGATGTAATGGTCCTTCGACCTGAAGTCATGACATTTCTACATAAGGAGTTATGCGTTTTGACGTTATCAAAAGTCACCTTTAACCGGGTGGACGATAAAGGTGATTGTTGGATGCATAATGAGTTATGTGAGAAATGGGAATGATGTAGATGGAATTTAACCCTCCTATAAATTAGGGGTGATATCTATAGGCCTCTTGATTGAGTGAAACTATGAAATGCATGGCCATGCTCAAATAGAGATTTGTTTCATATAGTTTACTCATTGATCAAGAAAACTGAGATTAAATTATAAAGAGGATGACACATCCATGCCTTGAATTTAATCTTAGATATCATGGTTAAAAGGATTAAGTTACATTGAAACATTGGTCACGAAAGGTAACGTCTAATCTATGACTTTATTATTACTTGGGTAACAGTGATGTATTACTAGATGCCGCTCACTGTTTATAATTTTATAATGTGATTTAAAATTATTGCCAACGTAATAATAACCTACAGGGTCACACACAAAGAACATTCGTCAAGGAGAGATAATTTAAATGTCTATGATTTTAATATATCAATAAGATTGATTTATTAAATCATGGCTTTAAATTAAATACATATATATATATTTATATATGTAATCTGTATGAAGTAGAGTCCTTTGGAAGGAAATACGAATATATATTTATTTGTACATATATTAATTAAGTGAGACTTGATTAAATATATATCTAATGAATATAGGATTCGGATTCTAATCTCCTAATTAGATTAGGTTTTGGAATCTACTCTATAGAAGGCTATATATATATGATATATCAGCTATTCTATGTGATAGAGAGATAGATATAGAATTTTTCTCTTGAAAAACCAACGTTTTGACGTAGCCGCTCATAAGAGAGGTTAAGAGAGATAAAAGAGATACAGATTATTTACAGCTAGTACTGTTATCCTCTTTGCTCGAATCGTAAGACGGTTCGCGGGTGTTCGTGTGGATACCGTAGAGACGCTGTCCAATTGGGTTGCGTTAAAGATTTGGAGACGATCAACACCTTCACCAAAGTTTCAGATTCGCACTTTTAATCGGTAAAATCTTGAACTATCTGTATTAAACTGTTTCGCATAGATCCTCGGGTTTGGGTTTCGTTTTGTTTTATTTTAATCCGTATTTTTCCGCTGCGTTTGCTGGTACGAAACCCAACAGAAAATAGATATGAGATGTCCTTCGACTTTACTGACTTGAATCTAGTATGATAACATTGTGAAATAACCTTAAGAAAATAATGTTTTGTAGCTTTGATAACAAACTGTGCATCGGGGAATAATCCCCTTAGCCATCAGAGACTACGGAAAGGTATCAGGGACTAATACGTGTACTGGACGCGCCAGAGACTAAACGTGTCGGGGATTAAAAACTCATCAGGGACTGATGACGTCACTTTAAATCTATCGGGGATTAAGGGTGACGTCATCGGAGACTAACTTCTTATCAGAGATACTGGTGACGTCATCAGAGACTAAACTTTAGCCTATCGGGGATTAATCCTGACGTCATCGGGGACTAACTAACCCATCAGGGATTAAATAACCCATCGGGGAATAAATAACCCTTCGGGGAATAAATAACCCATCGGGGAATAAATAACCCATCGGGGAATATCAGAATATCACATCGGAGACTATGACTATCTCATCAGGGACTAGCAATATCTCATCAGAGATCAACAATATCTCATCAAAGATTAACTGCAGAGCCTGCTTCTGCTACAATGAAAGACTTTAACATGAACATCTCTGATTATGATGTCCCATGATGATGCAAAGAGCATTAATCTTAGCATAAATCTTCGATGTTATGCATGAAAGAAAACTGAATAGAACACTAAGTTCTTACCTCTTCGTTCTCAAAGTGGAATCAAAGCTTTTCTAAGAAAATTCTCCGAAAGAAAATCTCGGAAGTTTTCAGAGATAACAATTTTGATGAAACTCTTAGGAGAGAAATTTGGTAAAGAGTTAGAATATCACTTCGGATGGGGTATTTATAGAGTTAAAAAGCAGTAAGCTACGATTAAACTTGAAATAAGGTAATTGGTTAATTTGGACGGTAAGTACGGCTGCTCATCATGATTCCTTAGCAGCTAAGTACGTATAAGCAGCTGCTGTCCTTCATGCACAAAACTTGCCACCAAAACATTTCTTGATCATACACGTAGTTATAAAACTACGTAATCCTTTCATTCTCCTCCTTGTAGATCAAATAATCTTATATGGGATTTGCTAATCCCCTTTAATACCTTCTCAAGGATTTAACCTTATAATCATGAGTACCACATTATTATAAAATTCTTTTTGAAAGTATATGAATTTACCATTCATATCCAAAAGAATTAGACTTCATGCAAAAATAAGATAATATAAAATAAAATTTGCCACAAAATATATTATCTCATATTATAAAACAAATTTACAATTTTCGGGTTCTCACAGTTTTAGCGGCCATTTTCAGAGATCTGTGAACTTTGGAAGAAAACTTGAAAAAGGATTAAATTGCAGAGTATTTGCAGAGAGAAAATAATTTCAGAGCTTGAGTGTTTGTAATTGCAAAGATGTTCGAATTTTGTTTTATCAAATTATTCGAAACGTTTGCAATTCTTAAGGGTAGTGAACCGTTTTTGATCGTGGGAGAGATAACTACCATATTACCTTCGATCGGAGATTGCCCTAATCTCTGGTAAGTTCACTTGTAAGAGACTAGAAGAAGATTAGTCTCTGATAGTGTTGACTATAGGGGACTAATGTAGTCTCTGATAATATTGACTATCGGGGACTAGTTAGTCTCTGATAGTATTAACTATTGGGGACTAGTTAGTTTCTGATAGTATTAACTATCAAGGACTAAGGTAGTCTCTGATAGTATTGACTATCGGGGACTAAGGTAGTCTCTGATAGTATTAACTATCGGGGACTAGTTAGTCTCTGATAGTTCAATTTTTTTAATTTAGTCGGGGACTAATTAAAAACAACTATTAGAGATTAAAATAGTCTCTTGCTTACTCTAGCTCATGTTATTCAATCCAGAAAATTAATTCTAACTTCACAAATTCTGTTTAAATAAAAACAGTTGCAATCCAGAAAATTAATTCTAGCTTCTAAAATTCTGTTTTAATAAAATAAAACAGCTTCTTTCCAGAAATTAAATTCTAGCTGCATACAACTAAACAACTTGTTTAAAAAAAATTAATCAATTTTTAGAGGCATAATTCAACATTCCTAATTCAGAAACTAATCTAGAAAAGGTAGATTCATCTAAAGGTTTTGTGAATATGTCTGCAAGTTGTTTATCAGTTGTTACCCAGTGTAATTCGATATTACCTTCACTTACATGTTCTCTTATGAAGTGATATCTAATATCTATGTGTTTTGTTCTTGAATGTTGCACTGGATTTTCTATTATTGCTATGGCACTAGTATTATCATAATAAATAGGAATTTTGGATAATGACATACCATAGTCTAGGAGTTGATTCTTGATCCATAGGATTTGAGCACAGCAACTCCCAGCTGCGATGTATTTAACTTCTGCTGTTGAAGTAGAAACTGAATTTTGTTTCTTGCTGAACCAAGAAACAAGTTTGCCTCCAAGAAGTTGGCAGCTTTCACTTGTGCTTTTCCTATCAAGCTTGCAACCTGCATAGTCAGCATCTGAATAACCAACTAGTTTAAAATCATATTCTTTGGGATACCATAAACCAAGGTTTGGGGTACCCTTTAGATATCTGAGAATTATTTTTACAGCAATCAAATGTGACTCTCTAGGGTCAGCTTGAAATCTAGCACATAAACATGTAGCAAACATTATATCTGGTCTACTTGCAGTTAGATACAAAAGAGAGCCTATCATGCCTCTATAGCTACTAATATCAATTTTCTTTCCTTTTAAATCTTTATCTAGCTTAGTGGCAGTAGGCATGGGTGTTTTTGCAGATGCACAATCAACCAAATCATATTTTCTCAATAAGTCTTTGATATACTTGGACTGACTGATAAATATTCCATCAGTTGATTGTTTTATTTGCAAACCTAAGAAAAATGTTAATTCTCCCATCATACTCATTTCATATCTAGACTACATAAGTTTTAAAAAATTTTCACAAAGTTTTTCATTTGTAGATCCAAATATAATATCATCTACATATATTTGCACCAATATTATGTCTGAGCCTTGCTTTCTATAAAATAAGGTTTTATCTATGATACCTCTAACAAATTTATTTTCAAGCAAAAATTGAGATAGAGTATTATACCAGGCTCTTGGTGCTTGTTTTAAGCCATAAAGTGCTTTGTCTAACCTGTAGACATGATTTGGAAATTTGGAGTCCACAAAACCTGGGGGTTGGTAGACATAGACTTCCTCTTCCAATTTTCCATTCAAGAAAGCACTTTTGACATCCATCTGGTACACTTTAAAGTTCTTGTAGGCTGCATATGCCAAGAAGATTCTTATAGCTTCAAGTCTTGCTACTGGTGCAAAAGTCTCATCATAGTCTATTCCTTCTTCTTGAGAATATCCTTTTGCAACCAGTCTTACTTTGTTCCTTGTAATTGTACCAGCTTCATCTAATTTATTTCTGAAGACCCACTTGGCACCAATTATTGATCTATTCCTTGGTTTGGGTACCAGTCTCCAGACTTTGTTTCGAGTGAGTTGGTTTAACTCCTCTTGCATGACAATTATTCAGTCAGGATCTTGAAGTGCTTCCTCAATTTTCTTTGGCTCAATCTTTGAAAGAAAACTGAGATATAAACATTCATTTTGAGTTTCACTTCTAGTCTTGACTCCATCCTCTAAACTTCCAATTATCAAATCTGGCGTGTGGTCTCTCAACCATGGAATTGCACGTGGCAGATTTGATCTTGAAGTTGAGGCTTCATTATCTAGATTGGTGTGACGACCCCAAAATCCCTCACTGGATCAGGGCTTCGTCATAAGAAGGAAAAGATAACCATACATCCATTCAAAGATTAATTACTGAAAGAAACAGTAATAAGGAGTTATTACAACCCAAAACAGTACATTTACAGCGGAAGCTATTCTGTTTCTATTTTGTAATACAAAATATCATTTCCCAGATCATCTTCATTTCTTCCCTCCTTATTGGCATTACAAGGCTAGCCAACTTCAGTAACCAATCATTTTTGCCTTCCCCTTATCAGAGGGTTCAGCCTTAACTTCCTGCCCTGCAAGACATTAAAATTCAACAAGAATGAGCGGTTTACGCTCAGCAAGTATATAGACAATTTAGGAAAAACAAGGCCGAAAAACACTTCAAGAAGATTCAATTCTGTTGGAAGGCTTGATGAAACAATATCAATGCCTTTGGATTCCTTAAGAAATCTTTAGGGTTACTGATGATAGTCAATTGTGTAGCCCTTCTTAGTGACAATGCATAACTTTCTTGGAGTAAAAATATCCATCGGAGGCTAAACCTGTTGGATCTGCTAACCATACGGTATACAGCTGGCCTAACTGTGCCCGTATGATCCCTCTTTGTGTGAACGTACGTAGTCACATAAAATTCCTCTAGGTTAGGTGAAGAACAAATCAGCACCTTTCCTTTCCTCTTGCCAACCATGTGGCATTTCCCAAATTAGGGACATATCATTCTCGTTCATTTGCACAGATATAAGATTGAATAATATCAGATAAATCAAAGCTCCTTTATATCCATGCATTTCATTTATATCATGCTAGCGGAAATTAAGCATAGCATTTTGTTTCACAAGGAAATTTAAGTGTAAAGGACGTAAGTTGTACGCATGTCGAATCAATTGATCATGCACTTGATTGAAATAAGCATAAGAGTATGAATATACTTGCATCATCAAGCATAAAAAATGAAAATATACTTACTTCAGCTTGAAATAAATATAAGAGTGTAAATATACTTGCCTCAGTCCTTCAAATCAATTTACTTGCGAGAAAGAGATTCTGTAAATTACGCAAGTAATATCTTAATACCTTGATAATAATTTATGAGAAAAGATAGGTGTGAGATGTCCTTAGACTAAATAACCCATCGGGGATTAAATAACCCATCGGGGATTAAATAACC
>CM025786.1:2346217-2356725 GCA_014636745.2 Centella asiatica | reverse complement strand
AACATAATAAATTATCATTAACCAAAAACATATCATAAATATAGTGTCACAATCATTACATAATTGGCCACTAGGGCATACACTCTAACACATACATATACAAGAGAGTCAAGCTTTAGATAGCTTGGAAAAAGGAGGGAAAAAGAAGCTGGGTGCCCAACCCCAGGCAAAAGGAGAGGGTGTGAGCAAGGATGAGATCCTTGAACAAAAGAAAAGAGAGAAATTTTCAGCAAGTATATTTTTACAACCTGTTGAAACCAGCTAACAAGCAGCTCAGGTCTCTTCTGCTCCCTCCATCAATATCCAAACAGAAGAACCAAATATTAGATCAAGCACAGGGGATGCAGCTTTACGAGTCATATCTAAGATGTCCAATGCTGATTTTGAAGTGTTATATAGTCTACAACAGAGACAAGATCATATTTCTGCATTGAAGACAAGCCTAGCAGATGAACCTGTGCCTGAAGAAGCTCCAGAGAATAATGTTGATGAATGGCTTGATGCCTTTTATGCCAACACTCTGGAAGAAGCAGCCACCCAATTGAGGCAGGACTATGTGACCAACATAGGGTCAACTACTGCTGCACCATCCGTGAAGGACATTCTTGAAGAAGTAACCAAGGTGGATAAGAAACACACAAAATTTCACCACTTCTTGGTTACTAGCATCAATGGTGCAGTACAGCAAATCAAGGAAAGGATGGAGTTGGAGACAGACAAGATTAGAAGGTGCTATGAAGGACACTTGCCAAGGAGGACTGTCACAGCAATTGATTATTAGTCAAAGATAAGTCCAAGACTGACAGTCGCTTTCAAGCCCTCGAAGCAAATATCCAACTCCTGATCCAAAAGCAAGATCGAATGGAACAACTTTTGCTACAGGAAATTCCAACACTGGCCACCTCCTCTAATCCTCAAGATGCTGATGTCAAAAGGGGGGAGAGTGGTCCATTCAAAACTGCTCCTGTACATTCACACAAGTCTGGTTCTGTCTTTGATGCAAAATTGCAAGCAATGTTGGACAGTATCCTAAAGAAGCATTCTGATCTTGCAGCAGCAACAACAACAACAACAACAATTCCAACAACAGCAACAACAACAACTTTTCCTTCTTCCTCTGCACAAGCCCCAAAATCAAAAGACAAAGGCAAGGGAGTCATGGTTGAGGAACCAAAGAAAAAGATTTCAACTCAACCAGGACAACCTAAGTTGTTGGGGGATGCCATGAAGACTGCTCACTTTCCTACTCCTATTGAAATTGAAGTGGAAGGGAAAGTTGAGTTAGTCAATCCTCGTGATCAAAGATTAATAGATTCTGATGCATTATTAGCTCAGAAACTTCAAGAGGAGGAGGACATGGCAGTAACAAGGGAGGAGGAGGAGGCAAAGAAGAAAAAAACTTCAACAAGGAGATCAAGTGCACAGAAGGCAGCCATTACCAAAAAGAAAAATAAAGAGATGGAAGAGGCAGAAAGAAAGTCAAGGAGGAAACCTTTGGTCCAGGAATCTGCAAAGAAACCTGTGATCAAGGCAACCATTAAGAAGCCTACCTCTCAAGATCCTCCAAGGTCAACCGAGACGGCCTTGGTGGCTGTAAGTGGATCAACAAAACCACGAACAGTTTTATCAAGGAAGTCCTATAAGGTTGAAATGGCTAACACTGAAGAAATAATCAAGGCCCTGAAGAAAAGTACAAAGAAGATTGATCTTATCAAGGGTAAAAACAATGAAGAGCTTCTCCATGTCTTTTTAAAAGATGGAGAGCCTCTAAAGTTCGAAAAGCCAGCCTTGGAGGGACAGAATAAAGAAGATCTGGAGTGGTTGCTGACTGTTGTGCTTGAAACTTCTAATCTCAACATGAAACTTCGAAGCCAAATTCAGAAGGTGATGAAGATGGAGCATAAGGTGGATTCAGTACCAGAAGCTAAGTCTAAGCCTTTGGGATTGTGGTATGAGACTTTTCATGGAGAGAAGGTTTTCTTTGACTATAACAGAGATATTAACAGTATCAGTAAGAGGCACATTGAAGGATTTCTTACTCTCCTCAAAGATGCTGAAGAAGAAATTGAGCTTGTATTGAAAAATCTGTTGAAAAATAAGCTGGAGTTATTGAGGAAAAACAGAAAAGAACGGTTGGAGTTGTTGAAGAAAAAATGAGGTAAAATTGTTGTGTTGAAGTTGTTTGTTGAAATAAGTTGTAATTTTCTTTTATTTTTGAAGCCAGACTTATAGGATTTAAACCTGAGTCTTGGTGGAAGATGAACAACAGATCAAAGATCTTAGTTCAGAATACATTTGTAGTTAGAAATTCTTTATTCTTTTTCTAAGTAATTGTAATATTGAGTTTTGACATCATCATCAACCTTGAAATTATGCTTATCATTCTGATATTCATAATTAGGGGGAGATTGTTAGGTTTTAGAACATTTGATGATGATTGTCTTTACATTACTTAGAGTACAAATGTATAGAAAGTGTTAATTAGTAACAGTGAAGTTTTGTAGCTAGCAGTTATCTCTTTGTTTGTAATTTATTCATTATTTGTAAAGAGATAAAATTATTTCATATTTGTAAGTAACTGCTGGAATGATGTATCGAAGCTTCAGAAAGTCAAGATGTGTATTTGATCCATTAGAATTTGCAAAAAAGCTTATCGGAGACTAAGAGAATTGGTTAAGGACTAAAAAGATTTTATCTGTCGGAGACTAGTTTTGCCTATCGGAGACTAAGACTTAAGTCATCAGAGATTAAGTCTAAAGGAGTTGGAGACTAAAGCTTACGTCATCGGAGACTAAAGTTAAAAGCATCAGAGACTAAGCTGACGTCATCAGAGACTAAGCCTTAACGCATCAGAAACTAAACAATTCTATCGGAGACTACACAAGCTGATGTCATCAGGGACTAAATGCACCAGAGACTAGTAATGACGTCACCAGAGACTAAAGATGAAGCATCAGGGACTAATCGTGATTTATTTCCTGAAAGATACAGAGTTCGAATTAAAAAGGAATGTCTTCTACGTAAAGTAAAATATTATTGAAGACGTAGCTGGTAAGGAAACTAACCAGAAATCTGTTCCTATCAAAAAGGAAAGATTGTATTTGATTCGAATAAGGAAGCTGAATTTTATTCAGAATAGGAACTGAGTTAATGATAATTCAGTTGTCATAGAAGCTGTAATTAGTTTTTACAGAGAATTGTAACTTCGAAGCTGTATAGGTTGTTCATAGTTTTGTATCTTTTCCTATACAGAATAGAAAAGAAGCTAACGATTACATTATTGTAATTGTTAGGATTTGTATTCAATTGTAAATCAATAAAGCAATTGTTTATAAATTGATTTGTGTTCTTGTTCTTTATATTCCGCAAGAAAAGTTAATTTCTTACAGAACAAGTAACTCAAAAAGATTTCAAAGAACTTGTATTCAACCCCCCCCCCCCCCCCCTCTTCTACAAGTTCTCGGCATCTCACTGGGAAAACATGCTTAAAGCATAATTTACTAAATGTGAGTCAACTATGTGATAAGGGATTCAATGTCACCTTCAAAGAAGATAAATGCTTGGTGTGTGACAAAGAATCTGATAATGTGATTTTGACAGGGAAAAGAAAAGGAAATTTGTATGTTGCAAATCTTATTTTTTTTACTGATCAAATCACATGTCTGTATAGCAAAGCTTCAACTAATGAAAGTTGGCTTTGGCATAAGAAGCTTTCCTACTTGAATTTCAAGTACATAAACAAGCTTGTGAGGAAAGGACTGGTAGCTGGCATTCCACAATTGGAATTTACACAAGATGGATTGTGTGATTCATGCCAGAAAGGGAAACAAAGGAGTGTATCATTCAAGAGCAAACCAGCAAAATCAATCACTGACCCATTACAGTTGTTACACATGGATTTATTTGGTCAAGTGAATGTGATGTCAATCTTAAGAAATAGATATGCTTTGGTTATTGTGGATGATCACACGAGGTATACTTGGGTAAAATACCTCCATACAAAAGATGAAGTTGCTCAGTTGATAATTGATCATATCAAAAAGATAGAAACTGAGTCAGGAAAAATAGTAAGGGTGATAAGGAGTCACATTTGATTGTTGTAAAAAGAATATATGTTTATGTGCTAGATTTCAAGCTGACCCTAGAGAGTCACATTTGATTGCTGTAAAAAGAATACTCAGATATCTAAAGGGCACCCCAAACCTTGGTTTATGGTATCCCAAAGAATCTGATTTTAAACTAGTTGGTTATTCAGATGTTGACTGTGCAGGTTGCAAGCTTGATAGGAAAAGCACAAGTGGAAGCTGCCAACTTCTTGGAGGCAGACTTGTTTCTTGGTTTAGCAAGAAACAAAATTCAGTTTCTACTTCAACAGCAGAAGCTGAATACATCGCAGCTGGGAGTTGTTGTGCTCAAATCCTATGGATCAAGAATCAACTCCTAGATTATGGTATGTCATTATCCAAAATTCCTATCTATTGTGATAATACTAGTGCCATAGCAATAACAGAAAATCCAGTGCAACATTCAAGAACAAAACACATAGATATTAGATATCACTTTATAGGAGAACATATAAGTGAAGATAATATCGAATTACACTGGGTAACAACTGATAAACAACTTGCAGACATATTCACAAAACATTTAGATGTATCTACTTTTTCTAGATTAGTTTCTGAATTAGGAATGTTGAATTATGCCTCTAAAAATTGATTAAATTTTGAAAACAAGTTGTTTAGTTGTGAGAATCTAGAATTAAATTTCTTGAATGTAGTTGTTTTTTTATTAAACAGAATTTTAGAAGCTAGAATTTAATTTCTTGAATGTAGCTGTTTTTTTATTAAACAGAATTTTAGAAGCTAAAATTTAATTTCTGGAATGTAGCTGTTATCAAATAACAGAATTTTTGAAGCTAATAATCATTAAATTGATTGTTGGAAATATTTTGAAGAACAAATTGTAGCAGGGACTACATTTTCTTAGTCCTTGAAAGCTTAAGAAAAAAAGACTATCTTAATTCCTGATAGTATTTTTAATTAGTCCCCGACTGAATTAAAAATTTGAACTATCGGAGACTAACTAGTCTCCGACTGTTGTTTTTAATTAGTCCCCGACTGAATTAAAAATTTGAACTATCAGAGACTAACTAGTCCCCGACAGTTATTTTTAATTAGTCCCCGACTGAATTAAAAATTTGAACTATCGGAGACTAACTAGTCCCCGACAGTTGTTTTTAATTAGTCCCCGACTGAATTAAAAATTTGCACTATTGGAGACTAACTAGTCCCCGACTGTTGTTTTTAATTAGTCCCCGACTGAATAAAAAATTGAACTATCAGAGACTACCTTAGTCCCCGACGTCGTTTTTGGTTAGTCTCTGACTCAATCAAAAATGAACTATTAGAGACTAATCGGGTTTAGTCTCTTATGAGTAAACTTATCAGAGATTAGGGCAATCTCCAATCAAGGGTAATCTGGTAGTTATCCTACCCACGATCAAAAACGGTTCACTATCTTTAGAATTGCAAACGTTTCTCATACTTTGCTAAAAGTAAAATCAAACACATTTGCAATCACAATCTCTCAAAGCTTTGAAATTATTTTTTCTCTGCAAATTCTTTGCAATCTAACCCTATTTCAAGTTTTTTCAAAGTTCATAGATCTCTTCAAATGGCCGCTAAAACAGTTTGTTTCCAGTTTGGAGATTTCGATTTCATAAAGACTAACCATGTAGGGGTGGCTAATAAGCATGAATTTGGAGCCTAGTATCACCCCCTTCGTGGATTTCCTTCAGAACTCCACTTTATCATATGTCATTTATGAAGCTCCCGTCCAAGCCGCTGAAGTTCTCACAGTTGTCTGGTCCACTGCTACCATCTAGGATGAGAACATGGACTCTCCTGTGGTAAGTTTCAGGTATGAAAACTCTATTTATAATATAGATCATACCGTAGTTAATAATGCTTTACACTTACCAATCTATGAAAACTTTGACTCCCCTGCCTCTGATGAAGAACTTCTTTCTATGTTTAAAAACTTACATTATTTTGCTGAAATTAGTTCTGTTGGGTCTATTACACAACCCCATCTAAAGCATTCACGTCTAAATGCAGTGGCTATGATGCTATCACTACACTCACACAACAAATCGCTTTTAGTGTGTTGTATGATAGACATCTAAACATTGGGCTTTTAATTCTGCAAAATCTTTTGGTAAAACTGAAATCTGGTAATCAAAATAAAATTTATTATGCTAGGTTTTTTATGATGATTGCTTATTATCTAATCCCTAACCTTAATATTACTGGATTGCAAGTTGTACCAACTATTTTGCAGAGTAAAAGAATTTTCACCGATGTGAAGCATAAATCTGCCAAGGTAAAGGTTTCCTTATTTTTCCCTCCTGTCATGAGAGTTATTCTCATTGACAGGCTTCTAAATCTTTATTCTTTGCAATTTTTTGAGGATTTTGAAAGCCAAAACCCCATTAATCCTCCAATCACTTCACAACAACAATCCATAGCCCCCTCCACAGTTTCCCAAAAGACTATGGTTGTAAAAACAAAGATAACCAAGAAACTCCCAATAAAAAGAAAAATAATTGAGGGAGTAAGTGAGGATGAGGGAGAACCAGAAGCTGAAGTTCCACTTCAAAGAAAGAAGAGATTAATAACCTTTAGCCAAAAACAATCCATTGCTTCCCAACAAGCAATTGAGGTTATAAGGAAAAACAGTGAACTGTCACCATCCTCCCAAAAGGATGTTGACATTGAAGAAAGTTCCCAACCAGGAACACACTGTACAGAGTCTGCACAACCTCTTGTTCACCAACAAGAGGAAACCCAAAGAGAGCAAATACAAGAAAAGAGTGACATAAGGAGTGCACACACAGAGTCATCACTTGATGTTCCTCAATTTTCAATGTCTGAGGAACAGCCAACACTCCACACTGTACATTCTTCTCCTTCTTCTCCCATACTTGATTCTTTTGATATTACACATTTAAATTTAAATTCTCTTGATTTTTCCCAAGAGGAGCCCATACTCGAGACAAGCTCTCAAATACATTCCATGGATAGATCCCTAGCCTAAGATATACAAAGGGAACCCCCTATCCATGCAGTCACAAGTACTTCTCAAACCCCCACTTCTGTAGGACAGAGTGCACCCATCTATATGAGTGAGGATGTGAGAATAAATAGTGAGAGTTAGGCTCCTGACCTGGAAAAAGGAGAGGATATAAACAAACAAGAGAGTCAAACTTTAGAAAGCTTGGAAAAAGGAGAGCAAGAGAAGTTGGGTGCCCAACTCCAGGCAAAAGGAGAGGGTGTGAGCAAGGATGAGATCCTTGAACAAAATAAACGAGAAAAATTTTCAGCAGGTGCATTTTTACAACTTGTTGAAACCAGCTTACAAGAAGCTCAAGTTTTTTCTGCTCCCTCCACAAATATCTAAACAGAAGAAACTGGGAACAGTTCAGGTATAAGGGATGCAGCTTTAAATATTCTTTCTGAGATGTCCAATGCTGATTTTGAAATGTTATATGGTCTCCAACAAATACAAGACCACATTTTTGCATTGAAGACACGGCTTGCAGATGAACCTGTGCACGAATAAGCTTTAGAGATAAATGTTGATGCATGGTTGGATGCCACCTATTCCAACACACTGGAGGAAGCAGCCGCTCATTTAAGGCAGGATTATGTGACCAACATAGGGTTAACTGCCTCTGCACCTTCAGTCAAAGATATTCTTGAAGAAGTAACCAAGGTGGATAAGAAACACACAAAGTTTCACCACTACTTGGTTACTGGAATAAATGGTGCAGTGAAGAGAATGAAGGAAAGGATGGAGTTGGAGACAGAAAAATTGAGAAGGTGCTATGAAGGACACTTGCCAAGGAGGACTATCTCTGCAATTGATACTCTTATCAAAGACAAGTCCAAAACTGACAGTCGACTTCAAGCCCTTGAAGCAAATATTCAACTCCTAATCCAAAAACAAGACCGAATGGAACAGCTACTGATGCAGGCAATTCCAAATCTGGCCACCTCCTCTCAACCCAAAGATACTGAAGTCAAAAAGGGGGAGAGTGGTTCATCCAATGTTCCTGTACAAAAGCAAAAGTCTAGTCCTGTCCTTGATGCAGAATTGCAAGCAATGTTGGACAGGATCCTAAAGAAACATTTGAATCTTGAAGCAGCAACAAAAGCAACAACAACACAACTTTCAACAACAACAACAACAACAACAGCAACAACAACAGCATCTCCTTCTTCCACTGCACAATAAAAGACAAAGGCAAAGGTGTCATGGTTGAAGATTCAAAGAAGAAAACCACTACTCAACCAGGACAGCCCAAGCTACTAGGGGATGCCATGAAGACAACTCACTTTCCTACTCCAGTTGAACTGATAGTGGATGAGAAAGTGGAGTTGGTCTATCCTCAAGAACAGAAATTGATAAAATCTAATGCACTACTAGCTCAGAAACTTCAAGAGAATGAGGATATGGCAGCAGCTAGGGAGGAGGAGGAAGCAAAGAAGAAGAAAATCTTTACAAGGAGATCAAGTGCACAGAAAACAGCCATAACTAAGAAGAAGAATAAAGAGATGGAAGAGGCTGAGAAGAAATCAAGAAGAAAACCTTTGGTCCAGGAATCTGCAAAGAAACCTATGATCAAGGCAACTATCAAGAAGCCTACCTCTCAAGATCCTCCAAGGTCAACTGAGACTGCTTTGGTGGCTGTGAGTGGACCAACAAAGCCACAAACAGTTTCATCGAAGAAGTCTTACAAAGTTGAAATGGCTAGTACAGAAGAAATCATCAAAGCCCTGAAGAAAACCACAAAGAAGATTGATCTAATAAAGAGTAAAAATAACAAAGATTTTCTCCATGTCTTTTTGAAAGATGGAGAGTCTTTGAAATTTGAGAAGCTAGCCTTGGAGGGACAAACTAAAGAAAATCTGGAGTGGTTGCTGACTGTTGTGCTTTAGACTTCTGATCTCAACATGGATCTTCGAAGCCAGATTCAAAAGGTAATGAAGGTAAAGCATAAGGTGGATACAGTGCCGGAAGCTAATCCTAAACCTCTACGATTATGGTATGAGACTTTCCATGGAGAGAAAGTTTTCTTCAACTACAACAGAGACATTAATAGTGTCAGTGAGAGACACATTGAAGGCTTTATTAGTCTACTCAAGGATGCTAAAGAAGAAGTTGAATTGATACTAAAAAAGCTGTTGATAGACAGATTGGAGTTGCTGAGGAGAAATAGGAAGGAAAGGATAGAATTGCTGAAGAAAAAATAAAAGGTTGTGTTGGAAGGTATGTTTGTTAAAATAAGCTGCAATTTTTTTTATTTTTGAAGCCAGACTTATAGGATTTAAACCTGAGTCTTAGTGGAAGCTGAACAACAGATCAAATATCTTAGTTTAGAATACATTTGTAGTTAGCAATTCTTTATTCTTTTTCTAAGTAATTGTAATGTTGAGTTTTGACATCATCATTAACCTTGAAATTATGCTTATCATTCTGTTATTCATAATTAGGGGGAGATTGCTAGGTTTTAGAACATTTGATGATAATTGTCTTTAGATTACTTAGAGTACAAATGTATAGAAAGTGTTAATTAGTAACACTGAAGTTTTGTAACCAACAGTTATCTCTTTGTTTGTAATTCATTCATTCTTTGTAAAGAGATATAATTATTTATTATTTGTAAGTAACTGCTAGAATGGAGTATCAAAGATTCAGTAAGTCAAAATGTGTATTTGATCCGTTGGAGTTTACAAAAAGAATTGTCAGAGACTAAGGATTTTTTATCTACCAGAGACTAGTTTTGCCTGTCGGAGACTAAGACTTACGTCATCAGAGACTAAGTCTAAAGGAGTCGAAGACTAAGGTTAAGAGTATCAGAGACTAAGCTGACGTCATCGGAGACTAAGCCTTAAAGCATCGGAGACTAAATAACTATATCGGATACTACACAATCTGACATCATCAGGGACTAAAAGCACCAGAGACTAGTGATGATGTCACCAGAGACTAAAGATGAAGCATCAGGGACTAATCGTGATTTATTTCCTGAAAGATACAAAATTCGAATTAAAAAGGAATGTCTTCCATGTAGTTCAAGATATTATTGAAGACGTATCTAGTAAGGAAACTAACCAAAAATCTCTTCATAATTCAAAAAGGAAAGATTGTATTTGATTCGAATAAGGAAGCTGAATCAATATTGATTCAGGATAGAAAAACAGAGAAGTTAGTTTTTCAGAGAAGCTGTAATTAGGTTTATAGAGAATTGTAATTCGAAGCTGTATAGGTTTTTCATAGTTTGTATCTTTTCCTATACAGAATAGAAAATAAGCTGATGATCATATTATTGTGATTGTTAAAATTTGTAATCAGTTATGAAATCAATATAGCAATTGTTTATAAATTGATTTGAGTTCTTGTTCTTTATATTCCGTAAAAAAATTTAATTTCTTAAAGAACAAGTA
>CM025786.1:2328813-2346117 GCA_014636745.2 Centella asiatica | reverse complement strand
CCCCCCCCCCCCCCCCCCCCCCCCCTCTACAAGTTCTCGGCTATCTCACTGGAAAAACAAACCTCCAAGCATAAAATAAATAAATAAATCACAAAATGAATTAATTATATAACAAAACTTATTTAAAATTTTCAGATTCTCACATGATGCATGTTAATAATTGAGCATAAAGGACAAATGGTGAGTTGTCGTTATGGTTAATTTATTTTCATGGATAAGAGAGTATTTGTAAATATCAATATTCTAATCTAGGCCGTTCTCTTTTCAGCTTAGTTTTTGTTGTTTGTCTTTTACTTTTTTACAGCTTGCTCGAAATTTCAATTCATTGTCATCATGCCGGTGTGAATTCAGTTCGAACTGAATCACTTTCGAAGGCAAAGTATATAAATATATTTACGTACACAGTTAAATTTATATTTATTCTCATAAACGTTTGTGAATTATATTATTTTATTTAAACAAATCAAAAATCCTAATTTTGGAACAGACAATCTGAACCAAATTAATATAACTACAAAATTTATCATCGTTTGTGAAAATGAGCATGCATTTGAGTGTGTAAATAGATTTATTGAAAGTATATTTACAAAGACCAATGCTAAAGATTAATAGTGAATCATTACAGAATTAATCCAAGTCTTGTGGGCGCAACTCCACCGGCTGCTATTTAATAATAGAGGGATAACCTTTTTTGCGGTTATTTCTTATTCAAAAAATGAACCGTAATTAATTAAAATGATCACCTTCTATTTTCTTTTATAAACAGAATGAAAATTGGAGTGGTTAGAACCTAATTTAAGTGAGATTGTAATTAATTCAAGTAGTTAGAGTATCCTTTATGATCTTGATTTCACTTGATCGAAATTTATCGGCGTGAAAATTTGGTTAGTTGTTCTAAGAGAGATTTCGTCGATAAAAAAAGATGAATAAAATCAAAGTGGATGTCACTTCTTTTCTTCTTTGGAGGCTATTAAACTGGTAATAAAAATATGATTATTGCTTAGGTCGCCATGAATGAAATTTAGAGATTTGGATGTTTTAGTGATGCTCTCTTGGAAAAACGAGGATATATATGTTCTCCTACCCTGATAAGAGCCGACCCAATCTGGGCATAGAATTCAAGAAATTGGAGTATTTAAACACCCTTCTGACATGTTGGTAGGCAAGGGAACGTTACAGCGCATGAGTTTTTTTTTTTTTTTATTCATTAAGAAATTCAATCTATTACAACAGGGAGGGGATCATTTGCATTACCCTAATCACC
Source organism: Centella asiatica (assembly GCA_014636745.2). Classification (NCBI taxonomy): domain Eukaryota; kingdom Viridiplantae; phylum Streptophyta; class Magnoliopsida; order Apiales; family Apiaceae; genus Centella; species Centella asiatica. The sequence continues at coordinate 2,344,853 of CM025786.1, read as the reverse complement.
ACCCATTGAGAAAGTCCACTTTATCCAAAAACATATATCGAGCCAAAAAAAAAAAGAAAACACTTTAGAATGTGAGACATCCGAACCCAACAATACATTAAGAATAAAAGGCAGTTCGACATACACTGATTTTGTAGCCATATATGACTACTACATTTAAATTGCTTTTTACGCAAGGAGTTCGGTAACTGTAAAATATTACATAAGGCGAACAGAATCTTTAAAACAGATATATAGGATCATCAAGCTAGGCAATCAACAACATCGTTTTGGGATGCAAAGATGGCCAGTCATGTGCCAACTTTCACCTCCATCAGGATATGCATAAGGGCATGAAGGAGTGTAGGATTCCGATTCGTCTAAAACCAGTTTCCATGCTGCACTTGGGTTATTAGTCGCGAACTTGATCCAAGTGGCAGTGGAGTTCTCAAATCTACTATGAGTTATGCGTTTGAACTCCAAATCCTTGTTCTCTCTTTTGTCATCCAGCTGATCAATATCGACGGTAAAAATATCTCCATAAGGCCTCACGGAGTGCTCCACAAGAGGCAAAGATATGGGATCGACAGATACTGCAGCAAGATCTGCAGTCACAACAATGCTCTTTCCATCTGGACTAAAGAATGGATGGTTCACATGCCCTGCGAGATCATTTCCACTTCCTATCACTCTTATCGCCCGTGGAATATCATTTCCACTTCCTCCGACTCTTACTACCACCGACAGATCATTAGGCTTCACTAAAAATATTGCGAAGTATCCGGGGTCAAGATCATTGTCAGCTGCTGGTGCATCTTTGGGCTTGTCGCGAGTTGATGAGAATACTATCCAATCCTCCGTAGGGGACCATTTGCAATGTGTATCGGTCCAAGGTCCTTCTGTTAGCCTTGTTACATTGTCTTCGTTGAAATCCCCATCATCTGCTTTTTCCAATATGAATAGATTCTTATATTTCTCATCTCCTCCGTATCTTGTAGATCGAAAAACCAATCTTTCTCCTGTTAGAATATTCAATTCATATTTCATAAAAACAGTGGAAACAATATTATACATAATGAAAAGTCTATTATCATTAGAAAAGAAGAAGACAAAAAACATGTACACAAGTATGTTACCATGTCGGTCGGTGGATGGGAAGGCATCATTGTGATCACTTGTCAGCTGATCACAGTCAGGTGAATCACTGCACACGTTGGTGATAATATAAATGCTCAATTCTTCTTTAGCACTGAAAGAAGGTCCCTTGCATATATACAATATATCTTTTTCTTGTTTTTGGTTCCAAACAGGCGAAAAGACATTGTTTGGTCCACTAGTCTGCATAAACAGAAGTCCTCATCAGCTATAAATATCAAGATTGGCAAATAAACATATTACTGTTGGTAGATATACCTCATGAACAATACGCATCCCTTTGCTATCAGCTACCCATACAGCCCGGAACTCGTTGTCAACGAATGCAAGTCTGGAGCCATCTTCGGAGAATGTTGGAAACACTCCGGACACCCTAAACAATCCTACATCTGGATTTAAAGAGGTAAGCTTCTCGGTCGGTCTCTTGATATCACCTTCATTCTGGTCCAATTAACAATCTTAGTTCCTCACAAGTTGACAATGCTCTTTCCGTTGTAAAATTAGAAATACATATTCCTCTTTATTTGTTTCAAAATAAAAAATATGTAATGTTTTTAAATTATAAAAAATCATAAAATTCGTTAAACGTCATTTCACTATTTCACTACTCAAACTAGGTCTTCTATCTTTGCTACTTAGCCGTCCTTACCGTAACTAACATTACTATTAAGTAAAATAACTTAATAAAATGGATATATTTTGAATATAAAAATTATTTTTAAAAACCATTGCTTTAAAATATATTTCTAATTTTTAGAACGGATAAAGGGAGTATTGGATAGAAAAGGAGTTCATCAATGATTTTAAAAGAATTTTTTCTTATATCAATAAATGTGATCTTTTTTTAGGCGAGCAAATGTGAGAATTGAGCGACTGCTTAGACTCTGAAGTCTCAAGCGATATAGGTACAACCTGATTCTCAGTTTTAAATGTGATGGAGTGATACCTGAACATAATCTTCGGTATTGTCGCACTTACAACGATGATAACCAATGCTTTTCCCACCACCAATCACAAAGGGATTGAAATGGTCAGCCTTTGGTCTGGTTGTTTTAGTGATTTGTACAGGTGACTGCTTTCCAGTTGCATCAAAAATCTCAATGTGACGATATTGTGTACGGTCGTCTTCCATATTCGTATATTCCTCTCGAATTGTTGCCACTGCCACAGTTGTGGGGTTGATGGCGGCAGGGGTCATGGCATGAATGCTGTCAGGGGTTACGCGAGTTGGTTCTTTGGTAACGGTAGCACTGTCGCTAATGATCACTTGGAAAACTGCCCAATATTTCTCAACCTTTCGGTGGAAAAATATGACATTGTCACTTCCCCAAGTCGGCCACCCACCGTTCTTTACAACACATACTCTGTTGTAAGGCTTGTCAACATTCATCACAAAAATGTCTGTCTCTAGATCTTGGATCTCACCGTCCCAACCACCGGGCTTATTCTGGAAAGATGCCATTGCTATTCTCTTCCCGGATTGTGAGACCGAGGGACTTAAATCAGCTCTCACTATACGTTGATGCAAAATTGTATTATATCAGAAAAGGGCACACAACATAATCAAAAATATTATATTACTACTTTTATAGATTTGAGATATATATATCCATCACTTCACACTATATATATTTATGAGATCTTATAATTCAAAATCGATTAAAAACTGAATGAAATTGATTCACTTTTTATAATTTTGAAGTGAAATATATTTCTTGTAAATAAAAACTTTTGTACACTTACTATTTTCATGATTCATATTACAGGATTTGTAAAGAAATATATCTCTTGTTCAAACAGAGCAAATAATAATATTGCTTCAATAATATATATGTATATAATCAAATGGAAGAGTAATTTCAACAGATTTCCGGTACCTATTTCAGGTATGGAACCAGTTGGAGTGAGGCGATCCGTGATTCCGGTGATAAGATTGGTCTTATAAACAGCAGTCCATGGCTGACGACGAGCAGCAGGTTCTTTGGTGGAGACATAGACAAGGTAATCCCCAGCAATACAACCACCGTCTTCCATGCGAACACCGTTGAACGTGCCGAAAACATCAGCGAAGTTGAAGACTTTCACTTTGGGTACTCCTGGTTTGTCGTCATTGAAGTAAAGTGCTATGTGAAGCGTTTCAAGGTTGCCACTGCTGCCTCTTTCAGACACGAAAATCATTCCGCTTTTGGCCCCTTTGCCTTCAGAAGCCAATTTAGGATGCTTGAGAATAGTCTCGAGATCTGGCGGAGGAATGACTCGGCCGTTGTAGTTGTAGCCTTCCCCATCTGTCATCTGAAGCTCATTTTGCTCTGATTTTTGTGGATTTGGACACGAGAATATGTCCAATGGCACCGGTGGCCGATAGGTTGAGAAGAAGGCGATGCTACCTCTCTCTTCTGCCATTTTCTTCTTCTCTGATGTCTTATTTCTTTAATTTCTTCTTTCTCGCTCTAAGACGGACTGGGAAAACTTATCTTTTATAAGTCATTACACACTTCATCAATGATGAGGGAATGTCGGTTAATGGTATTGTGTCAAAAAGTATGTGTCTAAATGTCTGGTAAATAGTGTAATGCCCAAAATTATCTGTGACTAATGCTAAATACTATTTTTCGTACATGTTTTTGTGTACTCGCTGAATAAATTGAAGATATAATTACCGATCAAAGTAACCAAAAAATATCTACGGAAACTATTCAAAAAGTGGTATTGGCGAGGTAATTGGGCATATATACTTTTAGATATTATAATATTCTTAATGTTTGTAAACTTTTTATGTACTTTTTAGAAATATAAATTGCTCATGTATATACTCATTAAATATACAAAACGACATAATTGGGCAATTTTTTATTTGTTTTAGTTAACTAAAGTTTCGGTGAACGGAAGCTTGTTATAGAGAGTGAGAGCATACCACTAACCTTTACGAAAAATTATAGTGGTACTTACAGATTATTCACAAAAAATAACCACGAACAAAATTCCAATTCTAAACCTAATTGATGTTTGCTGAGTTTTATGAACGTGTTGAACCAATTTTCATTAACAACATATTTAAATAATTTAATCGCGAATACATTTAGACATCGATCATATCATTATTCTACGGCCTTGCTCTCGTGCATCCTTGTAACAATAGTCGATAGAGGTTATCGGTTAGTTCATGTGTTTAGAGAATTTCTTTGGACATGAAGGTTAAGGGATCAAATCTCACTGGAGGTGAGAATTGAGTATTAGGTTAGAATTAGTTCAAAAGTAGTGGGAATTTCGCCGATAAAAAAAATAGTCGCTAATAATGGCAGTAACTAATATGTTGTTTTCACCTTAGGATTAAAAACCAATATCTTAAATTTATATTACTACTTAATTGATTAATCCTGATATACATGATGAGGAAGCCAAAGATGCTTCTGAAATGTCCCACTCTAATTTGAGTTTATCTTGTCACCTAAAAAACTCTTGCAGAACATTGTAAAATTAAACTATAATTAAGTTGTTTACCATTCACCTGTTTACGTCCAACTTAGTTTAATTTTCATCTTATTTGAGGTTAAATATTTTTAGGATGGATTTGATGTATCTTTTATGTGTTTAATATATTTATGTTACTTGCCCTGTCATTTAAACATTTCATTGATTCTAAACAGACCATCTTATTATCATATTGACTCGTTTTATATCTATAAGCTCATAAATTTTTTAAAAATTAATCTTTATGTATTGAACGAAGATTAAAGAATAAATCACTTTGTTATGGTGTGTAGCATAGTTTTTAAAACCATGTAAAATTAATATTTTCTAAGGGTTAAAATATATTAATTATTAAATGATTATAAACTTGTAGTAAAAGAGTTTGAAAAAATATCTACATTTTGTGCATCAAATTTTTGTTCTATATATATGCATCAATGAAAAGTTAAATAAGTACAAGTGCGAGTCAACTCAACCCTGAAACGTGATTAACGCTCGTAATTATTCTTTCACAGTATTTAATTCTCACAAGTCTCACCTAGTACTCAAGTTTGTTTCATCCAACCTAGTACTCGAGTTAATTAGACAGCTTATGGACCTACCACACAATCGAAAGTTAGTGAAAAAAAACCAAACTTGGATGCAAATCTGTAATTATCTGTAATATTTATTGTAAAATTTTAAAGTTTAATTATAAAAAGGCATAGAAAAACAAGTCTGTAATGTGTTTTCCTTTGTTTTATTTCAGAGTAGGACCATGATTTTGAAATTTTCAAATCATCCAAGAAAAAAAAAGTTAGACACCAATTAGTTAATTTATTAATATCCTATTTTTTATTCATCATAGTCATTAGCTAGTCTTTTTTTATCCACCGTCGTCATTATCCATTTTCTTAAAAAAGTTAAGTATGCTGTCATGGTTATTTTTTTATTCACCTGGTCATCGTTCAGTCTTTCTTTATTATTTCATCGTTGGATTTATTCATTATTTTATTCAGTGGGTGACGTGGTTATATTATCTTTTTCGTATCCTCTTGGGTTGAACTTTTAGTTCTTTATTGTATGATTCATCTCATATTATATATATTAAAAAGTTAGACAAATAATGCCTCTTTCTCACTTCTTTAATAAATGAGATAGCACCCTTAGTGGATTGAAACAGACAATAAAACATTATTTGGTAGACACGAAAATCATTCCGCTTTTGGCCCCTTTGCCTTCAGACGCCAATTTAGGATGCTTGAGAATAGTCTCGAGAGCCGGCGGAGGAATGACTCGGCCGTTGTAGTTGTAGCCTTCCCCATCTGTCATCTGAAGCTCATTTTGCTCTGATTTTTGTGGATTTGAACACGAGAATATGTCCAATGGCACCGGTGGCCGATAGGTTGAGAAGAAGGCGATGCTACCTCTCTCTTCTGCCATTTTCTTCTTCTCCGATGTCTTATTTCTTTAATTTCTCTTTCTCGCTCTAAGACAGATGGACTGGGAAAACTTAACTTTATAAGTCAATGCACACTTCTGCACTTATGAGAGAATGTCGATTAATGGTATTGTGGCAAAAAGTATGTGCCTAAATGTCTGGTAAATAGTGTAATACCCAAAATTATCTGTGACTAATGCTAAACACTATTTTTGGTGCATGTTTTTGTGTACTTGTTGAATAAATTGAAGATATAATTACTGATCGAAGTAACGCAAAAATATCTACGGAAACTATTCAAAAAGTGGTATTGGCAAGGTAATTGGACACATATACTTTTAGATATTATAATATTCTTAATGTTTGTAAACTTTTTTATGAACTTTTTAGAAATATAAATTGCTCATGTATATATACTCATTAAATATACAAAACGACATAGTTGGGCAATTTTTTATTTGTTTAACTAAAGTTTCAGTGAACAGAGACTCGTTGTCGAGATTGAGAGCATACAAATGTCCTTTATGAAGTATTATAGTAATAATTTACAGATTATTCATAAAAAATGACGACGAACAAAATTCCAATTCTAAACCTAATGGATGGTTGCTGAGTTTTACAAGCGCGCTGAACCAATTTTCATTAACAACATATTTAAATAATTTAATCGCGAATACATTTAGACATCGATCATATCATTATTCTATGGTCGTGCTCCTGTGCATCCTTATAACAATAGTCACTAGAGATTGTGGGTTAGCTCACGTGGCTAGAGAACTCCGTTAGACTTGAAAGTTAAGAGATCAAACTTGATTAGATGTGAGGATTGAGTATTAGGTGAGAATTAGATCAGAAGTAGTGGAATTTCGCTGATACAAAAAGAAAAAAACAATAGTTACTAATAATGAATTCAGCAACTAATATATTGTTTACACCTTACGATTAAAAACCAATATCTTAAATTTATATTACTACTTAATTGATTAATCCTGATATACCTGATGAGGAAGCCAAAGATGCTTCTGAAATGTCCAAGTCTAATTTGAGTTTATCTTGTAACCTACAAAACTCTTGGATAACATTGTAAAATTAAACTATAATTAAGCTGTGTACCATTCACCTGTTTACTTCCAACTTAGTTTAATTTTCATCTTATTTGAGGTTAAATATTTTTGGTATGGATTTGATGTATCTTTTATGTGTTTAATATATTTATGTCACTTGTCTTATCATTTAAACATTTAATTGACTCTAAACAAACTATCTTATTATCATATTCACTTGTTTTATATCTATAAGTTCACAAAGAAGATTAAAGAATAAATCACTTTGTTATGGTGTGTAGTATAATTTTTAAAACCATGTAAAATTAATATTTTTTTAAGGGTTAAAATATATTAATTATTAAATGATTATAAACATTTTGTAAAAGAGTTTGAAAAAATATCTACATTTTGTGCATCAAATTTTTGTACTATATATATGCAACAATTAAAAGTTAAATAAGTACTAGTGCGCGTCAACTCAACCCAGTAAACGTGATTAACGCTCCTAATTATTCTTTCACAGTATTTAATTCTCCACAAGTCTCACCTAGTACTCAAGTTTGTTTCCTCCAACCTAGTACTCGAGTTAATTGGATAGCTTATGGACCTACCACACAAAGCGAAAGTTAATGAAAAAACCAAACTTGGATGCAAATCTGTAATTATCTGTAATATTTATTGTAAAAGTTTAAAGTTTAATTTTTATTTCAGAGTAGGACCATGAGTTTTTATTTTTATTTCAGAGTAGGACCATTATTTTTTATTTTTTAAGCACGAGTCTCTGTCATGTGCTTTCCTTTTTTTATCCACCGTCATTATCCATTTTCTTAAAAAATTTAAGTAGGTTGTCAAGGTTATTCATTTTTTATTCACCTGGTCATCGTTCAATCTTTCTTTATTATTTCATCGTTGGATTTATTCATTATTTTATTCAGTGGATCATGTGATTCTATTATCTTTTTCGTCTCCTTTCACCTGAGTTCAACTTATCTCCTCCATTGTATGATTCATTTCATGTTATATATATTAATAAGTTAATAAATGTCTATTTTTCAGTTATTTAATAAATGAGATTGCAACTTTTGATAAGTTAAAACATGCGATAAAACAACAAATGATGTAGCTAAGAATTGCTTAAATCTTATTTCACATAGGTTGTGCACTTATGTAAAAGTTCAAAAACTAAATTGCAGGATTGTAGTTTAGATCTTTGGATCCTCTAGCAGGATCCTTTCAGGAGTATGCCCATGTGCTCTTGTTCTCACTTGTTTCTTGTTTACACTAATTTCATTTAACAAAAAATAAAATAAAATAGAGAGAACACAACTAATTCAGTATCCTTTTGGTATTATTCCTTGTTCTTCCCAACGAACCTGAAATAAATAAATTAAAAGTTCTCCTCTAGATTCACAAGACCTTGGCTGTTGGATTTGTATGATATTTACTAGCTTGAAGGATGCACGTTAATAATCCAGTATAAAAAGGACAAACAACGATTGTTAAGTTTGGATTAATTTATTTTCCCGATAAGAAAGTGCCCACGCATTTCAACATCGAAATTTTATTAAAAAGGTTCTCCTCAACAACCCATTATACAACGATGGTCGCAGCCGGCACCGTATGTAACTACATACCTTTGACTTATTTGTAGCGACGGTTTGATCGTAGCTAACTAGGGTATTATTATTGCATTGGCCTTTTAGGTAATGCAGAAATCGACGCTATCTTTTACCAACATTCCCCCGTAGCTATAGTATTTGCCACTTCAGACCAGGTCAATAGGTACATTTATACAATTTATGTAAAAAACTGGATATATGTACAAAAAAAATAGAAATTAATATATCATCAAATATTATCTCAACATCCAAATTTACAGTAACACAGTGCAGGCTCAATTGTAATTTTTTTTTTTTCTTTTTGTGAAATCCTATTAAAATTGGTTGCAATTAAATTTTCTCTTCTACACCTGTGAAAACCTATTCGAATTAGATACAAGTTTATTGATTTTAATTATACAAAAATTTATAAAACAGAAAAGCTTTCAATAAAGTAAAACCCTTTTTATATTATAATTTTGTAAATTATACCATAATTCAAATTTTAAAATTTCATAACCTCAGTAAAGAAGAAAACCAATTACATTTATTAACAGTCTTTCGTCCTTAATTTTTGATGGATAGATTATTGTTTGCGCTCAATTACTGATAGCTCCTTGTGAGAGTCAAAAAATTAATTATATATAGTACAAAACTAACCAATTTAAAATATGTCCTAAATTACATCAGGTTTAACGCTTTTTCCAATCTTTCAGTAGTTTTATTACGGTATTGGGTTATTGATAATAATATTTTTTATTTAATCGGCAATTTTTTTTATTAAAATGAATTCACCAACAATACAAGATTGTCCACAAGATTTGTACTCAATACAAAAAGTCTAATGTAAACATTATCTCAAAACTCATAACCCATATACCTACCCAAACTAAAACAAACAACAAAGAGATCCCTACTAGAAACTGTTTTTTAGCAGGAGGTTCAAAACACACATGAAACAACCATGAATATTTAACATCAAATTGAGTCGGTACGGTTAATATATTGTGCCTTAGTCAAACCAACCTGAAATTAATAAAGAGAGTCTCTCTCTAAAGTGACAAAGCCATGGTTGTTGAGTTTGTATTATATCATTTTATTTTCACCCACTCAAATGTACGGGATTATAAATTAAATTTCTTGAATGATGCATGTTAATAATTGAGCATAAAGGACAAATGGTGAGTTGTCATTATGGTTAATTTATTTTCATGGAGAAGAGAGTATTTGTAAATATCAATATTCTAATCTAGGCCGTTCTCTTTTCAGCTTATACTTTGTTGTTTTCTTTTACTTTTTTACAGCTTGCATTGTCATCATGTCGGTGTGAATTCAGTTCGTACTGAATCACTTTCGAAGGTAAAGTATATGATATCAGTTAAGTTAAATTTACGTTCATTCTTGTGAATGTTTATAAATTATATTAATTTTTCTGAATAAATCAAAAATTATAATTTTAGAATAGACAATTTAGATTAAATTAATAGAATGATAAAATTTATTGTTGTTTATGAAAATGAGCGTGCATTTGAGTATTTAAGTAGATTTATTCAAAGGATATTTTCAAAGACAATGCTAAAGATTAATAGTGAATCATTATTGAATTGATCCAAGTCTTGTGGGGGCAACGCCACCGATTTCTATTTAATAATAGAGGGATAACCTTTTCTGCGGTTATTTCTCATTCGAAAAATGAACCGCAATTAATTAAAATGATCACCTTCTATTTTCTTTTCTAAATAGAATGAAAATTGGAGTGGTTAGAACCTAATTTAAGTGAGGTTGTGATAAATTCAAAGAGTTAGAATATCCTTTATGATCGAAGATATAATTACTAAAGTAACGCAAAAATATCTACGGAAACTAATCAAAAAGTGGTATTGGCGACGTAATTGGGCACATACTCTTTTAGATATTATAATATTCTTAATGTTTGTAAACTTTTTTATGTACTTTTTAGAAATATAAATTGCTCATGTATATACTCATTAAATATACAAAACTGATATATTTGAACGATTTTTTATTTGTTATAGTTAACTAAAGTTTCAGTCAACGAAGACTCTCTGTTGAGAGTGAAAATTTTGTCGATAAAAAAAAAAAAAAACAATAGTCACTAATAATGAATTCAGCAACTAATATGTTGTCTTCACCTTAGGATTAAAAACCAATACCTTAAATTTATATTACTACTTAATTGATTAATCCTGATATACATGATGAGGAAACCAAATATGCTTCTGAAATGTCCAAGACTAATTTGAGTTTAACTTGTAACCTAAAAAACTCTTGCAGAACATTGTAAAATTAAACTATAATTAAGTTGTTTAACATTCACCTGTTTACTTCCAACTTAGTTTAATTTTCATCTTATTCGAGGTTAAATATTTTTGGGATGGATTTGATGTAACTTTTATGTGTTTAATATATTTAGGTTGCTTGTCCTGTCATTTAAACATTTAATTGACTCTAAACAGACCATCTTATTTTCATATTCACTTGTTTTGTACCTATAAGCTCATAAATTTTGTAAAAGTTTATCTTTATGTATTGAACGAAGATTAAAGAATAAATCACTTTGGTATGGTGTGTAGCATAGTTTTTAAAACCATGTAAAATTAATATTTTTTAAGGGTTAAAATATATTAATTATTAAATGATTATAAACTTTTAGTAAAAGAGTTTGAAAAACTAGCTACATTTTGTGCACCAAATTTTTGTACTATATATATGCATCAATGAAAAGTTAAAATAAGTTCTAGTACAAGTCAACTCAACCCAATAAACGTAATTAACGCTCGGTATTATTCTTTCACAGTATTTAATTCTCACAAGTCTCACCTTGTAGTCAAGTTTGTTTCATCCAACCTAGTACTCGAGTTAATTAGACAGATTATGGACCTACCACACAACCGAAAGTTAGTGAAAAAAAACCAAACTTGGATGCAAATCTGTAATTATCTGTAATATTTATTGTAAAATTTTAAAGTTTAATTATAAAAAGGCATATAAAAACAAGTCTCTGTAATGTGTTTTCCTTTGTTTTATTTCAGAGTAGGACCATGATTTTGAAATTTTCAAATCATCCAAGAAAAAAAAAGTTAGACACCAATTAGTTAATTTATTAATATCCTATTTTTTATTCATCATAGTCATTAGCCGGTCTTTTTTTATCCACCGTCGTCATTATCCATTTTCTTACAAAATTTAAGTAGGCTGTCATGCTTATTCATTTTTTATTCACCTGGTCTTTGTTTAGTCTTTATTTATTATTTCATCGTTGGATTTATTCATTATTTTATTCAGTGGGTGATGTGGTTCAATTATATTTTTCTGTCTCCTCTTGGCTGGATTCAACTTATCTCTTCTTTATTGTATAATTCATCTCATGTTACATATTTTAAGAAGATGACAAATGCCTCTTTTTCAGTTCTTTAATAAATGAGATAGCAATTCTCAATGGATTGAAACAGACAATAAAATATTATTTGGTAGAAACAAACCAGTCTCCTCTCGGCTACTTTACTTTCACTAACACGCGTATTCACTCGCCTTTCTACAATAAATTGGTGTCTAATATTTACGACTCACAATATCCATTGCAAATATTTCAGTGTTAACGATTCACTTTTGCAACTAAAATTAATGTCATTTTTTACCATTTACGACCGCCTACATATTGTCATTTTTTGCCAACTTTCTCATCAGGTGAAGTCGAAATGTGCCTAGGGCTATTTTTTGTGGACGTTTTTCTTGTAAATATCAGAATTAGTGATGGATATTATACGATGGATACCACCGTCGCTAATGTCACTTAACTATTGTGGTGCATTAGAGTCGGTGTTAAATATCAGTAGGGTACTGCGTGAAAATTATTAGCGTTAGGCATCAGTATTACTAGGTATTGTATATCCATCTTTCATAACATTGCTAATACTAAAGACTCGTTAAATTCGAGTCATTTCAGATGCCAAAAAAATGATATGATCGATGTGTGATAATGTTTGGATATGATGACATGACTTAAATTTTGTTTCACTTATGTCATAAATTGATCCATGATGTTAGTTAGATGTGTTTGGCCAAATCTATCTGAAGCACGTTAGTTTAATGTATAATAATAATAATAATCAATAATTACCAAAATTTAGTTGCAAAAGATAATTAAAGGTTTATTTTGTTGTAATTTGTTATAGTAATAATACATGGAGATTTAATTTATTAAAAATTTGATTATTTATTTATTTTTTCTATTTTAATATTTTATTTTTTGCCATGAGAAATTAATGATAATAATTTCTTAATAGGTGTAGAACCTATAATGAGTTAAATTTAATTGTAATACCTTGCTACAGTTATATTACGTGATGATTTGTTAAAAAAATTTATATTTTACTTCTTTTGATAAAATTCTTCTTGTTTTTGTTAAAAGATACTATTATGTTTTCTTTTTTTCTTTATATTTAAGAATATTTCTTATATTAAAATATTGAAGTATAATTAATTTTACATAAGATTTTTAATTTATAAATTATAATTAGAGTTTAAAACTAAGTTAGATTCTACTTGGAGAAATTTTAAGAATTAATAAGTGATGTTGAAACAAATTGAATGATATTGAAAAAATTTTAGGGATAATATCTTGTTTAGTTATTTATGTACATAGAAAAAATGATAATAAAATGGTCCATCAAGTGGAAACATTTAGTATCGATCGAGAACAATTAGCCTGTTACAAGTTGTTTCATCCACCATTACAAATTTTTAAAAACTGACGAGTGAGTTTTCATTACTAAATGTTGGGGTTTAAAAAAAAACAACTTTGTCGGTAGCAACTTTTTAGATTTTGTAGCAGGCGACGGGTACCAATTCATACAGCATTATTTCTTTTACCAATTAACAAACATAAATATAATTATATGATTTAATTCATCATTAACATTAAAAATTAGAGAGACTTAATTCTAATCAATAAATTCAAAACGTTTGGTTCATTTAAATTAGATTACAAAATCTCATAACAACAATCAGAAACTTAACCATAACCAACGTTGTTAATTGTTTCAAATATTAAAACCATCAAACAATTACGGATTTGATATTCTAAAATACGATATATTATTTTGACAATTAAATAATTGGTCATCTACCCAATTAATCAAAACAATAATAAACTTGAAAAACAAAGAAATTACAAATACCCAAAAATAATATAATAGATAAAATTAGTTAGATCTCATGATTGATGGCGAATCAAAACCTTGAATAACCTTCGACTAGAAAGAGACTTAGCTTAACATAGTAGATGAAGAATACGTACAAGATAGAATAAAATTGCTAGAAAACTCAATGTCAAGAGAGCTCCCTAGAGTTGTAGAATTATCTCTTTAAATAGGGAATAAGTTGATCTCATATAAAATTCTTTTCTTACTTGGATAACAAATCTAAAACTCTTTTCTTATAAGAAATATAATAAAATAAGGTTTTACCCCAGTAAAAACGTGACTAAGAGTTTACAATTTAAAATATTACAATAGATCTTAAATTTTCTAATTTAACTCAAAATCTCATACAAAAACCTTTAGGAAAATAGCTTATGACTTTATGCAGAGCGTGTCCACGTCTTATGTCATATTAAACACAAATTTCTGCTTTTAAATATTTTTCAGTTATTTACTCAATTTGTATTCCTAAAAATAAATAACACTCAAAACACACAAAATAACCATAGATACTATTTAAGAACACAAAATAAGCATAGATACTATTTAAGAACATGAAAATGACAATAAAAGACACGAACAAATTATGACTTAGCATTCTCTCCCTCTCCCCCCCCCCCCCCCCCCCCCCCCCCCCCCCCTCCCTCTCTCTCTCTCTCTCTCTCTCTCTATATATATATATATATTTTTTCCAGGAGTGGAACCAAGGGAGCTTGAATAATTAGAACACAGTAAGTTCATCTATCAGTGAGTTAATTATCTTGGCAATATGAAGTACAACGATGATGAGCCAATTGTTGCAATCCAATCAGATGATGATCGGGCAGGTGATTTCATTCTTTAGAAGCACTTAGCTTTTTTATAATAGATTGCTAAATATTTATCAATAAATTCGAATATATGGTTTCGTTTTGTTCTAATTTAATGATTTTCGGATGTTTTTCTTGTCAAGTAGCATTAAAAGTTGGAAAAGTGGATTTTGTTTATGACAAGAATGCAAAGGCACCACGGGAGGAATGTAAATTAGAGTTCCTAGTAAAGCTCAAGGTGCAAGGAAACCCCAAGGACAGAATTGGTGTGGATATAGTGACGGTTTTAGATGTCAGTGGCAGTATGAAAGAAGAAGGTGGAGATAAGTTAAAGAAAATGAAGATTGCAATGAAATTCGCCATCAAGAAACTCAGCCCCCTCCACCGTCTGTCAGTTGTCACATTCGCTTACAACTCCGCCAGGTTGTGCCCTCTGCGACAGATGACGGAGGAGTCTCGGGCAGACATGGAAAAGCTGGTCGATAAATTAGACGCCGACGGCGGCACAAACATTGCTGCTGGCCTTCAAACGGGGTTGCAAGTGCTCAATGACCGCCAATTCACGGAAGGACGTTCGGCTGCCATCATTCTTATGTCTGACGGCGAACAGAACGTTGGAGGAGATGCTACCCAGGCTGACGTCAGCAAATTTCCAGTTTACACGTTCGGCTTTGGCAAAAAACACGACATCACGGTATGTCTACTTTGAATTGAATTGTATATAAGGTAAATATATACATATATGATTATATATTTCCACAAAACCCTCTAAGATAAATGATCAGTTATTTTGTATTGAACAGCATAACATCACCCACAACGAGAGTCTCCCTCATTATATATCTCATGTCATAGTACATATAATAAAAAGTTAAGAACAGTCACTTTTTTTTATTTTAATAAGTGAAATTCTAAAACCTTATTCCAAACAAAGTAACCTTAAGGAGTTGGAACAAGTGATGTAACATGTTTTCTTATAGAAAAACTAATCTCCCGACTATAATTCTTAAAATTTTGTGATATATTCAAGCATTTTTTAGCTTTTCATATTAAGTCATAAAACACTTATTTGTCAGTTTTCACCAATTTGTAACAAAGGATGTAGCTCGAGAACTAAATTCAAGGGTTAATAATTTTAAGTTTTTTGGAAAATTCAAGATCCAACCCAATAACTATTATAGAACTCGAATGAGGGATGTATTATTATTCATTGAGTCAGGTAAGTCAAACCCCCTTAAAAGTTATTCTACTGGATTGCAAAATTAATTAATTAAGCTATTGGTTGATTGTTGGATATATATATATATATATATATATATATATATATATATATATATATA
>CM025786.1:2277911-2328803 GCA_014636745.2 Centella asiatica | reverse complement strand
ATATATATATATATATATATATATATATATATATATATATATATAGCTACTCAGCACCATAGCAAGAAAAAGCAACCGCGGAACATACGTAGCTGTTGAAGACCCGCAAGAGTTTAACAAGAAATTCTCGCCGACATTCGCGGGGCTTCTGACGGTGGCTGTTCAAAACTTGGAGATGATCATCAAACCAGCAAAGGGTAAGAAAATTGACAAGGTGTCTGTGGGAGACTATCCACCAAACCCCAAGGATGGCTCTGTTACTATTCCCTTTGGCGATCTTTATGCCGACGAGAAACGCAAAGTCATAGTTTATCTTAGTCTCCCTGCTGTTAAGGATACCAAGAAAAAAGAGGTCAAGGATGATCTTCTCACCATCTCTGCCACATACAGGTAAGTACAAAGTTATGTACGTACCCCTCTGTTATAAAATTAGATAAAAATGATGACTTTTAAAGATAATGCTGGCATTCTTAATTTCTTCAAACTCGAATCAACTAATACGAATTTTTACATTAAGTTACATTTAGGCTAAAAACTTTAGACACCGACTGCTATATATATGGTTACATTTGATAGATGGGTACTTATATTTGTAGTGGAGAGAAAGGGGTGCGGCCTCGTCTGGTTCAAGTGACTCGCACAGATAAATATATAGATGAAAAGACGAGGGCTCTGATAAAGGAAAAGGCTCGTTTGGGGACCGCAATGTTGATAAAAGAAGCAAGAGTTTTGGCGGACAATAAGCAGTTAGAGCAGGCTCGAGACAAGATCCGTGACGCTCAAACCATGCTTGACAAAGTAGGATTTGAGGACCCTTGCGTTTTGATCGACAACCTCAAATACGAGGCGTTTCAACTCTTGGCACTGATGAAAACACAATCTCTGTACGACGAGAGCGGACGTCCTTTTGCACTCTCTGCTGAATGTTCTCATGATCTCCAACGTATGGCTGCAAGAGGTGATATGGAAAAGTTGAATTTATATTCCACTCCACGTCAGGTTGCATACATTGAGCAGGCCATGGCTTTTGAGAAGGATCCTACTAAGCCACCGCCCACCGACGACGACGATGTGAAAAAAGAAGTTGCTGCCAATCCACTAGCTCCCATTGTTGGAGCTCTTCGTTACCATCTTCAAAATGCCATTGACTCTTTGCAGTCCATTGATGAAATACTTGCTTCTACTACTCCTTAAGTGCAAGTGCTATGCGGTTGCCCTTCAAATCATCCAAAATGTTGCTTGCCAAAGATTTGAACATTGCCACTCCATGTTTGTACTAGACACTAGACTACATGTTCGCCTAGCCCCCGAAAAAGAAAAAAAAATAAAATAGAGCAAGTTTGCTTTGCGTACCTGTTTATCAGATGCAGCTCACTTGCCTTTGCTTGCTTTTGTATCTCAATAATCTAATCTAACCCACCCGTGCACGGGAAATGGGCTGGCCCGTCCAATTATTATTACATTTTACTTAAATATTATGAAAATTAACAAAATTCCTTATATGATCTAATTGTTAAAGGACAAAGAAAATTGCTTGTTTGAAATGAAAAAAAAAAAAGGCAAAAAAGGTTAATTATTTGTATTTGCAAAAGAATAAATCTCTGTGTAATCTTTTGTGATTATTACTTAAAAATGTCTATTAAGTTGATATGTCGAACCTCTCGATAAAACAATTTTAAACTTTTGATGGAACTACCAAATGTATTAATGCAGTTGAGAAATAGTTCGTGACAGATT
This sequence comes from Centella asiatica, assembly GCA_014636745.2. Taxonomy (NCBI): domain Eukaryota; kingdom Viridiplantae; phylum Streptophyta; class Magnoliopsida; order Apiales; family Apiaceae; genus Centella; species Centella asiatica. Next base: position 2,327,066 of record CM025786.1, on the reverse strand, counting down.
AGTCAATACTCTTCCGTTCCAAAATTAGAGGTGGTTTTTAAAATAACAATTTTTAAAAATAATTTTTATGTTCTAAATATATTTATATTATCATATTATTTAAAGTAATATTACCGATAGCTATGATAGAGATTACTAAGTAACGGAGATAATGAAGTTAGTCGAAGTATTGGAATAGTAAAATAATATTTAAGTAACTTTATAACTTTTTATAGTTTAAAAATAAAAATATATCTCTAATTTAAAAACGTAGAGAATATAAGCTTTAGAATACGAGTAAATCTTACTTTGAGAATTTGTTTATCTCAATAGTTTTGGCACATACAATCTATGTTATGGAAAATAATTTATCTTAATTTCCTTAACTAAATGATTTGATTAATGCTCTTTACGTGTACAAAAAAGTTATGTTCCTAGCTAATTCACAAAATCATCATTCTATATGCCGATTAATTACATTTTTATGAGATTATGAGTTTTTAACCGTCGCTGTCATCTGTATATATAACTAAATATATTGGTCGACTAAGTACATAAAAATATATAGTCCAATATGAGTTTAGATAGATGAGTATTTACCTTTTCCACAAATTTTATAATCTAGATATTTTTTATCAACCTTTTGTATATATGTATTGCATAATTGTAAGTTTAATACTCATTAAAATAGACTCCGTTCTAAAATTATATATATATATTAATTTTTTAAATCAAATGATGGTATATTAAATTTTAAATTAATGTTAATTTAGTTAATTTTTGTTAATATAATTACTATAATTTTATAATTTATGAAAAAAATATTTTACTAGAATACAATTTACATTCAGAACTTAGATATATTATATTAGTTGTAAAGTTCAATATACTATAGCTTAACTTAAAAAATTAAAATATATCTCTAATTTTGAAATATATAAAATAATAAAAAAAATAGATAATTGATGTTATAAAATAAAAATCATATTGTTAGAACAATTATAATTTTAATAATTTTTTATTGATAATTGTTATAGGGAGTCACACAGAAGTTCTTGAATTTTGAATGAAAAAAAAAATAAAATTAGTAAATTTAACTTTGCACCAAAATCTCTATAGTTATCTCTAAAATTCATCTTTGAACAGTAAAATCTTTTAGGTGTGGATTCATTATTCATGTTCTCTAAAGAAAAAATCAATAGTATTTGGACAAGTGTTTAATGTTAATAGTGGATAATTTTAGAAAAAAATATTTTAATATAATAATCTGTATAATAAAGATGATAGTGAAATTTTAAAAAGTAGAAATTCTTTGAAAATTTTAAAAATAATTTAATTTAATCTATAAAAGAAATTCAGCGTGAATGTTCTAATTGTTGTTTTGGAGTTTAGTTTTATAGAGAAAAGAAAAAAGTGAGAATTTTTTTTAAGATTATATCTTTGAGTTTTTTTGAATGAGAGAAATAGAAAAAAAGTAAATCACAAAATTGGCTTTGAATTATTTTTTTAAATAAGTAGAAAATTTGACAAAAAAATTATATTATTTAAAAAATTTCTTCTCACTTTTAAGATAAAAAAAATATGACATCCTTTCCTTCTCTAAAAACTCCCCAATGCCACCTTAATATTTCCCAAAAAAACCGAGGAAAATAAATAGTCCGTATAAACCAAACCTCGGGGAAGGTAGCCAGAGGAAGAGTGACTAGAATGTTCTACATCTCTCTTTCCCAAAGGAGTAAAATTATTTACGGAATATTCATTCATATAAACCATCATTTAATCGGATGCTTTTCGCTATTAGATTTTGTCTCGGAGTTTTTAATTTAAAAAAGAAAAAAGAGAAATAAAGAGATAAAAAAAATAAATTATTTTTTTGTCAATTTATGAAAAGAAAGAAAATTTTAAAGAATATGGATGAAAGAAGATTATTAAAGATAATTTCGGTATAAAAGGATTAAAAATAATCAAATAAATTTTTTTAAAAAATTTTAGAAAGGAAATTTGAAAGAAAAATTAAACATTTTCCCCTTTTTTCTCCAAAAAAGACAACAAAAAATTTAAATTTTTCTGAATTTTTTTTTTCTCTTTTAAGTAAATTCCGTAAACTCCGGAGTCTTAAGGATAGCCCGTTATAAAACCAAATAAAAATATGACAAAACAAAACATATAAGTTTTGCATTTGTGCTGGCCCAACGCTGCGTGCTACGGTTTCATTTCTGCGATTCTTTTCTCTCTCGAGGATTTTGATCTATTTCCATATCACTTGAGGTTTGATCATCGTCCTTCTGCAACTATTTTATTTTTTGCAATTTTTTGAAATTGAATTGCTTCCTACGAAATCTCATTATTGTGATAAGTTCCGTTGTCTGGCAAAATCTAGGGTTTTATTCGTCGAAATTTGAATTGATTTTGATGTAAATGTCTTTGTAGCGTTTATGGTGTTTGATGCGTAGTCGAACTCATGATTCTGGTTTTGGTTCATTGTTTTATCCATTCATATTAAGTGGATTAACAATCAATAATCACATGTTACTTATTTGATGATTGATTGTCGGAGATGAGCAAATTTGAATTGCACCTGATTTGTAATGTTTTGCACAATTCCGGATTTATTTTTTTTTATTTTTTTATTTTTGTGCTCTATTGGATGCTATGTCACCTTCCATCTTTGAATTCTCCTAGTTCGTCGGATGCGAAAATAGGTCGGGAATGATCGGATTGCTAGCCTCCACAGGTACTGAACACCGTGGATAAATCACCTTGGTGCTCGGATGCTTAAGTTGCCTGGGAGACCTTTTGTTTAAGAACAGGGGCAGATCTAGAAATTAAGTTTAGCACTAAATATTTATCAATATATTTGTAGAAGCGTAGAAATTAAGTTTAGCTAGGGAGATACTTATCAATATATTTGTAGAAGCGTAGAAGCAGGAATACAATATTTTTATGTTTCCTAAAAAAAAAAATTAATTATGTTTTAACAATTTAAATTAAATAAAAAGAGAAACTTTGCAAATCCTATGTTTATCTTGAAAAAAATGATGGTCATGAAAAAAAAAATTCAGAATACTTTAAATATTTTTTTGTAACAATAGCACGAAAGAGACTAGAAAAAAAAAGAAAGGCAAAAACCATGTTAAGAATTCATCTTGCTGGAAAAACTGGAGTTTGAAAACAAGGGCAAAAAGAAATTAGAATCATGAAGAAGTGAACTTGAACCAATTACCTGTAACAAGGAATCTAGATTCTTCACTACCATAGCAACTATAACAGAGATTAGTAATATGGTGATAAAATATAGACAAACCATCCAAAGTCCAGGTAAGGCAATTGCCCACCCTCGACACACCTGGATCTGCCCCTGTTTAAGAATGTATAGTGGAAGTCGCAAGGGTCTAGTTGTTATGCACTTTAGGCTCTATAAGTATGTAATAGAGACTGATCATGTGGATCATCGTGTACAGCAATTCTTTTTCTACTGATCCATCCCTTTCTTTTAGGTACTTACGCAAATTTCCTAACTGCTAGGTAAATTGTTTCTGTCTTGAGCATGATTGTTGCTTTTTCAATTATATTCAAATGATTTTTTTTAATGTTATAATCTAATCTTTTGCAAATCATTCTTCATTTGTATGCTTTATATCTTTAATTGTCTATATTCATTTATTTTTGTCCCATCCTATTCTAGCATTACAACAAGAAGGACAAATGAATGGAAGAAGGGGAAACAGGAATCCCACGTTTGAAAATGGGGACCCTTTTGCTGGTTTTGGTGGCCTTGGGGGTCACCAGAGTTTAATATCTAGTTTTTTTGGAGGGCGAGACCCTTTTGATGACCCTTTTTTCACTCGCCCATTTGGTGGATTATTTGAGTCGCATCCATTTGGCTTTTCTGGTCGGGACCCTTCAATGAACGTGAATCCTTTCTCTATGGGGGGAACTTCCTTGCTGAATGGATATCCATCTGGCTTCGCATTTGGGAGTAATTTGATGAATGCACCACATCCATTTAATTATGATAATGAAAGTTCTTTGATAAATGCGCATCCATCTGCTTTCTATGAACAACAATCTTCCCAGACAAACAGATCTAGGGGGCCCATTATCGAAGAATTGAACTCTGATGATGAAAAGGAAGTAGGCAATGAGAAGAAAGATAACCCCAGAAAACATAGTCGGTCAAGTAAAGAGGGTTATGTAGAGGAGCCAGATGATCGAACTGAAGGTAAATTGTGTTTGTGTGTTTATCCTTATGTGTTGCGTGCTGGTTCCTTGATATTCTTTCATACTCATGGTTACTTGCTGAAAATTGATTTTCTGGTGTTGCAGAGAGAAAGAGTAAGCAGTTGCATTATAGCAATGAGTTTAACAGTGTTAATGATAGACAATCGCGTGCCCAACCACGTAGTTTCACCTTTCAGAGCTCAGCTGTTACTTATGGTGGTTCAAATGGAGCATATTATACTAAATCAAGAACAATGAGAACAGGGAGTGATGGTGTAAGTAAAATTTTGAGTTGTGTTATGATTTGCTTTATTATTTTTTCTTGTTACTGATGCAAACCCTGTGGATAGTTAACGGTTGATGAGACGAAGGAAGCGGATTCTACTTCTGGTCGAGCCGCTCATAGGCTCTCAAGGGGAATTCATGACAAGGTAAACGTCAGGTGTTAGTTTGTGATTGTTTATTTCTAATTCCGTGTCTTGCATCATTCCTAAATCTCGAGTTATGTTGTTTTATGGTCCTTTCTAGGGTCACACTGTTACAAGGAACCTTCAGTCAGATGGTAGAGTGGATACAATGCAGACCTTGCACAATCTCAATGAAGGTATATTTTCATTGTTATTATCCTTGTGATGCTTCTAAATAACTGTCTCGAATGTGCAACAGCATGAACTAATGGATCCTTTCTATTTGTAGATGATCTTGCTGGCTTTGAAGAAACTTGGAAAGTCAATGCTAGAAAAAGTCTGCCTGGCTGGAGTGAAGGGTCTAATGTGCACAATGGTATGGTTGAGGTTTTTGCTTCTTGGATTATCTTTGATTTATTTATTTTTAATTTTGTCTTTGTTGGTTTTCTTTCAAGAGTTGTTACAAAATTATTAATTATTAATTAATCAAGAAAAAAAATAATTAATTATTTAACTGTACCTTTGTAGTCTTCTTACATCAATCAATTGACTAGTATATCATGGCGAATTAGTTGTATTTGCTTTAGTTCATCATTCTAGACAAAAGTATAAACCACCAAAGAATCTCCTAAAAGACTTAGACCCAAATGTAGAAGAATCTGATAATCGTATTTGGGGATTTACCAACTTATGGAAGAATCCTTAAGATGAGGATATTGAGGAGGAAGGCTACCACGTGCATCAAAAGGTCCCTATGATCTAAATGGAACAAATTTGCTAACTAATAGTATTCTTTCCTGTGACAGTGATCTACATTATATGTGCTTTACCCCTTCTCTCTGTCATCTTGCAAGTAGAAGTACTTTCTATATTTTCGAAAAATGGAATTGCAATGTTCATGCTTTTCCACCTCTCCACTATTTTGTTGAAGATGTTTGATATGTATAACAATACTAGAGCTTTCATTTCATCCTTAAAAACTTGCCACCAATTCGGTTTTTAGGATTTCCTATTGTCCAGGTTTCCAGATGGTTGTCTCGTTAACTTCAACCATCAGTATTGTTTGTTGAAAATTTACATGCAACAAATGTTCTCCTTTTTTAGTTAAACCAAAATCTTTGAGCCTTTCTCATGTGATGATTTCTTTTGGTAATTGGTACTTTAGGGTCTGGGAGCAATGCACAGACTAATCAACAAGGCAGAGGAGGCTGGGCACTTCCTTCTACTGAACCCTCATATCTTTCGAGGCGCATGAAGCGAGATGGGGAAGGCGCGGCTGGTTCTTCTCAGGTACATTCTGGGAGGATGAAGATGAAGACTAATAATGGAGAGTGATCAGATTCCTGTGCTAGATCAAATGCCAACCCATACTAGTAATGGTGCATGGATAATTTTAGTCCTTGATAACATCAAATGTTGAACATAGTTTACAAACGTTGTATGAACCGTTGGTTGGATACAGGATTAAAAACATAGCGTGTTCAAGCAGGTTATCTGCAAGTTCTGTGTGTTATACTCTTAATACTCTTGTTGACGCTTCTACCGGTTGGTTTGGTATGCATGAGCATGTTGGTTTAATTGGGTAATTCTAGTAATTTAGTGATTATGTTTATGCATTTGATCCTGTTGGAGTTACAGTCATCTTATGTAAACTTTATGTAGACAGAGCAATTGCATGTAGACACAGGTTTACGATATGGCCGCTTGCTTGTACAATGTACGGTATGAAACATCTCTATTGTGTTTCATGTGGTGTCTGTAAAGAACTTTTATATGTTAGGGTTTGGAATGCATCATGGGTGTCGTTTGGTTGTCTTTGGTGGGTGCCATATGTACATGGAAGATGCGACTAGAGTTATATATTAGGTTGGATAAGTGTTTAGGATATCGATTTGTGTACAAACGTCATAAATATGCATGGCCTTAATCCATTATAAAAAATTTAGTGAATAAGAATGTGGATCTAATTCGATAGAAGATTATTGTTTGACCTAATCCATTATAAAAAAATTTGTGGATAAGAATGTGGATCTAATTTGATAGAAGATTATTGTTTTACTGGGTGTATGAATTTTTTATCTCTCATGTAACCAAAATTAAATAAATAACAAAAGATCTTATTATGTAATGCTTCGAGTTATTTTGTTGGGGCGTATGTGTGGCCCCTGTAATGCGTTGGAGTTGCTTTGTTGTAGATATTCTTTACTTGCAAAATATACTTTTTCATCCCAGATCGTAAGAATTTCCTTTTTGGGCATGTTTGAGACATTCTTTGTATATTTGTCGGGATGAATGAGTGAATGACCCTACATTCATATTTCCTTTATTAATTTTTCCAAATGGGTTTCACATTTTATTATTACAATACTTCGTTATTATATCTTAATTTTTTTCTAAAATTTCTATTAAAATTTATAATTTATTTTGAACAATCATATGATTTTCTAATATGCAGAAAAGTTTAACATTATAAATATTCTAAGACAGGTAAGTTCGACAAATTTCAAAATAATCCATTTCAGGTTTAGAGAAAACAGAACAAATGGAAGATTATTGATAAACGAGTGTCGTACATAATAGAGTTGTGCAAACAACCCAACTTAGGGCCGTATGATAAAATTGAAAATTAAGATTCGCAAAATTATAAGAGTTGAAAATTTAAAGTTGTAAAAATTTAAGTATCTATTATTTGTTAAAAAATTTGAAAATTAAGAGCTAAAATTATTAAGATTGTTTGATAATTGTATTATATGATATATATCTGAAAACAATAAAATTAATATTTTCTTTTAAGAAAATTTTATACTTTTCTCTAAGTTCTTGAATTTACCGTGTATGATTTATAATTGTATTACTTATAACAGAGCATATCATTTCCTTAAACTAATGCATCATGACTATTAATACTTCATAAAAGTACATAGATAATTATTGGGTTGAAGTGACTTACTAATTTAAGATTTAAGTCAATTTATTTTACTGAAATTTTTTAATTGTATTGGACTTAAACTTAAATTTTTAAGTCACATGATTTTTTTATTTATCAAACAAACTTATTACAAAAAGTACCAAATACATTACTCCATCCGTTCCACAAAAATAGCAATATTTAAATTTTTGACAACTATTAATTTTACATCTTTGACCAAGAATTAAATTTACAAATTATAAGATTTTTCATGAAATTTGTTATGAATATTTAAGTTATGACCATATCTATAAATTTGTAATTAAAAGTTTTTAAATTTATCGCAAAACAATAATAAAAAAATTAAATGTAACTCTTTTTTTAAAACGAATGAAATATGTTTTAAGATTTAAGTCGGTTATCAAACAAGCTTTTAATTATAAATTTCTTAGCTTTTTTAGCTTTTAATTATAAATTTCTTAGCTTTGTCCAAAAATAGAATGGCTTTTATTCTCCTTTCATGTGTGTTATGATTTCCATGTATTTCACTCAGGACATCAACCAAAGAAGATTGTTATTTTCATAACAATTTTGTTATTTTTACATAGTGACCTATTTTTATATCTAATAATTACTTGTTTCATTGTAAATTATATAGTATAAAAATAGCAACAGATATTGCGAAATTAACGATCTCTACATAAATACTTCAAATTAACGTAAAAACCAGTGCACAACACGGGTTTTTTATTATTATTATTATTGTGATAGTTTTTTTATAATGTTTTACTATATTTTTTTATTTTTAACGTTTTCATGTTTTACATATTATTTTTATTTTTTATTAATTATTTTACAATTAAAATGTAATAATATTATAAATTGATATAATATTCTACTCAAATATATATTTCTCAATTAACTAAAATAAACAGTTTACATTTTTTTCATTTTATTATTATCATCATTGTTCTAAGTAATGTCAAAAAAGAATTAAGAAAGAATTATTTTAAAAAAATAATTTATCTAAAGTTATATCTATATATAAAGTTATATTTTATATTATTGTATAGGAGAAAATAAAAAAAACAATTATCACTTGATTCGTGTTTTATGCATGATTTAATTGCCTTAATTTGTACAGTGCATTATATATAATTATGTTGGCCATGTTTTGTTTTATTATTATTTTGGTTATAATTATTTTAATTAAGTAGGTTTAATTGGTAATTAATATTATAATTAATTCAATTGTAATTATTTCATTATGGATTATTTTTTCTTGGTTGCATGATTCTTTTTTTTATAAATTGATTAGATTATTATTATTATTATTATTATTTATTTTGAAAATTTTGGAAATAGTATTTGGTTATTACTTATGCGAATAATTTATTTTAATGTAATTAAGAATACTTAAACATAAGGAATGTAGTTTTTATTGTAATTGAGGTTGGAAAAGTAGTCCAATTGAGATAAAAATGTTAAATAATAATTTTGAAAGTGTTCTGTTATTGTGAATTAATATATAACAGTAGATAGATAGATATATGATAAAATATTAGAAGAGTGGCATCATTGAGTTATTATTATATGATTGTCGCAACCACTCATAGTGATAACATTAATGCCACTTGACGAAACGAATGTTGTTTTAATGACAAAGAATCCAAAACAGAAGATGACATGTATTTATTGTTAGAAATTGGGTCGAAACTGTCCCATATTTTATATACTGAGGAATAATAATTAAATATTGTCGGTGTCATTGGAAATTAGTAACTCTGTTTGTTTCATTAAAAAATGAGTAAACTGAAAATTATGTTGTGGGACTAATTACAATCTAATGACATTTATTTATATAATATATTTAGTGACCATTTTTTAGTAACGATTATTAATTTAACAATAAATTTTTTTTCTGACTATATCAGACTCGTTAAAGAATAATTGAAATATACAAGAAAACGTAGATAGACCAAACTAGATTAGATGAAATAAATTTGAAACATACATGGGCCAAACTACAAGTCTTTTTCAGTTAAAGGAAAGAAACATGAAATACTTAAATAATTGAGAAACCTTAGAATGGATATTGTACTACTTATTCTATTATTCTTGCTTAAATGCGATTAGCATATCAATACACTCTGTTGGAATTTGCATCAAAAACCTGCATACACAGAAAATTTCAGACTTAAATTGCCTAATCCTAGTGTGCTACACTATGAAAAATGGAACGAAAAACATGAAATTAAAAATGACAGCTGATTTTCTTCATTAATCTACATATCCATACTACCCAATTACGAAAATTAATTACAAGACTTTTATCCATTATACTGATTACAAATAGCTGGTTACTACCAACACTTTTTTTTTTTTTTGTGTGTGATTTTCTTGTATGGATAAAGTTTGGACCATAAGTAAATTTGATTTCAAGTTTATACACGTTTTGTTGCAAAATTTATATTCTAATGATATATTCTACTCTAGATTTTTTATCGATATGCTTAATCCATCTTCTCCCATTGTTTCGAGTCGAACATGAATCTTTATTAATTTCGCGATGTGCGCCAAAATACGCGATACCAAGGTCCTTTCCGACTGGTAGAATCACCGACCGCACTAGCCGCCGCGAGCCGCCACCCACAGTGTCGGGCCAACGAAAATGGGGCCCACTTCTGGGACCAATTAAAGTATCCTTGCACACCATAACTGCACCTATTTGACCTAATTTAGCCACCCTCAATATTCTTGACAAGTCATCATTCCCACAATTGACCACCAAAAAGTCTATCCACGTCAACTCCCCGAACCTTTCCTCGGGATCCCCGACGAAAACTTCCGGCGACATTCCCGCACGTCCCATGGCTGCCACGTATTCGGTCTTCGACTGCTCGTCGGGGACCATGCACACGTGTCGTCCACACGTGTGGCTGCTGGCAATGTTAAGACCAATGCTTGTTTTTGTAGTTCCATCGTTTGTCCATGTTTGTACTAGTAACTTAGCATTCCACCCTGCAGCCATGGCAGAGATCAGCTCTGCCACTGATGAATCCTGGAAAACTTCACACTACATATGAAGAACAAACATTTTTTTTTTTTTTTAAAAAAAAAAATTCAAGAAACTTGACATAAAATATATAAAATTCAATCAAAAAAAATTGAAAATCGAAATTCAAGATTTTAATTAATGAAATGCTTACAGATTTAACAGTGTCGATGAAGGCTTTGGAAGCAGTTTCAGGGGACCAAACAAGATCCATCAAGTCTTACTTCTTTTTCCTTTTCTCTCTGTAGCGGCTGGTTTAGTTGGTTTTTCTGCTGGTTTATATAATTGTGTTAAGGAGAATACATATATATATAGGTGGTGCCGGTGGTTGGGGGGTGTGTTGTGGCGTGTGGAGGGGTTTAAATTAGAGATGCAGCGATGAAAACTGTGGAACGGTGTCACTGTCAGGCCGTTGACAGTTGTATTAATCTTATGATTTTCAGAGTGTTGTGTGTGTGTGTGAGTGTGTGTTTGTGAGGATTATATTTTTATACAGCATTTTGTAGATGTATAAACAGTGGGTGATATTGTTGAAAGAAAATTTTTACTAAAAACAATGTGTGCTGAAATAATTCTTAAAACTAACTAAATAATTTTATAGATAATTACATTGATCATAAATTAATTATATATTCTGACTATATCAATCCATATACAGATATACTAAACTCAAGATAATATATTGGATATTGGTATTAGAGAATATTTCATTAAAGATAATACTTATAAATGATAGATTTTTGTTAATAAAAGTCGCTTACGCAAATTAATAGCTCAACATGACCTCATTGCGTAGCTAAGATTACTAGTCACTTGCTCAGATCGAATTACTTTCTTAAACATTATAAGCTTGTAGCTATTGATTTATCTATTAATTATTGTGCTTGCTTAATTAGAGCCGAAACATCAAATTCAATATTATTATTTTTCTAGTTTTGAATGACTAAAATCAACTACTTGAGCTCAGTGATTAGGTCACTTGATTACTACTTGAACTTATGAGTTGATTTTTCACTTACTCGATACATATAATTGTAGTATTTTACCTTCTTTTCTTTTTGTTTCTTTTTATTTATTAGTTCATTGGATTTAAGTAATGAAAACTTGTCCACAATCTTTGCGTGTTGAAATAAATCATTAATTGCATTTAAGATTTGATAGATCGTGTGTAACTTTTTCCAAATAGTTGGATGCACACAAAATCTTTCTATCACTGGGCGCACACAATATTTTACAAACCATTAAAATAATACTCATGTCTAATGGATAGATACTTCCAACAAACAAAATACACTAATTAACAAAAGACATTTTCACATTTACAAGTTCAAATTGTTGGGTTTCGTAGAATAAAACGCAGCGGAAAAATACGATTTAAAATAAAACAAAACGAAACTCAAACCCGAGTATTTATGCGAAATAATTTAATACAGATAGTTTAAATTGTTACCGATTAATTGTGCGAAACTGAAGTTTTGGTGAAGGTGTTGATCATCTCCAAATCTTTAACGCAATCCAACAGAACTACGTCTCTACGGTATCCACACAAACACCCACGAACCGTCTCACGATTCGAACGAAAAGTGTTACAGTACTAGTTGTACGATCTGTATCTCTCTTTTCTCTCTATATCTCTGAACTCCAGTTTCTCTCTTATGAGCAACTAGGATTCTTAAAATACGTGAAAACTATATCATATATATAGTCTTTCATAAAGTAATTCCAAAACCTAATCTAATTAGGAAACTTAAAATCCTAATTTTATATTTATTAGATATATATATTTAATCAAGTCTCACTTAATTAATATATATATATATATATATATATATATATATGCACAAATAAATATATATTCGTATTTCCTTCCAAAAAATTCTATTTCATACAAATTACATATATTAATATATATGTATATAATTTAAAGCCATGATTTAATTAAATCAATCTTATTGATATACTAAAATTATTGACATTTAAATTATATCTCCTTGACGAATATTTTTTGTGTGTGACCCTGTAGGTTATTATTACGTTGGCAATAATTTTAAATCATATTATAAAATTATAAACAATGAGCGGCATCTAGTAATACATCACTGTTACCCAAGTAATAATAAAGTCATAGATTCAACGTTACCTTTCATGACCAATGTTTTAATGTAACTTAATCTTTTTAACCATGATATCTAAGATTAAATTTAAGGCATGAACCTCTTCATAATTTAATCTTAGTTTTCTTGATCAATGAGTAAACTATATGAAACAAATCTCTATTTGAGCATGGTCATGCATTTCATAGTTTTACTCAATCAAGAGGCCTATTAATATCATCCCTAATTTATAGGAGGGTTAAATTCCATCTACATCATTCTCATTTCTCACATAACTCATTATGCATCCAACAATTACCTTTATCGTTCACCCGGTTAAAGGTGACTTTTGATAATGTCAAAACGCATAACTCCTTATGTAGAAATGTCATAACTTCAGGTCGAAGGACCATTACATCATTGTCACTATGAGAATTACTTATGACACATAGCATAATGCTCCATGTAGAATTCTAATGGTGGATCTGTCCAGTACTATATTCTCTAACATGTACCTATGTATCAACTTAATATACCTCGTATATATTTATGACCAATGAGATATGGCCATCAGTTAATCCATATACTAGTCTCAATGTATTATTGTTGTCCGACTGGCAATAATACTCGACTAGGGACATTTAAGAATAATGATACAATACATACTTGTATGATCTTATATTCAAGTTACACACTTGAATCCATATAATTAGTATCATTCTTGTAAAGACATTTATTATGTTAACATTTATATAATGCAGTAAATAAAACATAATAAAAAAAATTATCATTTAATCAAAATATAACATAAATATAGTGTCACAATTATTACATAATTGGTCAGTAAGGCATACATTCTAACACAAATAAACTCGTGTATTCAAAGACAATTTAAAAAACTTGTAATGAACTATTTTCAAAAACTCTTTTATGTAATATAGGTAAGAAAATAGCAATTACGACAATTTTGGCAAATGAAATAGTAAGGTGGCATGCTGCCGAGTCGCTAGATGGTCATGATCACACATACAAAGTGACATGTTTTGTTAATATATGAAAGACATTTTTTTTTATTAAAATATAAAAATTCATTGATTATAATGTTAAATTATCTAATTCAAACAATTAAAATATCAAGTATAAAAATTACTAAAAGTGCTTTCCGAACTAAAATATTACCCCAAACCAAAATTTTAAAACTAAACACACTCTTTTATTGGAATCATATAACCAATTGAAATATAACCTTCGTATAATATCATTCGATTTTAATCTAATAAAATTGTCTGTAACTTACTTTAAAGCCAGTTTTGAGGTTTTAGGGCTTGTTCTTTTTATTTTTATTTTTTGTTATTTTTCGACTTGTTTCATTTATGATCACTGCTTCACTAATGATAAAAATTTTGTACAATACGGAAAATTTGTAAATAATAATTTCATTAAAGTGTTCAAATTAAGATAAATTTGACTATAGATGAATCAAATTGTGATCGTGTAATTAGGTCACTATAATTATTGTTTAATTAATAATGTTATATATAATTTGAATACCTTAAATAATAATAAATAGATAAATGATTCATAGTATATTTAAGGGAAAATCTCTTCTATGATCCTTAAACTATATCAGTTTTACATATTTAACTCTCAAATTTTTTTCACAACTTATTAGATACATAAACTTTGTATAACATGTGCAATTAAGAAATTTCATCAATCAGGAAATTTCACAAGTCACTCGTTAAATTTGATAGAAAATACATTCGTGTGAATCACACGTAATTTTGATATAATGAAATGACCGATTTACGTCATATGTAAACTTTTTTTTCGACTATACTCGAGTTATATCAATTTTGCAATTTTGGTCAGGAACATTCAAAGATAATTTCTCAATAAAATAAAGACTAAAAATTAAATGTATGACTCACATTAGTTATTTTCTGTTAGATTTAACGAGATATTAACGAAATTTACTGATTGCGCAAGTTTTAAAAAGTTTGTGTATCAAACAAGTTACGAAAAAAGTTTGAGGACTAAATACGCAAAACTGATATAGTTCGGGAACTGTTGAAAAATTTTTCCCTATATTTAAATATATGTAATTATTATTTGATAAGAATTATTTGATTTAATATTATCTTATAATTAAATGTAATTACGATTTTGAAATTATTTAAGATTAGATTTATTCTGATAAAAAATAATTTAGCATTCCAAATATTATTTTTTATTATAGCGATTGATTAGATTTTACATATCAATTAAACTGAGACGAAATAATGGAGTCAAATTCTAATTCAACTCCGTCCTCCACAAATTGCTGTTGTTAAGATATAAATTCCATCTAGTTTTTGCTACTTATTGGCTTATTGCAAAGCGCATACTTTTCAACCATTTAAGGGAATAATAGCTTGACGGGGTTGATTTTGGCGTTCGACAATAATTCACCTCTTTCCTTCTTTCTTCTTTCTTTTAGGTAACTAGATGATAGATTAATACAAAAAATGGCACATTGGGATAAAAAAAAGATCACTTTAGAACTATAGAGATTTTGGCTATAAATTGGAATGCTGGTTCTGGATTAAACACTTTAAGATAAATTTATTTTAACTTTTCATATTCCAAGTATATCCATCTTTACTCTTTTCAAGAATACATGCTAAATAAAGTAATTTTCTTTTCCTCTATAAATAATTTGGAGTCTCCATTTTACATCAAATAGTATTTTCAAAGGCATAAAAATGCTAACCTTATTAAAATTGTTTGTTAATGTACTTTAATTTCGTGCGAGGCACTTTCATAAATAATTTGCGACGAAACCTCTCTAAATTATTTGAATTTAATTGAAACCGACGAATGTCTAATTTTACTTATATTTCACGAAAAATTTTAATTTAAGTAGTGTTATGAAAGGCGTTAAATGAATTTAAGTGATAAAGAAAAATTTAATGTTTAAGCAATTATTATACGAAATTAATTAAAATTAAATAAAAATTAGACGGACTTAAAATATTGTGCTACTCTAGAAGATAGAGATCGACCCAATATTTAGACGGAAAATAATCAAATTAGACGGAAGTTTTAGAACGGTTAATTTAATTGAGGCCCTCGTACCGTTAAAGAGTCGAACCCAACTCGATGGAAGATACGCGGTTGAATTGACTTGATCACAATTCTCTCAGGCATTTCATCAAACGCCTAACCACCATCTCTCTCTCTTCTCTTTAATACTCCTTCCAATCTATCTCAACTCAAAATCACCAATACAAACACCACGTGTCCCAAGAAACAGCACACGTCAACTACACGTGTCAACACCCCACCTTCACCAGCCACCATAACCACCTTCTTCTTCAAGCTCCCAATTTCAGCATACTACTTTCAATCTCTCCTCCAATGACTCAATTCAACAGAACCCTCCTCAAACATTTCAAATCCATCAAACACTTCTCCTCTTCCCAGCAAACCCACCTCCAAGATGTTGGTCCCTTGGCTTCTCACCTCAAGACCCGGTCCGTAATCAGGATCCGAGGACCCGACACCGTGAAATTCCTTCAGGGTCTTGTGACGAACGATGTAAGGAGGTTCGGTGAACCCCTGGGAGAGAAGACTTCGACTGTGCCCACGCCTAACATGGCTGCTGCTTCGATTCCGCTGATGTACGCTGCAATGTTGACACCTCAGGGGAGGTTTTTGTACGATATGTTTCTATACAGACCCCCTTGGCCTGATGAGAAGCTTGATCAATATGGGTCGGGACCCGGGCCGAACCCTGATGAGTTGGAATTGCTGGCTGATGTAGATGGGTCTGTATTGGACGAACTGTTAAACACCTTGAAGAAGTAAGTCATGTATGTTTTCTTTTCTTTTCTTTTTTGGCTGGTGAAGGGTGGGTTTTGGGGGTGGGGGTGGGGGTGGTCAGTGATGTCTCTGGATTTATTTGAGTTTTGAGTACCATTTCAGTTAAAGGCTCTTACTTTGTGAATATATGATTCATTGATATTATATGACGTATATTATAAGCAATTGAATTCAGTTCTTGGTACATAACAATGGTGAATATAATAATATAGCAGTTTAATGACCAACTCGTAGAGTAGGTTTGGTATATGGTTTTCGTTGAAACCTTGAGCCAGTTTTTTTATCTCATGTTGTGAAACTGTGCACCATATTCAAGTTCGTATACCAATTCAGAGGATTTTTCTAGCAAAGTGATTTTTTGGAGAACTGGATTTCGACCCGAGCACTGCATTTCGAAGATAGATAAACAGCATTGCGAAATAAACATGATCCCAAGTCCAGTTTAGTTTCCAGTCCTTCCAGCTAGAAAAATATGCACATAGAGGTGCTATAAGTAAAAGTGTTTTCTTTTAAATTGTACAAGATACTCGGAGGTCCTTCACTGGAGAAAGTATATACCATTGAGATGAATGTAATACATTGCTACCTTTTCTGGTTCATATTTGTCATGTTAACTATCATAGAGATTTATTTGTTTATATAGATTAACTTTGGCTAACAGTACTTACAAAGCAGATTCCAACAGCCGCTTCAACTTTATATCAACCTTTTGTTTTTGTTAACATTGTAGATACCGCCTGAGGACCAAAGTTGATATTGAGAATGCAGCAGATCAGTTCTCTTGTTGGCAACATTATGGTGGTAATTTAGATGAAAAGTCTTCAACTGAAGAAGAACCTGAGGCTTCTGACATTGGGTATGGTGGCACCATTGATCGTTCCGGCATTTCAGCTTCAAAAGGAAATAATTCTGGGTGGCAATGGTATGAGGATCCCAGATTAAAAAGCCTTGGATTTAGGGGTGTCTTCCCGTCCAATACAACACGTGAGTTCCTATGACATTGATCACATATTTCCATGTAAAGCGTGGAACATTACTTAAATGCCTGTGGAGGGTTGTAAACGAACCTGCAGGTGACCTAGCCTGCCTTATGTGACTACTAAGTTCAGATATCGAGCTATTTGAGTGTAGCAAGAGCATTAGCTTATTTTGTAGGGAACCAAATGGGATTAATTACATGGGACTAACTTACATAACATGCTAGTCAAGTTCAATCCATAATTATGATGTAAATTATGTATTTGAAAAAAATAATAGTAAAAGAATTTTCTCAATGTGGAATCACCAGTGTATGCTATCAGTCTATCACCCACTTTCTAATTTTTAATTTATATATATAAGTGTAGATCTGATAAGTGTACATAGACATCTAAATTAAAAATGTAAGACGATCACAATTATGAGTAAATATTTGTCTCTTTTCATTTTCAGTGCTCCAGTAATCCGCATATCGGCTATAAGTTTAAACATATTTTATATATGTTGGCATGAAGCTTAACTGAGATGTGATGAGTAGTGAGTTAAATGTTTATTGAAACCCAGCGCAACTCAGATTGTTTATATCCCTACTTGTTAATAGATAATCAATTTTGAGCATTAAAAATGTTATCCTCTGTTGCAGCACCTTTAGTAGAGGCTGACAAGGAAACAGATGAACGAAATTACCTACTCTGGAGGTTAGAGAAAGGAGTTGCTGAAGGCTCAACAGAAATACCAAAAGGTGTATATTTATATATTGTTGTATGTTTGTGTACCCCAATTATTTGTTTGGTACCTGAGGTTATCACAACAGAGTATGTAATCTATGAATGCAAAAGATTTAGCACATTAGACATGATACTTGTGTATGTATATATGTTATCTTGATTTAGAAAGTTCCATTGTATGCCTATTTACCTATTTATCTTGTAATGACATGCATTACCTTTTCTAATTTTTGGCTGTTTAGTATGCTGTGCTTGTCATGGCTTGGAACTAAACATTTAGTGCCAACTTAAGTAAATTACAATGTATTTCCCAGCTTCTGGCACCAACATAACCGACATCTAGCATATCAAATCTTTGAAGTTTGTGTTTTATCCAAGTTTTGTGACTAATTGTTGTAGGTGAGGCAATCCCACTAGAATACAATCTTGCTGGTCTGAATGCCATAAGCTTTGACAAAGGGTGCTACGTTGGTCAAGAACTCATTGCTCGAGCACATCATCGTGGTGTAGTTCGAAAGCGCTTGATGCCATTGAAGTTTCTTGACAAAAGTGGGAAAGGTAGAACAGCTGCCGCATCATTCTATTGTAAAAATTCTTTTATCTCATGCAATCATATTTTACCCATTTCTTTTGTCCTAGAGTTGGAGCAGAAAGTTGCTCCTGGATCAGAGGTGCTGGTAACTGCTTCTGGTAAGAAGGCCGGGACTGTCAATACTACACTATTGTCTCGTGGGCTTGGCCTTTTGCGCCTTGAAGAAGTCTTCAAAGGGTCAGAAACCCTGATCATACAAGGACAAGAAGATGTGAAAGTTGAAGCCATTAGACCAGACTGGTGGCCCAAGGAGTGGACTCAAGACTATCAAGAAAGTGCAGCTGCTTAGAATATTTATATTTATGGGATGTAGCTTCTCTTGTACACACTTATCTGACTCCCAATTCTGGGTTTTTGAAACTTGCAGAGTTCACCCACATGAGAACTAAATAACAGGAGAGTTGGTTCTGAAGTACTTGTACACTGTTTAGTACAATAGTTGAAATCAAAATCTTGAACTTTTCCCAATTTGTAGATCTCTCTCTATCTTTTGCCAATTTGCAGGTAGATGATGTGAGATATTGTTTGATATTTAACAGGTTTGCAGTATGTTCAGCTTGGATTGTGAGATTTGTCGAACTTTCATTTCAGAGAAACTTTAGGACTTCCATTTCAGAGCAACCTTCAAATATCCATTAGTGATGCTAATTTAGTTTTTCTTCTCTCTCTCTCTCTCTCTCTATATAAATATATATTCAATGTTTTTCTTTTATTTAGATTCCAACTTCTGGGAGGGGGATAAGATAACAAAGTTTATTTACAGAGAAAAATTTAAGTATTAGTGAACAAATCACAATAATACTCATTCCTGCTGTACTTCCAAGTCCGCCTAGTGCAGAAAGATGCTTTCGTTTTGTCCCATAGGTTTCTGTCATTACAAACACAACATATCATAATTCATAAACTCAAAAATGTGTGATCTGCTAGTTCTTGAATCACTGTCTTCATGGTTGGCCTGCAGTCTGGACGCTCATCCATGCAGCTCAGCGCCATCTTTGTTAGTTTAGCAGCTTCCGACTTAGAGAACTGACCCTTCAGATTCTGATCTACAAAATCTTCACATCTGCCAGATTCCGCTGCCACTCTCATTGAAGTAGTGAGATTTGTTTTCCCAGAAAGAATCTGAAGAACAATCACTCCAAACGCGTAGACATCGCTTTTCTCTGTAAACCGCCCTGTGGTTATGTACTCGGGAGCCATGTATCCCAATGCAGCACTGACCTTGACTGCTGAAAACACAATGTCATCAGCCAGGAGCTTTAGAAGTCCCGAATCCATAATTACCGGATTGAACTGCTCATCAATCAGAACTTTCTCAACAGATATGTTCTGATGAACTATGGCAGTTCTGTTTGTTTCACTTCTGTGTAAATAACCTATGCCTTTCGCAACCCCTTTGATTATAGAAACCCGCATCTGCCACTCCAAGCTCTGGCTGCTTCCATCTTCCACGTCCAGGTATCGCGACAGGGTTCCTTTAGAAACAAAATCATAGATGAGAAAACATTCACCCCTGCCCATTGAACAACAAAAGCCTCTCAGCCTTGCAAGATTATCGTGTCTCAACGATGTCAGTACGCGCAATCCATTCAAGAACTCAGATTCTTCTGACTTACAGCTGATGACATTAATGCTCTTGATAGCTACAACTAATCCATCTTTCAAGATCCCTTTGTAAACAGCAGAGAATTTGCCCTTCCCCAACAAGTTCACCTCAGAGAAGTACTGCGTCGCTGATTCTATCTCTTCCAAATTGAACTTAAACCTCTGAAGAAACTTTTCAGAATCATCACTACCTATCTGATAACTAACCATTGGATCCCATTTGTTACTATACTCTAGAGTTACAAGCGGAGAAGCACTTCTTGAGTAGTATTCTTTGGCCTCATTGACGCTAAGCCGGTCATCAGAAGTATTATGTGTAGTGATTGCAATTTTTTGTTTCTGTCTACGACACCAGAAAACACATAAACCGCCAATTATGAATGTAATTGTAGCTGTAATTACCGCAGCAAAAATGGCAATCCGAGGGAGTTTTGATGATTTCGGACAATGGGTCTGGTTGCAGTGTGCATGAAACTTGGCATTTAAGGGGAGATGATTTGGAGTTGAACTATTTTTTGCAGGTTCAAAGGGTTCAATTTGGTTGATGTTTAGATTATCCCAAGAACTACAAGCTCTCAATGAAGGAAACCCAACACCACATAAACCAGAATTGTTCCCAAAGTTGAATCCTCCTTTCAATTTCTTCAAAGCTATAAAAGGAAAATAAAAATAACACTTATAAATCAAGGAAAAAATAAACAAATATTATTCAAATCTTCTTGTTAATAACATAACACATCAAGAATATTAATGGGGAAGTGAATGATAATATTAAGGATAATAATATTGACCAAGCTTACCAGGAGGAATAACTCCAGAAAGTCTATTGTTTTGAAGATCAAGAACTTCCAGCATAGGAGCATTAGCTAATTCAGCAGGAATTTTAGCAGAAAGGAGATTAAAGCTCAAATCAAGCCTTTTTAGCATCCCCATGTTTCCTATGCTTGAAGGAATCTGACCAGTCAATCTATTGTATTGCAGTGTAAGAACATTTAGCTTCTTTAAGTATCCAATCTCCATTGGTATGCTTCCACTTAATTGATTGCAACAAAGCTCCAAAACTGAAGAAACAACAAAATACTAAAAAAAGTTCATATTTTTAAATTCCCAATGAATATGTGATTCAGTTAAATTAATTTATATCACACATAAATATTAAAATTAGTACAAACCTTGTAGACTAGCCATATTCTGAATCTGAGGAGGCATGATCCCAGAAAGATTATTGACATTGAGATAAAGATCAGTCAATTCAGTGAGATTGGCAATCTCTCTTGGTATGTCTCCATACAGAGAGTTGTAATGCAAGTAGAGACCGGACAAGCACTTAAGTCCGGCCACCGCCGGCGAAATCCGGCCGGTCAGACCTTTTCCCTGCAATGAAATATTAGCAACTTTAAGATGCTGATTACATGCCACACCTTCAAAGGAGGAGTCATTGCCACATGGGTCACCATCATTGGTCCAAGATTTCAAGTAAATGTTATCAGGGTCTAGAGCTGATTTCAACTCCATTAAAACTCTAACTTCTTCATTTCCATTGATGTGTTTGGGAAAGGAAGAAAATAAGGTGAGAAATAGAAGATAAAATGTGAAGATAAAATTTTTGTGGGAAATGTTGGTAATGAACATTTCTGATGTTTTTTGATGATTAATATACATGGGTGTAGTACTGAAAGAAAAATTATATATGTGGATTCCTCTTATGAAAAAATTTGAATTTTTTTGTTGATTTGTTTGTGGGTTTAGCTTATTAGCATAACACAGTTGGGAAGAAAAAGAGGGATGAAGAAAATAAGTAGTGAAGAGAGGACTTTTGTGTACACTTTTCTCAGTACTACTTCCACTTACCGCTGCTTCTGAGTTTTAAATAGTTAGGAAAAGAAAATAATTGGAAAGAAAACTAAAGTTTTCCACCCGATTCACATGCTTGTAAGTTTTATTATTAAAAGAAAAGAAAAAATTTGATAGAAAAACTTTGTTACTTTCCCTTTCAAATTTTTTCATTCAAAAATGGCCGAATTTAAATGGAAAAAAAAATTTAATATATTTAATTTTTTGAAATACCTAGAGCGTCCCTAATTACAATATAACAAAATCAAATAAAAAGATAAAATAATAAAATACATTTAAAGTTAAATTTTATTTTCTTTTCTTTTAAAAACTTAGAATTCCATTCTTTTCTTTTCTTTTAAAATTAATTTTTCTCTTTTTTAATTTTCCATTAAAAACTTGCGAACAAAGGCTAACGAGATGATTAACATATGCATGGGCTGATGGATATTCTAGCTGGTAAGTCAATGATTACCGTTAGATTAGATATCTAGACATTCTGGACATTTTTTGTGAGGCCGATCACCTGTTTTATTTTATGTCTCATATTTTGTTTCGTGTTATTTACATCATACTACTTGTTTTTACTTGTAATTTCGTTTTTTAAATAATTAGTATTACTTTGGGACTACGTATAGAGTATAAAAGAAGAGAAAGAATACATAACGAAACAGGGGATTTGAAATTAGTTTTCCATGTTCATAGAAGTGATAATAATAATGTGAAGCTCGAACTCGGAAAAAAGTATTCCCAACTAAGTTAATTTTCTTAAGAGACCAGATCTAACTTTTCCAGTCAGTCGATTTTTTAACTTTTTTTTTTTGGGCAAACCCAAAACATTTTTAAAAAACTTGAATAGCTAACTTATTATTGGTGCATTTAAATTTTGAACAATTAAATTATTATCAAATGCTTCACTAAAAATTATCTTCCTTTTTTTTAGTTATAAAGCACTATAAAATTATAATAAGAAACTATACCGACAGTTTATCCATAAAAATTGAAACTATTTGCAAAGTAATATCTTGAATATTTCAATCCAAGCTTTAATTAGTTGAAAGTATTTTCAAGAACCAAGGAGCGAAATTCAAACATGAAAGTCTAAGTTAGGTCAATTTTGTGAAGTATTGGTCCCCATTGCCCAAGTGCTCAACTCCTTGAAAAAATAAATAAAAGAGAAAAAGAATGGATTTTATATAATTATTATGAGGAGGAGAAAGACTTCCACTTTCTGAAAATTAAATTTGTGTTAATTTCTTGTCCTCCATTAGCGCAACTAACAGCTCACAAGTTGTTTTTCGAATTGTACACTTATAACTTTCGTCAGTAAAATATGAACAATGGGTTCTAAAAGTAAACTTCATTGTTTTAAAAAGATTAGTTCCTCCTCTTATATATTATATTATGGCACCAGTATAATATATTAATCGGTGGATTAACAAGAGTAAGCTTATTAAGTTATTTAGAAGAGAACAAAATCAATTATATATAATTATATACTAGTGACCTTAATGATTGTAAGTAGTTTTAAGTATATTAGTAAGAATAAGCCAAAAGTGACCATCCCTAATAAATATGATATTGAAGAAGGAACAGACAAAAAACACTTTAAACACCAAGCATGTTTTTAATGTTGATGATCACGTATAAATTTGGGAAATTGATTTAAATGATTTATGCGATTCAATCAAAAATCGATACCTACTTGGTTCATATATGGAGAAGTGATTACTAAATGTGAATAAGAGTTGGTTGGGTTATTTATTCATTTGGTAAAGATATATTTGATTGTAAAATCAGTTTGAATTTTGTTCTCAACGATCTCTCTTAAGAGACAGTTTATAAGTGTTGTTGTAAACCATATCTGAATTAGCTGTCAACAATCTTTCTAGCTTTGAGTCATGAAGTTTTGGATAGTGTGAACTATGATCAATGCTTTTATATGTCAAGGTTGATTAAAAAAATTAATTGAAAATTTATGGCGCTGTAAATGATGCTTAAACGGATTAATAGTCGTACTCATAATTCGTCATAATTAGAATTCAAAGAAAAAACTCCCCCTCTCAAAACATCTTTAGTTTTTAGATTTGAAATTTGAGTGAAGTAACTATATAGAATTTTGTTCACAATAAACAGTCGTTTTTGACTTTTCGTAAATAAGTTTAGATGAAATTTTTTATATATTAAATATTTTATTTAATTTTAAAAATTAATAATAAAAAATAAAAAATATTTGATATAAAAATTAATGTGAATAAAAAATTTCATTAAAATAAAAAATTTAACATATAAAAGATATCACTTAAATTTAAGCATAAAAATCAAAATGACTACTTTGTAAATTAGTTACGTACAAAAAATTAAAACAAGTGTTATTGTGAACCGGAGTAATCGTTAATGGGGGAACTTTTTCATCGAGTACTGTTTTCAACTTTTCCGCTTTAAACTTTCCCCTCACTGCCCCATTATGGTGGAGAAGTCAATAAAGAGCAGCCAAAAGGATAATAAAAAGTAGCAATAATGGGTACTACTTTTTTTAATCAAACAAGTGCTCTTGTTTAAAATCCCATGAAACCATGATTTCACGAGATCGATTATTTTGTTGCACCACTTTGCCTGGCATCTCTGTTGTATTTTAATGTTTATATTGCAATATTAGCAAATTAAATAATTCATTATATTACAAAATGGATAAGTATCGACAGTATATCCACCACAGTTTATATCATACATGAGAGAGAGAGAGAGAGAGAGAGAGAGAGAGAGAGAGAGAGAGAGAATCAATGTACAACATTCAAATGAAGGTTTCTCATTATCTTCTGCATCTTCAAATCAACAGTACATGGAAACATTCACCACACTGTGGTTCGATCATTCGACTGGAATTAAGATGAACATCATAAAAAATGTTACATTCAAATGGACTGTGGAAGTTTTAAACTATACTCACTATTAATGTACAACATTACCCGAAAGACAGAAAGATGATCAAGGATTAAATACTCACAAGTGAAATGTAGAAAGGCTGTAGTCACTATCATCTGTTGCAATTTCTCGAGGAACGCATGAGAAAGTATAGGTGTTGAGCAATTACAGTCGGCAGCACAAAATTTTGTTCCGGGGAGAAGGTGCTTGTTTTTAAGCAAATCTATACTTTCAAACATCAGGGGTGGTTGATTTTCAGTTGAAGGATCCTCATTATTTTCTGCATCTGAAGACGGCGGATTATCAGCATCATTATTAGGTGGAGTGCTACTATCTCCATTTGGTTGATCATCCGAATCTTCTGCTCTATCATTTTGTTCACTAGAGCTGCCACTACCACCAGCACCACCACCCTCCTTTGAAGCTCCCTGAACCAAGTCCGGACGAGCTTCAACGCCCACTCGTCTCATGTGTAGCTATCACATAGTAGTTACCCAATTCAGATATAACACATGCTGCAAGAATACAACTGAACCAGCAGCTTTTCAGTAGGAATTGATATTCAACTTACTTGAAGATGGAGATTCACTTCGTCTGGGCGTGAAAGAAATGGAAAATCACCACCAGTCTTCAAGTATGCACGTCTTGCACCGGGATACTTTTCACTCACTTGATCCTTCAGTTCTTGAGGGATTGCAGAATAGTCGTTTGTCTTTCAAGTAGCATGAGACACATATCAGAAATATAGAGAAACTTATTACTCCCTTAGCTCCAACAAGAGTTCCATACTTCATTATTTCCATCTATAAAAATAATACTGTAATTAAATGTTCCACAAGAAAAGTCTTTCTTTTGGTGATCGCAGGAAAATGACACCATAATACTGCAACCTGCTTCTCATTTCACATGCTAAAATGAAACAAAATCTTTAATTTCTATGTTGCAACTAATTCTAAATGCATATTAGCTGAAGGTAGGTAAACATACATCCATTAATGTAATAAAAGTATCAGAAAGGAGAAGTGGCCCAACTGAAGCAGCATCCACCGTTAAACTCAACCTGGAGGCCAAATCATCTTTCTTCAGTGTTTCAACCTGCACATTTAAACTTTGCAAACTAAGAAAAATTAAGCAACTTCTTCTCCAGAATCTAGATGAGTACAGTTGGAAACAGAATTTTTAGTGGATCATTATTATTAATACGCGGTTTAATATAGGCGAATGAACTAACTCACGAACCCCACGAAAGCTGATAAAAACTAGAGGGACTCAATAATTTTTACTCCATATTGTTTTTTTTTCTTTTTTCTCCAAACTTTAAAAGATTTTGCAATTTGCCTTCATTGTCATCTTGACAAATCCACCAGTACGAATTTCATTTGACACTGAAATCTGTTTATGCCATTGAAACCGAGATCTGTCAATTTTTGTCGAAAACATTTTTCCTTATGAAATTGGTTTCTACTCTAGGGTTTCTACATCCTATTTAGGGTTTTAGACTTACATAAACAATTTACATATTAAATGAGAATGCGACTACCAACGAAAGTAAAGTGATGGATAAAAATAAACTAAAGCTGAACGGAGAGAGATGAAATAATGCAAGCTAGTACTCCTTATACGAAAAAGGAGGGAGATTCGTTTGTTTTTTATTTTGTAATGATTCGTATGCCAATATTTACTCTTAATACGCATACTTCAGATGACAGACAAAGCAAACTGCATACAATTACTAAAAGCGCAGTAGTTCAAATATTAGCTACTAACTGAAGTGTACCATATAATATAATTGAGTACAACAAGCTTCATCTAATCTCTAGATATAGTTAAAATGCAGCCAGAAACCAAACCTATAAGAGGTGAGAAGAGAAGGGATAGAGTGATAGGTTATATGACAGGGCTGGATGTTTATTATTTCATTTGAACTAATTACTGAGTACGAATTTTATGCAGCGGCTATTAGAGATTCCATTTCAAAAGGCTCCAAGCTATAGCTTAATTCATTAATTTTACATCGTTTCACATACTGAGAAGTCTCAATTGCTATTAAAATAACAGAAACAAAGAAAAATAAGAAACAAAAACATAAAACATAAATTAATTATAAAAATCTAGTATCGGAAACTCGAAGCAGACTGCGCAACAACATGATATAGAAGATATGAGTGATTTGTACTGTGGACTTCACCTGCGAAACAACAAAATCCACAGAATCAGCAATAAATGGTTCATGGGGACCATTTGCAATTCCTGTTAAGACATACCGCTTCAGCAAAAAAGAAGGGGTCCAACCAACACTGCAACGACAGAATTGTACAGGAAAAGAAGATAGCATTTCAAAAGTTGCCCCATACAATAAGATATCCTTCAAATACAGATCTCATAAGCAAACAATAGATTCATAGTTGACAACTACAAAACAACAAATAAGATCAATAAGATTCAAAGGTGTACCACAAAATATTAAGGTTTACAATTGATTCTACATAGTGGGAAAAAGTTTTAAACTTAACCTCAGACAATTAAATGAATGCTAATGGCCAAGCAAGTAAAATACAGCAACAGGACGAAGGGACAAAACAGATACAAACAAACCTAATGATGTGAGTTTACCACTTTAGGTCCCCATAATTCTGCTTCACTTCAGCATAGGAACATTATGATGTGCCAGACAGAAGCATTATACCAGCTTACAAAGCCAGCCATAAATGCTAATGCAAGTTTATCTTATGCTTGAAAGCATGCTATTAGTATACCCAATAAACCCTATAATGCAATTCCTAATAATCTTCACATACTTGAAAAAGAAAAACGTGTGATACCACCTACTGCTTCAAATGCTATAGAATCTCCCACAATGTAAAAAACCACATTCCCTTTAATGTCTGAATCTTATTGTGGAGCCCCTAAATCTACAACTTCTGCCTTGTATCAGAGTAGAAAATATGAAAAACTACGTAAAGAAAGAAGTCTAGTAGAGAAATAAAGTTATTCTCGATATTCAGATACGCTTAGCTGCAGCAGAAGTTGTTGATGGAGTTCTGAGATTATCTGAACCAACTGATGTATGAGTATTATGTGGAAAATATAACAATACATGCATTTTACTTAAGGCACCTGCACCATGGCGCAAAGGTCGCCTTAAATGCAGATGAAAGGCGAGCAGCATCTTATTGACATGAACCCATATTTAGCAAAATGTAAAAATAAGCACGCACAATTTTTAATATCTAACTTATTACTTATGAACTGCCAACTAATTTTACAAACACCTACACAATTTCAACAAATTTCCAACAAGTTTACGATCAAATATTCGTAGAATTTTGGGCAAAGGGCAACCAATTTTGGTGAATTAAACTATTCCAATAGATTCTTTAGTTTGCTGAAATTATTCCCACTATTATTGTCTGAAATACCTGGATACGAAGATAGTTTCTAATTAGTAAAATAATGACCATAATAAAACAATCATCGTAAATATGTAAAATAAAAAGGAACTTGAGGTAAGTTTCTTTCTGTTGGTCAACTCCTGTAATGGATCATGTGTTGTATGCACCTCAGACCTTGCCAATCATAGTGCACGCCTCAATGAAGAAACCTCTTGATGTAGGACGAATAAGAGAAATAAGAATAAAAAGATAAAAGAATGATAACCACCGATAATACCCACAAAGCATTCAGCTTTATATTAATTCAGCAGCACAAGAGGCTGTTTTTAGGTACCAAATAAAATTTTTGACACACCATCACTACATTTCCTAATCATAGTTC
The DNA here is from genome assembly GCA_014636745.2 of Centella asiatica. Lineage (NCBI taxonomy): Eukaryota > Viridiplantae > Streptophyta > Magnoliopsida > Apiales > Apiaceae > Centella > Centella asiatica. The sequence continues at coordinate 2,298,104 of CM025786.1, read as the reverse complement.
ATATCGTTTGGGTTGATTGATACTCCGTACAAGATAGAGCATGACAATCAAAATGCTATTTTTAGCAATGCAAGCAATTCACCCAGCTCATGCACATTGGTAGTAATATGGAAAAACGTACATGGGAGCCCAAGGCATTGCAGACGACAAACTATGTGTATCCATGAATGAATTTGAAAGTACCAATGACTTCACTCTTCGTGGACGATGCTGGGAGAAAAGCTGTGCTAAGAAGCCTCCAAGCGATGTACCATAAAGATGTACCTGTAGAACACATATTCGTCAGTCAGCTGAGTTCTTCATGGTCACTCGTTAAAGATTATGCTCAGCAAATCTATTTGATAAAGTTAGCCCCAATTAACTGGTCACAATTTCGATAGATGTTATCTGAAAACATATTCTTTCTTGACCCAATTAGCTATATTTATATAATTGCAATATATACAACTACCCGGATTAGCAATATTCATTCAAAATCGTTGCTCATCAGTCAGGTCACCATGTCTCAGCTAAAAAGGAGGGGAGTCCTGGCACATGATAGTTATTCTAAATAGAACATTCCTAACTTACATATTATTTACAAAATGATCGTACAAAAACAGTGTCCATGGAGATTAAGAATTTCCTCTTAGAATATATTGTCCTAAATAGAAAATGTGGGCTACACTGTGCAAAAGATGGGTGCAATCAGTTTCATACATTTGCTTTGAGATTTTTACATAGTCAATAAATTGAATGTCCCAGTGAATTTAACATCATCATCACAGAACAAGCACCTTCATTACAAGGCTATTTCCACAATTCCGATTCTCCTATAGCTAAGGAGCCAAATCTCCAAATATAGTAAAATTATAGTAATTATTAATATAATGCGGTGAAGCATACTCCATTATCAGATGCTTTCAAAAGGTAAAAAAAGTGAACGAGAAAGGAACACCCAAAGAAACAAGAATCTTACATGATGAACATCAATAGTATCCAAAAACTTCTCAAATGCATGAACCCACTCCTGATGGTTCCATACCCGTGGAATATCAACTGAAATCACTCGATAACCCTGAAAATAAGACCCCATGCACAAAATTATCTCTGTCTTTTCAATTGGGAGGACAGTTGGGAAAAGCTAATCCACATAAATAATCAACACAACGGGAAAAGGTTAAAATTAATATTAACAGGACTAAACTGTTATCTTTATTTTCTACCATAAAAGTTCAAATGAACGTAATTCTTGAGGATGCACAAAAAAATCATAAAAACTTGTAATATTGCAAGGTATGAAAGGTTACAACCCTTCCATCTGCAAGAAATATTAATATGAGGTGTTATGTGATCATCACATAAAAGGTGACCCTGATCATAAAAAGCAATTGTACAACGGTGGCCTCGTAGTGAGGTGGTTTCCAGTGTACATCGCTTCAAATTCAATGGTACTCGTTTTATTATCTAAGAGAAAAATGATAACTCATGTTCATTGTAATACTGTAACTCAGATGCTGCGCCTATGCAGTATGAAAGAGTTGATTCAAAGCTTTAATCTTTGCATAAATATAAATCAGTTTCTACTGCAGAGAGAATGGTAAGAAAGAATATTTGCTAAAAATTAAGAATGTCAGTGAATTATGTTAACAAATCTCTATTGTACTTTAGTGGATAAGGACATGATCTGCTTGTAGTATACATCTGCTGTTCCTGCGGTGGCAGGCAGACAGATAAGCGGAGGCACTGTTTTTGGACCAAAGTCATAATACCGCCACTGCTTCAAGCCAATCTGCAGTAAAGATATATTTAACTTAGAACCCTTATTTGGAAATGGTTTACAGTAACTCAGGTTGACCTGTGTAAAAGCTTGGTAAGTATACGGATAATGAAACAATATCTAATACTACATCATCATAACTCTTGGAGATGTTACTAACAATAGCTTAGAAACAACTTGTAACCAATTTGACACAATGTATACTCTAGAACTTACATATCAGAATAACATACTCAATTAAATCAAAGGGAAGGGAAACAAGAAAAAGGGGTGGAGATCAAAAGTCTTAAAAAATTTCATAATAATTAAACAATCACTTCACAATGCCACCATTAAATTGATTATCAAACAAGAAACCATATGCATTTTACAACCACTTCAAGGGCAGGAGCAAAATAACAAAAACAAAGATTCCCGGCTATAAGTAAACCCATGAAGAAAATTACAATGCTAAATCTTAAAACTAAGGATGCCCACTTAAGAAGTTGCTTCATTGATATAATTGGAATATGACCCGGTTGAGAAAATGATCAGACAAAATGAACTAGAACAAATATAATTGACCTTATAAAAAGAAATCAAAGGCTACCCAGATGAATAATTGAAGTAAAGAATGAAAACCTAAGATCAGAACATTGTGAGAGAGAAAAACTGAAGATAATAGAGAGGAAACTAGTTACAGGGATCTTATGAAGAGGGACTTGAGATTTGAAGTAGATGTAATCACCGGGGGGCGAAATAACACCTCCTTTCATTGCAGATTTTGACGGTGCCGCCTAAATTTCTCGTCCATCACACACCTTACCTTATGTATGTAATGAGTAATGACTCGGTGGCTATTGATCTTCTTGAAAATTTGTTCTAATACTAATCCCTTCTCGGTTTTACAGGATATCTGAGTCGTAACTCGTACGGTAATCAATAATGAGCCAGCTCACCATTATAAATATTAAATATATACCATATGCTCCAGAGTGTACACTTAATAAAATAAAACTATTCCCCGCTTCAATCTTCACGACTGCTATGATTGTGGTAAAACTGATGGGCAACTCTATAATATATAAAATTGAAGTAATTTTTTAATTTTAGTAATTTTGAAATAAAATATTATGAAATAAATAAAAAATATTTTTAAATTTAAATTTTTATATTTTTATAAGTTTGGAATCACAAATATGTTGTTGACCTTTACCGAGGAAGAAGAAAGAAAAACTCAATTAAAAAGTCAGATTTTTATTTATGAGAACAACAATGATCATTTTTACTTTGAACAAATAGTTGAAAGATATTTTAAAGCAGAAAGCAAGGAGGATGAGGACAATTTTTGTGATGATTGTTCTAAAATTGAACGACGACTATATAATATACAAAATTGAAATAATATTTTTTTAGTTTTAATAATTTTGAAATAAAATAGCATGAACTACATAAAAATATTTTTACAAATTTTTGTACTTTTATAAGTTTAAAATCACAAATAATATTATTAAATTTATAAATAATAGTATATCAAAAAAGATATATCTATTTCTAATTTTGGAACCAAAATACCTTTGTTGAGATGTTAAGTGATTGTTTAAATGTTTGAATTTGCTTGATTATTTATTTATTTCTAATTAGTTATTATTTTATTTTAATATTACAAAAAGAAAATTTACATGTACGAATAGTTGAATCACAAAATATAAAGAAAATTTACATTCCCTTTTTCTTCTCTCCAGCTGCCTAGTCTCTACCACTACCTCCCATTCCCCTTATTTATATGACCGATTACCAAAAGAAATCACAAAATATTAGTACACATTGCTGATCCCTTCTTCAATGCTTGTTTGATCCTCATATGTTGATTATATTGGAGTTAATTTGGAGCTGCTGCTCACACAAGTTCATCGGATCTAATTTCGTCGATTGATTCTGCCGGCTGCGGTGGGGCGAACAGAGAAGACAGGGTTTTTCTTCTTCTTTTTGACAGGTTGTGGAACTATCACTTCGACTATAATACTCCGTAGAAGGGAAGTCGGAGCAACTGAACAAGTTGACGGCGGCTTCCGAACCCTGCAACTTTTAGATAATAAAGAAAGGTAAAGCGGACACCTTTCCGTACATCAGTGGCAAAAATATATATTCTAGTTCTCCTGTTAAAGTTCTGTACGTTTACTCATAATCTCCTTCTGGGCATGCCGAAATTTTTAAGTATTCATTCGACTCTTGATGCCGTTCGGTCCAGTGGACTACGAGCACGAGTTCTTATTGTTGGTGTCTATAGATATAGTCATTTTAGCTTAGACCCGTCTTCCAATTTGGTTCAGAATGTTGCCCAAAACAATGTTGCAATTTTCTGGGATTTAGGTAATAGACCCCCTAAATCAATTTCTCTTTTTGATGCTGCAATTGGGTTAAAAAAGGCGGCTGCATCATTCGGGTTTGTTAAGTACATGGCTGCTTTTGGGAATCACGGCTTGTTTAATCATGTGCCAGTGGAAAATAGGGAAAGGAGCACATTGGAAAATGTGGGTGTTCTTAAACCTGAGCCGAGTTTTTGTCAAGTTTGTGGGAGGAGATTTTATAATAGTGAGAAGCTCGTTAACCATTTTAAGCAGATTCACGAGCGTGAGCAGAGGAAAAGGTTGAATCAGATTGAGTCAGCAAGAGGGAGTAGGAGGGTGAAGTTGGTAGGTAAGTTTTCAGCGAAGATGGACAAGTATAAGAATGCTGCAAGAAATCTTTTTGTTCCGAAAATTGGGAATAGCTTGTCAGATGAATTGAAAAGAGCGGGGTTTTGGGTCAAGACTATACCAGATAAACCACAAGTGGTAGATATTGGCTTGATTAATCAAATGGTAGATGTGATGGACAGAAGGTATATTCAGTCTGTGATACTTGTGTCCAGTGATTCAAGTTTTGTGGAGGTATTAAAGGAGGCAAAACTGAGGTGTTTGAAGACGGTGGTTGTCGGCGACAGTCGAGAGGGGGTTCTGAAGAGAACTGCAGATGCTGCATTTTCTTGGCAGGAAATTATGTTAGGGAAAGTTAAGAAGGAAGCGGTGTCAGTTGTGGGGCGTTGGAAGGACCGTGATGTTTTGAAAAGTTTGGAGTGGTCTTATAATCCAGAAGCAGATAAGAAACTATAGTACTCATCGCAAGGAAACTATAGTACCATCGGAAGGCAGAAGTTGGGAGCAAGGAGCCAGCCCTAACATGACGAAGGCCAATGAGTTCATTGGCAGCTCATGGTTAGTATAGATATTCTGAGTTGTGGTTTACGCGACAAGATATAAAGTCCATTGGCCTTTTTATTTGTTCCATATTAAAATTTGACAGTAGTTAGAGGTTAAGTTCTCTTTCTAATTCTAACCACTCATAACCAATAAAGTCTAGAATTTTTTCAAGAGATTTGTTGCTCTACGCATGGAAGCTGATGAGTAATTTTATGGTATGTACCTATAAATGCCTGATATCTACTTCGTTCTGTGGACATAGAGCTCTTGGATCAGCAATTATGTTTGAGTTCGTGGCTGTGTTCACTCTCGGAATGATACTTACGCTTTTCATGTGCAAATGTGCATTTGTGCTTGTACACGAAAGAAAAGAGAGGCAAAAAGACCATGTCCGGTGTATTGAGCTCTCTAATGTTCAGTGTCTAGAGAAAACTGTGAGTATACCTCCGTATCTTTTCATTATTTCTTGACACCGTTGACATGATTAATTTAAAATTACCAGTTTTGTATGGCCGGTCTGCAGTTTATTTCCATGTTTCTTTGACACCCTTGTGAAAATCCATTATAACCTTCTGATTGGATCAAAGGGCCGACTTGAAATGACTTACAACAGCCTTTCTGTATTGAAATGCAGTTATGTGCAAAATTTTCTGAGAATACAAGTCAATTCACTGGATGTTGTCCAAGACGCTTCTCGATCACTAGCCAGCCTACCATTTTCCGTCAGCGGTAAGTAGTTGTTCCACTTGAATTACATTGTTAGTTATGTAATCTTAAGGGTCAATTTAGATACCAAAAGGTGCAAAATTCAACAGTGATGTGATTCACTTGTGAGTTCAATAATTACTCGACTTTATTTCCTATATTATTTTTTTCTACGAGAACAAGTCAACTTAACTTTGAAAAGTCAAAATGTATCTCTAATCAATTAATCGTAGAGCCTATGATATATTAGAAAAAATAAAAGTTTAAATTTCATTGAATATTATGAAGTTCGGTAGTATTTGTTACTTTAAGCTCTTATGTTCTTCTTCCATAAAAGAACAACTTTGCTCCTTCACGGCAATGTTATGCTAGCTGCAGCAAGTAAGAAGGCTGTTATATTTCACTACTATTCTGCGGTTCATGGGCTTGACCATTTGGTCATTGGAAACAGCATTCCGAAGGTGATGAGGCATGAGCGTCATGAAAATCAACAGCATAAGTACATAGAGCATTTGCTTAGTGGGTTCGACATTCGTCGTGCACTTAAATGGTCTTGCTAAACTGCTAGTTCTGTCCGTTCCTGAACAGACTCAGAGATTCGCTTGCTTGAGGAAACAGCAAACGGGATGGTTCTGAAATTGTTTCGTTAGGGAGATCTGCAACAGTTGAAAGGGAGATTTTATTTCTTTCTGTTACAAGGGAGATTAAATTGTGTTGCTGGTTTCCATTAGTTTAATACTTCCTGTTTCCATTCTTTTTAAATTATTTTTTTCCTTGGCAGCATACTTTGTTCTGAGATTGTTTATTTGCTCAAAATTCGACGTTTTCATCATGTGAGGATGGTATCTTAACTAAGTATGCTATGAACCCGACATTATGGGTGTGACCTTCTGGGGAGTTTTTAATATTTTTTATATAAAATATTTTATACCGCATGCTATTTTAATTTTTGTTGGGGTTTTATATTCTACCGTCTTTTGTTCAAATCGAACTTATCTATTTATTATTAGAATTTAGTAATTTTATGTGATGAGGTTAATTGGATTGTTTAACCTGCAATGTTGTAGTGCAAATATCGGACTAGATCCTGCAGAGTATTATTGGATTCTTGAAAAGTGGATTGAAAGATGGTGCAATTTGATCTATCCGTCATGTGTGCTCATATATTTTTGGTGGGACCATGTCGAATATGTTGGAAGTTAATGAGAATGTGAATGAGAATTAATTTTTTCCTTTGGAATGGAAGATGCAAAGATGAATTAGTAAAGGAAACTTTGTCTCACATCGAAATTTAGAAGGGTTGTTGCTTACCTTTTATATGGGAAAGCAAGCTAACTAGTCAAATTGAGTGGTTACATTAATGCTCCATCCTCCACGCGTGCGCGTAGGAGGTGCAAATCCTAGAATTTTTGAAGGGAACTTTGGCGCGACTTGCGGACACGAATGCCGGACCGTAATTAGGTGGGCCTGATCAACCCAACGTTTTGCTGGTTTTCGGTGTTGAGCATCAGGGTATGCACTCCGTGTCGTGGCCGTGGTCGAGTGACCCGTCAGGGGATGCCCGTAATTAGGTGGGCCTGATCAACCCAACGTTTTGCTGGTTTTCGGTGTTGAGCATCAGGGTATGCACTCCGTGTCGTGGCCGTGGTCGAGTGACCCGTCAGGGGATGCGAGTGTCCATCAGAGTCTGCCGAGAAAGCCGTCAGGGTGTGCCGCGTACTCGTCAGGGTGTCCGAGAAAGCCTGTCAGGGAATGCGGGTGACCGTCAGGGTGTGCCGAGAAACCTGTCAGGGGATGCGAGTATCCATCAGGGTGTGCCGAGAAGGCCGTCAGGGTGTGTCGAGAAGGCCGTCAGGGGGTGCCGCATGATCGTCAGGGTGTGCCGAGTACCCGTCAGGGGGTGTCGTCCGCGTCGTCAGGGGATGCCCGCAAATAGAGGGGGCGTAATCCACTAACGATGACGGTTGGGAACATGATCCTGTAACTCGACGGTTGGGAACATGATCCTGTAACTCGACGGTTGTGAACGTGCCCTGTAACTCGACGGTTGTGAACATGTCATTATGGAAACGTGGTCTGACTGAACGGTTCTCCCTTGCCTATAAATTGAGGCTCATTCCAGCAGAATAAAACACGGAAAAAATATACAATCTTCCAGTCCTGTTTTATTTTCTCATTCATTCAAGTGTTCATTACAGTTCTAGTACTGTTCGACAGTAGACAGACTTTGTGCCAAGTCCGGTCTCTGTAATCCGTTGTATCTTGGGAAACAGTAGTCCAACGATCCTCTGAAACTGTTTTACGGAAAGCGTGTTTACACGTGCCTCGGATTTCAACTTTGTTTAATTTTAATTTAGCCATTTCGAATATCTTATTTTCCCCAAATATTTTCGAACAGAATATACACCGATATGTAGGGGCATAATTTTCAGTACAACCGGTAAATTTTTGTTTCTCGGTAAAAAGATAATTAATTTTGTATTTTAAAATAGTGTGTGTGTGTGTATATATATATATATAATATAGTTAATAAAATAAAATTTATTTAAGTACTTTTTTAAGCAAAATTACCGTATGAAACCCGTTTTTATTGACATCATATTGTTACTAAACTATTTCGGTGTTGGTATAGGTGCTTTGAATTTGACAAATTTAATAATCAATACAGTCTGCTATCGGTTGGATACGATTTTTTTATTGATGCATACCCTACTTATCGGTTTGATGCGATTTTTTACTGATGCACACTCCTACCCATCAGATAGTCCAATAGCAATTTTTAGAATGTATACCTAATTTTGAATGTACATATAAGATGAATTTTGAATGTACATATTAGATGAATTTTAGAATGTATACCTATTTATGAATGTACATATATGAGATGATTGTACCAGATGGAGTATGTTGTTAATATTATTATCATTATCATTGTTATTATTACAAAATTGTTTGGCACCCCAACTAATTTTCGCAACACAATGATAATTTTAATCGTGGAATCTTAAGATAATTTTAATGATCATATCACTAGTGTTGTGAAAACTATTACGACATGGGAATATTCTTATTATTATTATTATTTGGTATGAAACATGAATTTGTCATGTTGCCATTATTATTTCCGCATAATAGCGATCCATTTGTTTTAGATTTTAATAGTCTTATAAATATTATTAAAACTTATCTTTTGGAAAAAAGTTGAAACAAATAGGATTTTTGCAAATGGACTATTTTAGTTAATTATCTTACTCTGAACGGTGAACAACTAATTCCAAGCCTGTTTTAGCTAGTCAAGCTAGCCTACTTGGAGATTACTCGGAGGCCGTCCCATTTTCAGCAAATTTCATATTAAACAAAACAATAAAAATAAAAATAATTAGCAATTTTGGCATGGGTGAAAAAAGTTATTATCTTTTAGCAATATTTCGAATTTGAACATTGTCGATAGAGAAAAGAGCTTCTCCTTTAGAAGTCCGATAAAAGTTGGATTCCAGAATAGTTGATCAAAATATACTTGGTTATCGGATACCGGGAGAAAACCAAAGAATAAACCACACACACTTGGTGAAAAATGCATACAAGCAAAACAAAAATAAGTAAACACAAAATGAGCAGGAGTAAAACACATAGGATTCTTAGAAACCAAAGTAATATTAGGCACGGATACTTTTCAACTGAACGAAAAAAGGCATCTAGAAAAGACCAAAATTACATGATTTCCTCTGTTTTCATCTCAACATGTGATGACATTAACGTCCACTAAAATAGTATATTAATCAAATAATGACATTAGAAAAGGAGCTTTCACGAAAGTCATCAAACTATATGCTTGTTGTACAACGTACGTGAAGACAGCTTATTATGCAATATTCTACGAAAAAGAAGTCTGTTTGAATTTGTTCGTACTATACCTGCTAATACAATGTAAATTTTCAAATAACAACCTTTAGACTTGAAAATAGTTGTAAAGAAATTTACAATATGGACTTTTACAACAATCAAATCAAACAAATTCAAGTCCTAAAATTTCACAATTTACCCAATAAAATTTAAAGGCGACTCTGTTTATGGAGACGTTGGAATAGTAACTTAATATACAGCTTACAAGAGGACTATAACTCTTTCCCTTTCGATCTTCATGCCATGTGTCCTGAAAAGTTCATCTGACATGAAAGCTGACTTAGGACAACCTTTCTTTCATCTCTATCCGAAGAAGTTACTCACAAGTTAAGTAGTAAAGGACAAATAACATCTTATCTATACAGCACAAGTAGTAGGTGTCATTTATTTGTTAGGATTTAAATTTACAAGATTTTGACGGTATAAATTACACAATTACTTAAATTTATAATTTTTAAAATTTATATTAGTAGTGGTGTCATAATTGAACAAACAGAGTCATAATTGAACTTTTTAAGGTTGAGAAAATTCCATAATCATAACCAAAAAAGGTGCTACATTCCAAGATTAGCTACTTACAAACCTGTTTCAACATGTCATAAACATTAAACAGGGTGAGGAAGGAATTAGGAATTTAAACCACCTTGAAAGTAAAAGAAGTTGAAGAAAATTTCAAGTTGTCCAGTTAAAGCATTGAACACCGATCCCTAACAAATAGCTACATTCCGTGGTTTCCCAATTCAAAACTAACAAGAAATCGTGTTCCCCCCTAGTTTGTATTGGAGAACCCAACATAAAGCCGGACATATCCAACAAACTTTAAAAACTCAAATATGAAGCAAACAAGTAATGCGGCAGGCAATATAAAAAAAATTATATATATAATAAAGCTAGAAAAAAAGATTTTCGAGTTTTAACATGTAGGAATGATTTGTTAAAAGCCAATTGACACAATGCCTTAAGACGAGGCGAGAAGCCAATAAACAGAAAGCAGTCTGCGACGAGAAGCCATAAACAGCAGACAGTGTATGGCCAGCGTAGGAAAATGACGAATGCCTCCATTCTTAGGTTTGTGTTTGGGGAATATTTGTTGGCAGTAAGGAATGCAATTGATGTATGAACTGCAGTTTATCAGTTCTTGCAATTCACGTACAATCGCACATACCGTCGATATCCATCCAAAATATCCAAATAACAGTGTGAAGGAACATTGAGTCCCTCACTTCCTCCAAAAAATATGCAAAATCACGTAACAGAAAACTTCGAGCTCACATCTATAGGCTAAACACTTCAGTATCAGAGTAGCCATTTAATATGAAAGAAATTTATTGCAAATTTACAAGGTGCATATCAGAGTTAACTTACGGTTTAAGTGCAGAGGATCACATTCAATACTAATATAATTAGTGAACTCAGAATATACGCAGTTAAAAAATGAAATGATAGTAATAAGCTCTTATTAAAATCATATCAAGATGATGAAACCAAGTCTACCAATCAGTACATATTTGTAAATTATCAGTCAAAGACTGTACAATGCCTAAGCTATGAGCGAGAGATCCTTACAATGTGGAAAGATGCAGCACAATGCTGACATTACAACTCGGGACTTCCTCGGAGGAAACGCCGGGGTACCATAACTGTTATGTCAGCAATGCAAATAAACAGGTAAACGGGTTGATAAGTGACACAGGCAAGTTATAAGCAAACAAAATGAAACCGGATTCACCAGCTAGCAATCTTCTTGTTAGAGTCGTAGTAACTTAAATACCACTTCACAAACTTCTTCAATCCAGCTTCTAGATCGGTTGTAGGCTTATATCCCAGCTCCTTAGTTGCCAAACTAATGTTCGCATGAGTGAACGGCACATCCCCATTAGCCGGCATTGTCACCACCTTCATTTTAGCCTTCACCTTCAAGAGCTTCTCCAGTATATTCACAAGCTTACCAACAGGCACCGGTGATGTGTTCCCCAAATTAAAAATCCTAAATTGGGCAGCACCCCTCTTCTTCCCTCCACTACCAGTACTCTTTTTTGCCGTATCCAATGAAGCCAAACAACCCTTCACCACATCATCAATGTAGGTAAAATCCCTCGCAACAGTACCATGATCAGCACCTTCAAATATGGTAATCGACTTCCCCTTAAGTATATTCTTAGTAAAAAAGAAATAAGCCATATCTGGCCTACCCCAAGGTCCATATACAGTGAAAAATCGCAACCCAGTTAGCGATAATCCGTATATATGATTATACGTATGTGCAATTGCTTCGCCAGCTTTCTTAGTAGCGGCATATAAACTAGCTGGTTGATCAGTTCGATCTTTTTCCGAAAAAGGGACTTTAGAATTAAGACCATAAACTGAACTCGAAGATGCCCAAACAATGGCAGGCTGAGGATTTGCAGATTTACAAGCTTCTAATAAATTAATAAAGCCAGCAATATTACTTTGAACATAAGAATTAGGGTTTTTCATAGCGTACCGCACTCCGGCCTGAGCGGCGAGATGCATAACGTGAGTAAACGGCACCATATCGAACAGCTTACTCAGCAACGCGGCGTCATTGATATCGCCTTCAACCACAAACACTCCAGCCCGTTCGAGGAGCGATTTTCTAGATTTCTTCAGTGAAACTTCGTAATACCGGTTGAAATTGTCAAGCCCAATAACGCCGTCGCCCCGCCGCTTCAAAGCGGCGGACACGTGTGTGCCTACGAAGCCAGCAGCGCCGGTGACAAGGACGGTACGACCAGTTTTTGACCGAGCGGATGCCCGGACCCGATTCTCCCAACCCGACCCGTCTCCGGAAAAAGTAGTATGCAGGCTTCGACGACTCGGGTCTGACGACGGAGATGGAGGAGAAAGCAGGAAGAAGAAGATAATCGCAGAAAGGAACAAGAAGGACCAGAGAGTGAGCTTGGACCGTAGCCGGAGACGGTAAACATACGAATACGGCTTCTCCGGCTTACCTTTTCCAGGAGTAGACGGAGGATTGTCAACGCTAGTCAGTGTTACCTTCATATTCACCGTCGCCGGCAGTATTATCACTCAGAACCCAACTCCGGCGAGAAAATAGCAGATGGGTATTGAAGAAAACTTATTATAGACACGACTGAAGATTATTAAATTAATAATGGAGGTCGTCGGAGATTGAAGAAACGAAGAAGAAGAAGACTAATTATTTATTCTCAGAGTTTTACTTTGTTGTTCTTCTTCTTCTACAGTTTGTGAGTTATTATAATACTGATAAGAAGAGTGTGTAGTGTAGGGACGGTGGCGACAGCTAGCAGAGAGAAGATACATGATTGACCGCGTGTGGGAGGAGGTTAAATTGGTAAAAATACAAACACGATAATGATTATTGACTCGGTGGTTTGTTGTTTTGGAGAAAACAATTTGAGTTGAAGAGTTTTTGATATACGCGTAACTTACGCGCTAACAACCAGCCAAACAGCGAGTCCGATTTTAGGAAGTAAATACCTTGCACTATCTTTATTTCTTTATTTATCGGATAAATTTTGACATTTTAAATTTTAACTTTTGAATTTTTGAACCTTATTTGGATGAAATGATATTCTTTCTGTTTCTTTTTAACCGACATTTATTGACTTTTTTTTAATGAAATTGAAGAAAATTTTAATTAATATAAATGTGATAATATTATAATTATGAGACAAGGTTGACTATACAATTTATAGTAAATTTTAATTATTAAAATTTCTATAAATGCAAATATTTTGTATATTTCTAAAATTTAAAAGTAGTCAATTTGACTATAACAAATTTTTAAATGACTATTATGGAAGGACCGAGAAAATATATTTTTTCTTTAAGGATACATATGCTTGACGTTTAAAAATTAATATTACAAGTTAGATATTTATTTGTAACTTAATGGACGTATAGTAATTGTCTAGTATACTTTTAAAATTTTTGACCAAAAGTTAGTTAAATCGGGAATATTGATAAATAAATAATTAAGTAGAATTAATGTATATATAAGTTGAGTGAGTATAACTATATAAGTGTAGAATTAATAGTTCTTAAATTCAGCCTTACACTACTTCAGGTATAATATATTTCAATAATTTAATCAACGATTCAATTATACATATAAAACGAGCATATAAAATTAATCTATTGTATAAATATTTATTATATTTTAAATTGTGAATGGTCGTATTATCTAATAAAATCAATTATAGTCAATTATGTATATTTATCAATGATTTAATTTTTTTAAAATTTATAAAGAACTATCAATCCCGAAATTGTAAAAATTTCCTCACGTTAATAGTTTTCCCACTCGACCACTCTTACATTTATATAGTTGGAATGTTATTGGCCAGATAATTAAAATATTTATATACTAAATTTAAAAATACAAATATATTTTTTTATCTCGTGATTCTTTTTCTCGTGTAGTCTTTCCCAAATTCACTTCTACTTTTATTATATCCTCCTAATTCATTTATGCTTTCACTAATTCCTACTTCTATCTAACTTTACAAAATTCATAATTAAAGGGTTTTCAACCAATATATATAAATAGAATTTTATAGCAAATAACTTTGTATGCATGACTAATAGGATTATGGACAAAAAAAAATTATTGTGATATATGATAGTTTAATAACATAATAATTATATATATTTAAAATTGATTCCATGAAACAAACACATTATAAATTTTGGCATATATTAAGGTTGTGTTTTATTTATTGAGATTTATTTTTAGAAATGATATATTTATTTATGAAATTTGGTATTTTATAAAAGTGATGATGATAAGATAAAAAAAAAATCACAACGACAAGTTTTAGAAATTATACGCATGTAATTCTTTTTATGGAATTAAATTAATTTTAAATATAACTATATTTGTCAAACAAAGATAGTATATAATTATTAAAAATATAATATGTTTTTCTTATTTACTTTAACCCTAGTTCTTATTCTATTTTTCTACTTTTGTTTTACATGTAGATTTTATTCATTAAAATTTTTGATTTAAATTCAAATTCACTTAAATTTATATACAATAAAAATTGATGTATAACTATTTATTTTCATATTTTCTTTTTGAATCTTTCTTATATAGCTTTTATATAATTATTTTATGACTATGTAAAATTATTTATGTCTATGATTATTATATCGATAATGAAATGTATAAAAATATATGTTAAATAAAAATAAAAATATATAGAATTTACAGTGTCAATTTAACTTCAACTTATGAAATTAATGCTACTTAATAAATGCGTAAAAGTATTTCTCTATAGTACGATCAAAACTAAATTAATTCATACAAAATTGATATTAAATAATAATTAAATTGGTACTATATCTTAATTAAAGAAATTATTAGATTATATATCTACTAATAAAATATTTAAATTAAATAATAAAATAAAAATAAATCGTGCCATTACTAAAATGTTATCTAAAAATACATGAAAGGGCATTTATTTTTGGATGGGAGGAATACCGGTCAGAAAAGACGGTGATCTTCTGCTTTTATTTTATTAATCAACAACTGTAGAGATATAGACTACGGTTATTTGAATTTCAATAGAGACGACATGTCATCAAAATATTTGTTAGGGAGCATTACTGAAAGCCTGAAACTGATGATTTGCTTTAAATGTCGGGACATGTTTGGTATTTATATTTTTCTATTTAATGGATTGGACATTTCCTCTCTGAACATCCCGTCACTAATTCTAGCCGTTTTGAGTTTTGTCTTTTCTGATTTATCCTTCTACATCAAATGAGATATGTATGTAAATAAACTGTTTTATTTACATATTATTTCATTTTAAGTAGATAAAAAGGAATTACGACTCAAATTACTGATATCGATTACCATGAGCGTGTTTGTTTCAATTTAAATTTTAAATAGTATAAATTTTGATAATATAATTTATACTATCAAAATTTAAAATTTTTAAAATTTAAATTAAAACAAATAAAATTGAAATGTTGGAAGGAAGATTAGCTTTTATTTATCTAGTGGTTTTACTATTCGAAAAGGTTTATATTTTTGAAGACTTGTATCGTCTAGAAAGCTGTAGTCAATTACAGCTATACATTTATCGGCAGCGTTTAGTTTAAAGTGATGTGGTCGGCGTTTTTCATGCTAACAAAAACATTGCATGCGTAACCAAAAAAACACAAAAGATAATTGCATGCGACATATATGTGCCCATTTTATTTATATATAAATTCGTTAAATCATATGATTAATCATATGATTAATTAATACATTCGTACAAAATATTAATGTATCCACTATTATAGTTTATTTATTATATTATATAAAGATTATATTATATTATAATTATTATATATATTTATTATATAGTATGTCATATATAATATATTAATATATTATAATATATGACTAATAATATATAATATATTAAATTTAAAAATATTATTGATATATTAATATTATATGTTATAATATGTTAAAATGTGATTTATAAAATATATTAATATATTATCTATTAGTTAAAGAAATAAAGAAGTAACAAATATAAATAATAAAGTTTAAAATATTATTATTTTATTATGATATACTATATTTTAGAGAATTTGGTGTAGATAAAATAATTAAAGAATCTGTATACAACTTAAAAATTATATTGATTTCCTAAAATAGAAAGAAACCGATGTAAATAACCTAAATACCTCATATAAACTAATATACAAGTACCTCATGACCTCATCCCTCATTTAAAATAGTACCATCAATTTTTTATTATTCTTATATACAGAATCCTCAAAAAGAGTTTAATGAAGTTTCTCTAATTTTTTTTTTCCTTTTTGGTACTTACAAAATCACAAAACATAAATATGATGGGTATTAATTCAATCCAGATTGTCATCATACAACTCAAATTAGTGGATTACTTACAAAAAGAGAATGTTATTAGCGTGATTTGAATTTAAATCTTACAAACAATTATTAGTTGAATTTATTTATAATTAACAGTGCTACATGAAAGATGACAAAATTAATTTTCAAAATTTCAAGATATGATTTGACAAAATTTTGAATTGGACTGAACCATCCAAATTGAACACGAGTAAAATTAAAGATTTTATGGATATAAGAAGGGCCCAACGTGTGAAATTTTTGTGAGCAGATATTTTTACCGGTACAAATTACGGCACACACCTGGAATCCATGAATAAAAACCTTACAATTAATTATAAACTTTTATATTTTCTGCTCAATTTTATCTACTTGGATCGAGTTCCATTTATATCGTACTTGGTTTTTTAATGGAATTCGTCTTTATTCTTTTTTCTCTTTTACTTTATGATAAAATTTCATTGGTATTTATATTTCTTGATGAAACTTTGATTGGTCCTCATATTTTATAATATTTTTAATAAAAGGTATTGGCAATTTTTTTTTATATTTTATAATTAAACATTTTATTGTGAGTTTCTACAATTAATTATATACTCTAGCCCCTCTTCTCCTCTTTTCTCTCTTACAAAATGTAGCCTCCTTTTTTAGAGTTTATAAATGTGGGGAGAGTTTTCTACATTAGTTAATGGATAAGCCTCTCCTCTAAATCTTCTTTTTATTTGTTTTGTTCTATTATTTTGAATAAAATTATCCTTGAAAGTTTTGTTTTCACCTATTTGGGATGTTTTTCTCCAAGTTTAGATTTATCTATTCTTACGAGATCTTTTTTCCGATTTGGATTTATTAGTTCTAAAGACATTTTAGTAAATTTTTATAATATTATTTATTTCAAAATATTTTTTAAATAACATATTAAACGTATCAATGAAAAAATTTATTCTAATTTTATATATATTATCATTCTCATTCTCATTCCATCACAAATAATTCTTTTAAATCAAACTGTCCATTAATAATTAAGTGTGCAATAGAGAGAAGACGAGGATATTTTTTTCAGGATATTTGTTAGGATAATGTACTGTAATTCAAATAATACTGAAAAATATCCTAAATAATACTCAGCCTCTTATCCATTCTCGAATAGTGTGAGAAGCGTTGACATAAAAGTCTGCGACATAAATCGAATGTGAGAATTAAATTTGCAAACTAATAAAAGATCCGATGTTAATGGGCGGCATATGGTAAGTTGATTTTTTTGTTTTACGGTTTTATAAGTTTTTTTTATTGTAATATGATTTCAAATTAATAAATTTTCAGGGTTAATTTTTATGGTGTTTTTTTGCTTCATTTTTTTATGTTTTGTATTTTTTAGAGTAAGTTTTTACGATAGTTTTTTTATCTCGATCAATCAACTGTACATACATATATTTGATTTTGTATTTTACTTACTTTTTTATCATATAAATAAATATATATAAATCATACAAGTCTAGATTCGGTAGTTTAATGATCCTAGTTATTTTGAACGAACTGAGCATAATTCCTTTAAAGAAAGGTAAAGCTTAATTTTTTTTCCAATCACAATACGCAAAATCTAAGCTGACCTAAAAAATCATTAAACCTGCTTTTCACCATAGCTCCCTCCGTCTAGATTTATAATTGTTTTAAAAATCTACACATTTATAAGAAATAATATTAATAATATTGTTTTGTAATAAATATTAATTTTAAACTATCTATTTACCCATTTTTATAATAAATACTATAAAGATTAAAAATTAAATTAGTGCATTATATAAAATTGTTCATTTGGAAATTTTTCAAAAAACTAATTATAGGTTCTTCTCTCCATCGGAACAAGAGGACCGTTATGCTCATAGGTTCGTTTTGGATATCATTTAAATATTGTGTTTGACAATTATATTTGAACAAATAAATTATCAAATATAAAATATAAAACTGGACGGAAAAAGTACTATTTATTTCATATATTTTCTTTTACATTTTTATTGATCAATTTAATTATAATATTCGTATTAGTTCCCGAAATAAGTGCACTTTGACTTTTGATTTTTATAATCAATTAGCATTTCTTATCTTGATAGTCCAATCGACTTAAGATGAACTAAACTAATCTTCGTCAACATATATAATACTAACATTTTAAATAATAATTTCATGTTTTTCAGTAATATGAAGTCATGGTCAAGCTCCTCGCAATCAGATATCTATATATAAAAACTGGCAAAGCTTATAGTTCTTAACGGCAATAATTGACACATACACATATATATAAATTTAAACCTTGTAAACTATTTGAAACACGGCCGTGTATGGACATTAACCCCTATATATATTAATTAGAGTGGAATTTTATTTTGCTCAGCAAACCTTGAGTTAAAAAGAATAAAAAGAAAAAAAATATTATTTCACTTGAATAAATATTTTTTACGCCCGATGTATTTAATGACGCGATCTAACAAATCAGTTGGATAAAAAGAAAGCGACACGGTAATTATACACGGGTGAGGAGAGAAAAACCTAAGAACATATTTATGACTCACATAATTAATGTTGAGAAAAATTGATCACAACGAAATAATAATTTTTTTTAAATTTGTAAACCTTTGATAAAACATTTAAGTAGAGAAAGAATAAAATGATAAATTTGTAAAACACAAATCACAAAAAACACAAGAATTATACGTACAAAAGCCCCTAAAGACGAATAGTAAAAACTTTCACTATCACAGATAATTAGGTAATATACCAAGTCTTTCCTAGTTAAATTAGATGCACACAAATTCAGAATATACCGTCAAACTTCTTGGAATAAACTTTAAGAAGTATGGAATAAAAACAGAGACAAAATCAGAGAATATTACTTAAAATACGCAGCTTGTTCATAACTCAAAATCGCATACTTTCAGACCTCCGAAATCGATCTAGATTTTGCAAAGTCGCTGTCCAAAAATCAGAACAATCCAATCGTCCAAACTACGGAAAACACAAAAATAAGACTGCAGCGTTGTGCTGATAGAAAACTACGAATTTCACTATTTATTTCTCTTTCAAAATATCTGTGTTTTTGTGTATCTATAAGTCTATTAATTAACCTTATTTATAGATAAAACAATCAACCTTATTTATAGGTAAAATTATCCATCTTAAGACAGATTTAATTTAAGATTTCTATTTCCTATTTTCTTATAAAATCCAAAAGTAAGTGTTAATCATTAATTATTTCTAATTACAAATAGGAAAAAAAAATAACCGAAGAAATCATTCTCATAATTTACATGAGCAAGTGATAATTACGTCGTATCACAGTTGTATTAGAATTTTTTTTCAGTTTACCAAAACGAAACCAAAAATTGAGTATATCATAGGCTAAAGTTGTGGTTTGGCCTAATAACTAAAATAATAAGTTCAATAATTAGTCGAGAACTTGGAGTAGTATTTGTTCTCAAAGATTGGTCACCTTTCACCCTCAATGGTTCAATGTTCTGTTGTCAAAATTGACCCCATATGAACAAACTGACACATCCATATATTATTATATCTTATCCATACACTATATAAACAAACACGAAACAACTATACATTATATATATATATACATACATCAAACAAATATATATACAAATATATATATATATATAGAGAGAGAGAGAGAGAGAGAGAGAGAGAGAGAGAGAGAGAGAGAGAGAGAGAGA
>CM025786.1:2181619-2277811 GCA_014636745.2 Centella asiatica | reverse complement strand
GAGAGAGAGAGAGAGAGAGAGAGAGAGAGAGAGAGAGAGAGGAGGAGAGAGGAAGATAGTATGGAAGCCTATTCATTTGTTAGTTTCTCCATCATCAGTTTCATACTTTTCATTTCTGCAATTTCATGGTATTCTCCTAACAAAGTAGGCTTACTTGGCTGCACCACTGGTTGCACCCACAAGAGCCGGAAGCATAGGTTAGGCTCAATTGTAGACTCCCCAAGGTTTAACCCACTAGACCCACTTACGTCAACCCCCCTGCACCCACTTGACCCACTTACCCTTCAGGAAATCAACCAGGTCCGAGCCATCTTGTCCAAATATGAGCCCTTCTCGGGTTCCTCGCCAGCTATCAATTCATTATCTTTAGATGAACCTGAAAAATCTAAAGTCTTGGGGTGGAAAAATGGTGACCCACTTCCCACTAGAAAAGCGTCTGTTATTGCTGTATTGGATGCCCATACCCATGTCCTTACAGTGGACTTGGGCCTGGGCCTTGTCACGAGTCATACGAAGGACCCGTCTTCGGGCTACCCACTAGTGACCATAAATGACCTTGCGATCGCATTGCAAGTCGCAATGTCGAACCAGGAGTTCAATAAGTCGATAATGGCCCGTGGGGTCGAGTTTTCGGATTTGTCATGCATCACACTTTCGCCCGGATGGTATGGGCCTAAAGAGGAAGGAAAGAGGTTAACGAAAGTCGAGTGTTTCTCAAAACAAGGCACGCCCAATTTTTATATGAGGCCCATTGAGGGGATCATAGTGATAGTGGATATGGACAAAAGAGAAGTCGTCGAAATTAAGGATCTAAATCGGGGCTTACCGTTACCAAAAGGGGCCAACACGGACTATCGGTTCTTGGCGCAGGATAAGCCCATGGAGATGGATCCTATCAATCTGATTTCCATGGAGCAGCCCAAAGGCCCAAGTTTTAAAGTCAACGGACATATCGTCAAATGGGCCAATTGGGTGTTCCACCTCAAGGCAGACCAACGGGCCGGGCTAATAATTTCCCAAGCCATGGTTCGGGACTCGGAGACAGGTGAACTAAGGAGTGTTATGTACAAAGGGTTTGCTTCAGAATTGTATGTGCCATACATGGACACAGATGAGGCTTGGTACTTTAGAACATATATGGATGCTGGTGAGTTTGGGCTTGGGGCTACAGCAATGCCTCTTGTGCCACTAAATGACTGTCCTAGAAACGCGTACTATATGGATGGGCATTTTGTAGCTGCAGATGGGAGCCCATTTACTCAGCCCAACATGATTTGTTTGTTTGAACGTTATGCTGGTGACATTGGATGGCGACACTCCGAACTTCCTGTGAATGGTATCCAGGTATGATAGTCATGTTAAGTTTTTGTCTCAAAATTTTCTAATGGAACCACATTGTTTTGTTACATAGATTTTAAGTGTTTGTTTGTTTGTGTGCGTGCCTGTGTATATGTGGTTATTATTATTATTTTTTTGGTAGAAATTTTTTTAGAAGTTACAATTATTAGATAACTTTTACAAGTTGCAATTATTTCCCGACCAAAAAATTTTTGTATACTTACTCAATCCTCATTTTTGCAATAGAAGAATGAAGCTGATATTATGCCATTAGAATAATAAGCGTCGCTGAAAATATTAATTGTCCTAAAATGACTTATAACAATGTTGTTAGAAGTGTAACTATCCACCATCAGTAGCAAATTTACATTACAATGTTCATCATTTTCATTATACTCAACCCGTTCTAAAATTAGAGATATATTTTGATTTTTTTTTATCAAACGATGACATATTGAACTTTAAAATGAATGTAATGTATAAAAATTTTGAATGCAAATTATATTGCGATAAAATGTTTTTGTTATAAATGTTAAGAATATAATAGTTGCATCAATTATAATCAACTAAATTAATAGTTATTTAGAATTTAATTTGTCATCGTTTGAATCAAAAAGTGAAAACCTTATGTCTAATTTTGGAATGGTATACAAAATTTTGGAATTGAAATCTCATCATCCTATGAATTGGTTCTTCTTGGGTATAATGCAGAACAGAGAAGCAAGGCCAAAGGTGACTCTGGTGGCTCGAATGGTAGCATCAGTTGGAAATTATGATTACATTTTTGACTGGGAGTTTCAAACAGATGGTTTAATTCGCGTTAAGGTAACTAAATTTGAATTTGCAGACTTTTGTTTTATTATCAATTATCATGGTAACAGCTAAACCAGAATATGATGAAAAAGGTAGGATTATCTGGAATGCTAATGGTGAAGGCAACTCCATACGAGAACATGGATCAAACATACGAAAACTATGAAATAAATGGTCCATTAGTATCCGAAAATGTGATAGGCGTGGTACATGATCACTTTATTACATTTCATCTGGACATGGATATAGATGGTGCTAACAATTCATTTGCTAAAGTTCATTTAGTGAAAGAAGAGACATTACCAGGACAATCTCCAAGAAAAAGTATTATGAAGGCTAAAAAGCAAGTTGTGAAGACAGAAGAGGAGGCACAAATTAAGCTCAAGCTTTATGATCCATCTGAATTTCATTTTATTAATCCGTCGCGCCGATCAAGATTGGGGAATCCCACAGGGTACAAACTTGTTCCTGGTGCTACTGCTGCTAGCATTCTTGATCTAGATGACCCTCCTCAACTAAGAGCCGCTTTCAGTAATAACCAGGTACAAGTATTTATGTATGATAAAGCTGAAAAGGCGAAAATTGTTATTTCTTTGACAGACTTTTCATCCCAATATTTTCATTGACAAATATTTTGCACTTATTTGTTGCTATCTTTTTTATTTTTTTGAAAATTTCAAAATTAAATGTGTCAGATATGGGTTACCCGTTACAACCGATCCGAACAATGGGCTGGTGGGCTCTTGGTCTATCAAAGCAAGGGAGATGATGGTCTTGCTGTGTGGTCTGCTAGGTATATATGCAACCCTTTTGCTTCATTTTTTTAAATGTCACAACTATTCTTTGTAATCTACAAATGTGATAATTTGCAAAAAAACTTAGCTTGGAAAAAGGGACGGTTTTCATTTCTTTTTCTTTGTTGTTGAAGTTTAAGTTATGAGCAGTTGTTTATGGAGTTTTCTTTGTTGCAATTCGCAAAACAGGAACCGCCCAATTGAGAACAAAGATATAGTGTTGTGGTACACAATGGGATTTCATCACGTACCATGCCAGGAAGATTTTCCAGTCATGCCGACTGTGTCATCAAGCTTCGATCTTAAGCCTGTCAATTTCTTTGAAAGCAATCCAATCCTTAGGACCATGCCTTATTTTGAGAAGGATCTGCCGGTTTGTTCTGCTGCTAGTTCAGATCAATGAGCCTCTTGATGTGCAGCGTGAACATTAGTTTAGACATTAGTGAAATAATATCGATTTAAATCATTTCTCATTTTTGCATATGTGCAAAACTGGTAGCTGTTAAAGGCAGCTCATTGTCACAGCCAAATTATATGATTTAAATAAGTAGCAGCAAAATATAGTTTGATTGTGGTTGTCTTCATGTAGTGTAAAAGCAGAGATTTTGTAGCATGTGGATTGCTATTTATTATCACAGATGAAATAGAAAGCTACATTTCTTCATTTTAGTGAAGAATTGATTTGAGACTGCTGAAATCAATGTCTTGACTTGTTCGACAAAGAAGAGGTTTTTAATTATTTATAAAGTTCCATGTTTGATAATCTTTGAGAAGGAACAGCTAGTAGTGGTGTCTTTTTCCTCAGAACAATTCCAAAATTGTCCGAAAGATCGACCACCTCGCCCTTCGGCAACTGCCACTCAAATGAATGCAACAGGGAAGCCAATAGATACATCACCATTTTCTCTGCCAAGGGAATACCAGGGCATATCCTTCTTCCTGAACCAAATGGCATGTAGTGAAAATTGTTGCCAGAGTAATCATATCTACGCGAGTCACTCAAGAACCTTTCGGGCTTGAACTCAGATGGATTGTCCCAAAACTTAGGATCCCTATGGATCGTCCAAACGTTGATTAAGACCTTCGTGTTCTTTGGGATGGCGTAGCCACGGACTGTGCTAGATTCACTCGGACACTTTGGGACTAGGAGAGGGAGTGAAGGGTGTAATCTGAGAGTTTCTTTCACAACTGCATCCAAATACTGTAATTTTGGCAGATGATGTTCTCCCACAATGTTACTCAATCCTACTACGTCTGCTAATTCATCTTTTGCTTTCTTCAATACTTCTCTGTGGCTCATAAGTTCTGCCATCATCCATTCCACTAGGGTCACCGATGAGTCTGTACCACCCACTACAATATCCTGTTTCATTTGAAACTGAATCAAGAAAAGAAGAACAGACAGAAAGAACCAACTATTGCGGCTCAAAATAGTTCTGCATGATCAAGTTAAAACCAACCATTTTCTTCATTTAAATTTTGACAAATTGAACTAATAGCAATCATATTTCTCAGTTTCTACTAGTGATAATTACAGATTTGGTTTCTATGAATTTGTCTCACTACTTAGCAAGTTTCAGTTTCTATTTAATGTGCTGCATTTGTACAGTAAAAAAGTTGTATCCACGTATTGCCATCCAAATCAGACTATATATGAAATAGTGCTATCGAGAAAGAAAGAACTTACCATCAACATTGCCTTTATCTGTGTCATGTTGAGTGCTGTTGCAGAATCTTCCTGCTCCTTGAGCTCCAGTAGTATCTGCAGAAAATCCTTCTTCTCCTCCACATTCAACGATCCTTCTAACTTCGACATCTCCATTGATTTGAGACGCATGTTCATGATATTGTCAAGAATCCCATCCACGCGTTTCAAAATCCCTTTCATTTTCCGCTCCACTCCTTGTATATCAAATCTTGCAAGCACAGGAAAAAAGTCGGAGATATTTGGCATCCCCAATAAGTCCATTAATTCTTTAACAACATCCCGAAACTCAGCTCCAAAATTAGTGTTACCAGTCTTTCTGCCACCCCACAACATATTGATCACCAGATTGAGTTCAGTTTGAAAAATTAATTCACCAATATTTATAGGGCTATCGATCTTTTTACACACTTCCCTGACAGAATTCCTAACCTCATTTCTCCGAAGATGATAAGAAGCCTCAAGGTTATTGTTACTTAGCATTTCACGCACAAAAATTTTGCGTATTTTGCGCCAGTAGGGGCCATAAGGGGACCATCCAATATCAAGTCCCCCATATGTGACAACCATAGCAGCGACCATTGGATCTGGATTCGCAAAAATTATATCCTGGTCGCGAACCACCTCCTTTGCTACATCTGCGGAACTCACGACAACGCAGAGTTTATTTCCAAGCTGAAGTTTGTAGATTGGGCCGTAGTGATGAGCCAACTCTGTTAACTGTTCATGTAAGTTGGTTCCAAGAAATGGTATGTAGCCAAATATTGGCAAGCCAGTAGGCCCTGGTGGCAATGGTGTTGTTACTCTCCTCTTTGATTTTATTACATACCAGTACCACAACATTAAAGCTGTGATAGTTAAAGTAGTGAAGATGGCATTCTGATGCAGATTGTTCTGTTCCCACCAGAATGATACCTTGCTGCAGGTTGTTTCAGTTATCCATTTCGAAAGTTCTGAAATCACCTTCAATCTATTTATCTGCACAAAGTAAAATTGTACAAAATATTACTCAGTAGTATTTACATGCTACACTACCGTTTGTTGGGATCGGGATGAACCACTACAATTTATAAAATTTTCACTCTAAATCATATCCTGCTACAACAAAATTGCTGGAAGTGATAAAATTAAGTAGACTAAGAATGGCATATTCTACAAAATACCCAAAAACAAGAAAGAAAAA
This sequence comes from Centella asiatica, assembly GCA_014636745.2. Taxonomy (NCBI): domain Eukaryota; kingdom Viridiplantae; phylum Streptophyta; class Magnoliopsida; order Apiales; family Apiaceae; genus Centella; species Centella asiatica. The sequence continues at coordinate 2,271,978 of CM025786.1, read as the reverse complement.
GAGAAAAGATCATATATATATATATATATATATATATATATATATATATATAAAATATCTGACCTTCAATAGATATCTTGCTCCAACTCCAAGTACTCACAAGAACACTTGGTCGCCAAGCTATTTGTAATGGATTTGCTACATTAGTCATCACTCCTTCAAAACAGGTTTAAAGACAGACAACTCATTAAATTGAGTTACCATCATCATTAAATTTTCTCACAAGAAGCAGTTACACATGTATTTCAAGTTAGCTTTACTAGCTTCAACAATCATTGACTTTCTATGAACACCACAAGTATTTCCACATATCTGTAATGGAAGATGAACCCATTAAATAGATTTAATATCACAATAATTGGAATATGATGGAGAGATAGCAGCCTTCTCATCTCCCCATTTATGTACTTTGAATAATATTGTTTCTCTTGGATAAGATACGTATAAAATAGTAGTGAAATTATATTTTGTGCATATTGACATTTTCGGGAAAGAAATTCTTTTGTCAAAACAAAAATGTTCCTCCTCTCGTTCATAATAACTGTTGCTTTCGCTTTTTGCATATAAATTTAGGTGACATATTTTATATGTTAAATATTTTATTTAATTTTAAAAAAATCAATAATAAAAATTATTTTAAATAATAATTAATATGAATAAAAGATCTAACTAAAATAAAATATTTAACATATAAAAGATATCATCTTAAAATTATGTACAAAAAGTCACAATAACAGTTATTATGAACCGAGAGAGTACGTACCAACAGAGTAATTATATATTTAACGATAATTTATGGACATACGAGTATCGGGACACAGAACAAAAAAAAAAATTACAAATTTCACTCTCAAGTTGGCAATTAACCGCAAAAAATAGTTGACAATTATTTTTAAAAGAGTATATAGAGTTGTATAACATCTTAAAAAAAGAAGCTTGATTTTGCAACAATTTAGTCATACATCAGTGGACTGGACAGTCTTGGTGTAGGAATAGCAACAAGAGGAGTTTTCATTTTCAACACAATCCCAAACTTTTCAGACACATCTATTTTCTCTCCTTCAGGGAGTTTCCAATCAAACGAATGAACAAGCGACGCGAGCGACAACAAGAACATCCTCTCGGCCATTGCGATCCCTGCACAAATCCTTCGGCCAGAACCAAACGGAAAATAACTAAAATCATTTCCACTATAATCCCATTTTCCGTCCAAAAACCTCTCAGGAATAAATTCTTCGGGGTTTTCCCAGATTTCAGGATCCCGATGTATGGCCCACACGTTTAAGAAAACACGTGCGCCTTTCGGGACCGAATAACTTGTAATATTACATGTTTGACTGGGACAATGAGGGACTAGTAGTGGTAGAACAGGGTGAAGCCTTAGAACTTCTTTCATTACGGCATTCAAGTATGGTAATTTGGAAATGTGAGATTCTTCTACCATGTTATCTTTTCCCACTACCATTTCCAATTCTTCTTGTAATTTTTTCATTACTTCTGGCTTTTTCATTATTTCGGCCATGGCAAACTCAACTGAGTTAGAAGTTGTGTCAGTCCCACCCACCACCATGTCCTGTTTCAAAACCAAACTTTATAAATTTCTTAACATAAACAAGAAATTAATTAAATGAATTTTATTGGGGAACGCAAAGTATAGTGACAGCTTGTGTGTCACATGAATTGGAAAAATAAATTGTGGTATGGATCAATTAATTCTTATAGGGGTCGAACATAGAAATTATCTAACAAAATACTGTATGCTTTACGTTCGGCAAAACCAACCCTCCAATCTAATTGGGCATACCTAATTTTGTCCAAATTTATGGTAATACAAATTTAATTGGACATGTCTACGTATACAATCAAATTCACACTCATTTTTACAGACGCTTGTGAATTATGTCTTTTTATCTGAATAAATAATTAGGAAAGAAACATTTCTTAATGAGCCGTATTAACAAAATGACAAAATTTATTGAGAATAAGTGTAAATTTGATCTTATAAGTAGATCTATTCATTTAATTGAGGATAGTTTTGTTTTGTTTTGTTTTTTTTGCTAAATTGAGCATAATATCATTTTGATTGAAAATAAAGGAGTGGAATTTTCGGTACGTAATGATAATTTGCGTACCTTTCTGAACAGGTCAATTAAACAAACTTATAATGCACGTCATTTTCGACGCCTTAAGTAGAGTTTATATTACGTATATAATAATAACATGAGTTGCATTGCTGCATTTGTACGATAAATAAAGAACTAAAGATGTATCAATCCATGGCTTGGTATACGCCACTATTGCAACAATCTCACAAAAAATAAAATAAAAAAGGCGTCTCGTTCTAATAGATTAATTAATTAGATAAAAACTGGATATAATTACCTTATCAACAAATATAATAATTTTATAAAGGAAAAATGGGTTTATTTTTTAAAAAATGGGCTGCAGTATTTTTTTCTTTGTTGTAACATTGCAATGTTTTGAGAAAATCAAATTGTATGGATGAGAATAACATTAAAATTTAAAGGAGTGTGAAAATTTTCATCAAGTTTTTATGATGAACATTGTTTTTATGGTAATGCAAGATGAACAACTTTCTAAAAGTGGAATTTTCATAATTTTATAGAGTTATAAATATTACTTCATGTATTACCAAAATTACGAGCATTTGTAGATCCATAAGATTGAACTTTTAAAAAAATTACAAGAAAAAAGAAAGAAATACAGGCTATTTTAAGAAAGTAGACTGTTGTGCCTTCTATAAATATAGATAAATGTTGTATTAGGGGATTCGCTATAATAAAATACCGTACAGATAACTTCGAACATACTCCTAATATTCAGTGTGTATTTTTTTCCTTTCTTTTCTTTATTTTTTTTTTTTGACTTTTTTGGGTACCAAACATATTCCTCTGGCCGGCATGAAGGCTATAAGCTATCTATAAGTGGACCCCTTGGAACTAAAAATCTACTACTTCTGTTAGAAAATATCGGTTGTTTTTTGTTTTACTTATTTTTAGTGAAATTTAATACATGTAATATATTTTTATAAAATTTTTATTAAATAATATAAAATATTTAATATATACTAAATACCGCTTAAAAATATGTATAATTGCTAATATTTCTGGATGACTAAAAATTATACGTTAATGTTTATAATTGGTGTTAAATAATGTTTTGTTAGTAAACAAAGCAAGTAAATGCAATGGCAGGAAGCCACAATTAAATCTATTTGAATTCTAGAAAAGAAAACAATCTAAACTCAAATGGCCGGCAACCAAGCACACATAGTTTGACTTGTAATCCTTGTTTTCACAAACTAACACTTGATTTCACCATCACATCTAACCTTTGTTAATGACTTTATAAGTATGTTTAAGTATAATTTAGTATATAACATAACACGAGGATGTAATTGGTTATAAATTATATATATGTGTATGATTTTGTAACATGAAGTAATTATGAGGAGAAAATTAAAGATACATACCATGAGTAAGGCTTTGAGGTGGATCATTGTAAAAGGAGTTTTTGCATCTTGTTCATCTTTTAACTTCAATAGAAATTGCAAAAAATCTTTACTCCCCTCTTGGCTATCCATTTGCTGCCTTTGCTGGATCATTGCCTCAAAAATCTTATCAAACCTATATACCAATCCCTTCATTTTTTTCCGGACCCCTTGAAGGTCGAACCGGGCCAAACCCGGAAAAAAATCCGATACATTGGGCATCCCCAAGAGTGCAGTCATCTCATTCACCACTTGCCGGAACTCCATTCCAAGGCTATCCCTCTCCTCCCCCTTAACTGTACCACCCCACATCATGTTTGTAATAACATTCAAAACAGTCAAGAACATTTGTTCTCCGACATTGACGGGTGACCCGACTTGTCGGTAAAAATACCCGATAGTCTGTCGGATCTCCCGTCTTCTTAGAGTATACACCGAATCCATTGTTGAGTTGCTGAGCATCTCACGTACACAAATCTTTCTCAACATCCGCCACTGGGGCCCGTATGGTGTCCAGACGATGTCTACGCCACCATACGTGGCCTCAATGCCAGCCACGGGAACATCCCGATTGGCAAACGTGGTGTCTTGTTCTTTGAGCACCTCGCGGGCCACGGCCGGCGAGCTGATCACGATACCTACCTTACTTCCAAGCCTGAGCGTCAGGATCGGACCATAGGTCCGACTCAGGCGTGCAAAATAAGTGTGGAGCTCCGGGTCCAAAGACAGGAGGTTTCCAACCAGTGGAAACCCTTTTGGACCCGGTGGCAAAGGGCTTCCTTTTTTGGAAGTGATGAAAGTAGAAACGTACAATGAAATGGAAAGTATGACGGCGGCGGCCGTAATTATAAGTGCATAAGTGAGCTCATCGGAATTGCCGCTAGGCCACCACTGTGACCATGGATTGAATAAAGAGGTGTTTAGTTCTTGAAACATTTGGTTATGGAGATTTCTTTTTCTTTTGGTTTTGTTTGTGAAATGAGTAAGTGGTACCGGTGATGGAGATTTAAATAAGGAGACAATATCCAAGGAGCTGGCACTTGATGCCGAGGGAATACAGAAACAAACAATAAAGAAAGGACAAGACATTTATGCACAAAAAATATTAATATCATATATACTAAATTAATGTAAGTGTAAACTTCTATGTAAAAATAATTGTGGAGACAATACAGACAAACACATTCTGGCTGAAAATTGAGTGGAATCTTTTCTGTAAGATACTTCCACACACTGCTTTTCGACATATAGGAGTAATAAACTAAAAATGTGTAGTTATTTAAGTCCTCGTGGACTTTGTTGAGACTTGAGAGATATGGGTTACTGATCAGTTTGTTTGATTTTAGATTGTGGAGCAGAGAGTTTTGGCCTATTGATTGACTAGTAACTGAATCACAGGCCACAAAAAATTTTAGTGTAATGTTTGAGAAAGATAAATTGAAGAATTTTTGTCGTTATGTACTTATGTTACAATCATCGTATCAAGAAACCAGCACACATTTCTTGAAACAGATTGTAGTTGATAAAATAATTGAATATGGAATGGTATGGTATTTAAGTCATATAATAATGTTGTTTGAAGTTTAAATTTTGATGGGTTCTATTTGTAAAACTCGGTAATCAACTAGAATGTCATACCACTAATACAATTATATAAAAAAGAAGATATTAAAAACCAAACAATCACAATCCTAGAATATTCGCATTACAAACTTTGCACGAAAATTACATACAAAAAACGAGTAGTAGATATAAATTTTACTTTTTAAACAAGAGAATTGACGGAGTTCTTAATCTTATTCTTGTTATATCACATACATTCCTCATCAAGAAAATTTCGCCGATATTAAAAAAACACACACACGCGCATACATTTCATCATCATAATTAGTCATAGAGCTGAGGAGTAGACAATCTTGAAGTTGGGATAACCACAAGAGGCGTCTTGTTCTTTAACACAACAGAATCATTATTATTTTTTAAGTGATTTTTATTTATCACACGATGACTGCGACATAAGTTCGGTAAAATTACACATTCGATTCACGGGAAAGAAAACACATTGAACAATTATTCTCAGCCAAAAGCTCACAATAGCCTCCTATTATAAAGATGCAATTTGCATTTCATACAAGAATACAACCATGGGATTAGAGTTTAGAGGTGAGAAAGTTCAACCGAAAGATCAAACTAGTAGGATCCACTAGCATATAACTCAACTAGGGGAACATGAGAATATTCTTATTCACAACCCAAAAATCCATGTGGTCATCATAATGGCAACTACCTTTTCAGTTTAAGTGTATGAATTTATCGAAAATTCCTTTAGCTGGAACCTATTTATCTACTGAACTCACTTGCTGCCTAGCTGTTTGAGCACATCGTGCATATTGTTTTACCAAATCGGCACATTTAAGAGGATTCTTGACATGTTCTTTGTAGCAGTCAAAGCACGCATCAAGCTCAGTTGTGCAGGGCATTGGTTTGTGGTCTGGAAGCTTGAACTCCTTTTCATGAAGATCCTTGGCTTTCTGAGTCACCTCCTGCAACATGTCCTCTTCATGCTTCTGCAACCTTTCCAAAACTTTTTCACTATCTTGAAGAACAGACCTAATTGCATCTATTTCCTTGAGAGTAGGTTGTTGAGGTGGGGTAACTGGTAGGAACAGTGGAGGCTGCACTGGCCATCCTGCAGCATTGGTACTTTCTACAGTAGCAGAATCATCAACATTCTGCTTTTGATGGATTTTAGTACGAGGCTGTTCACGAGGTATCTTTGTTTTTGGTTTCCTCGTTTTCTTCTTCAATTTCTCACCATCATCAGCAAGTTGTTTAACCAAGTTGCTGCTGATCTGAATTGTAAAACCCTCGGCCATGGTGCAGCGAATCACCTAGGGATATTAAATAAGTATCAGAACAGCAAAATATGACATTGCAAGTAATGTTGCAAGTGGCATCATGCAGGTGGATTTATGATTTGCCAGTATCATAAATTTCTTAATGTGAAAAGATGCAGAAAGTGAAAAAAGTAGAGGCATCATCCAGCACCTGGTGATCTAATGTAAAGACTAAACGATCAAAAATCAACCAATTTAGATGTACACAAGGTAATAACAATATATTTGCGGACAGACATAAGCGCTAAGTAGTTCATATAGCGGTATGAACAAAATTTACTATCAACACTTTGCCAGTTGTTGTTAATTAGGGTGGGATGATGTTCATTGAACACTCATTATTTATAATTTAATTATGCAAATTCATATCATTTACAACTTTGAAGAAAACAATATTTTAGTTTTTCTAATCTAGTACACAAATTATGGGGCTTTTCGAAATTGCTTATTAGTATGTCATAACCTAAGTTACATGGAATCGGATATGGGACTTTAAATTGTCTAACATGAGCACGCCTCAATTTTATCACATTTTTATGCTAAAATGGAGTGTCCCACATGGTCACACCCACACCTTGTCCAGGTGTTCATGACTCATTTGATGTAGGACAAATTAGAGAAAGAAAGAATCAACAGATAGGAGATAGATAGCTAGGGGCAACAACCCATGAAACTCGCACAATTTCAGTTCATAATTTAAATCATTAAAATAAGAGAAATTACAACCATTTAAATAGACTCCTAACAAGTTACCTAAAATCACTAGAACTCTAAGAGATAACTCTAATATGATAACTACAAAAAACAGATAAGAACCAATAAAGATAAAAAGATGACTATAAATAAATCCTAATCTCTCTTAGAATCGCAACTTATCCCTACTACTAATAAATAACTACTAATAATTATATAATAACCATCAATTAATTACATCAATAAATTTATATCCAATTAATACCATAAAATAATTTAAAACTAATATTTTAATTTCTTGCTCCGCATCACACATCATGAGTACTTCGAGTCAAAACGAAGAGTCCACATAACATAGGTCATGATTCATCATGATTTTAGAACGTTTCTAAAGCTAACTATTATGGAAAAAGAACCCAAGATGAACCAACCACAAAGTTGACAAGTGGCAGTAGCCCTCACACGCTCTTTAATCGAATCACAAGAAGTTGCCATGGTTCAATTTCTGTGTTCATACACCAGCTTCACTATAGCAGATAATGTCACAAAATATGGGTAGTAGTATTATGATTTCTTCTACAAGTAGCACTTCCATCATGGTGGATCACTCAAATGTTGATACCCAACATGATCATACCAGTATTACTCAAGCCTCTACGTATTCCACGGATCTACGCCTATAGTGAGATTTATTACAATCTGAAATGATCCCACAACCTAACCGGGCAGTAGAAATTAGGGATGGAAGGCCAATCATTTACATCAAATTTTCACATCATGGCAGCAGATTTCTATACAGGGAATTATTACAAATAATAACAATGACAGCCACAACTCTCAACTAAAGCTGGATAAATAAATAAACTATAAAAAAGACTTGCTCAAGTCGAAATTAAGACAATAAATTAAGAGAACATACAAAGTGATTGATTCTATAACACAAAGTTATCTTAACATTTCCAGCATAAAAAACTTGGTATCTAGAAAAGTTTCCTCAAAGAATGCAAACGGATCCATGCAAAATGACTGACTAGCCCCATGGTCACATGCAATGCTTGCCCAATATAATTACATAAGTGAAGAAAAAATATTCGTAAATCATATAATTAAAACTTAATTTACCAAATGATATCAGTTACATAAGTAAAATTCTAAATCATTGGATGAAATTCAAGATAGCGAATAATTTCTTATTGTAAAAGTCGCATGAAACGAGAATCTTCAAACTTGATCCCTGACATCGCCTCTGGGTCCAATTCTTGCAACCATTTTGAGAAGTGAAATACTCCAAAAGATAATTGTAGTAGAAAGAGATGTGATTTAAGAATTTGCAAAGTGATTATTAAGGAAAAAAAAAAAGAACAGGGAGCATTTTATGATTTAGAATATATATCTAAAAGTTAGGAACGTGGGAAGTAGGAATATGAAATAATAAGATATTTTATTAGCGATAATTGTATCAGGCCCATTTCCATTTTTTTTTTTGGTTTCAAAATGCTGAACAAATTGAAGGGCAGTTATTCTACAAGCCAAATACTTAATATATAGAGATGCGCCCAGCTCCAAAATATTATGAACTACATATTCTAGTTTGGGATTGATTATATAATGCAAATGTTGAGTCCGGAATATCCTGAAATGTTTCCTCAAAGAATGCAAAATAATCCATGCTAATGATGATTGATATGCCCAGCCCCAAAATATCCTCAACCACATTCCAGTTTGAAATTTCTTATACAATCTATATATCTACATATTGACTCCGATTTCTGATTCTGCACAAATACTTTTGAAAAATCAGTTTGAAATTGGTACCTAAAAAGTAAATACATCAGATAAAAAGGCAAAATAATTTGGTATTGGAAGGTAGCTTATTACTTATCACCAAGAACAAGTTACACAATGTAATAGTGAACAATGTTGCTTATAATCAGAAGTACCAAATTCGAGTTTCTGATCATTCGCATAAAAGCATAAAACTGATTATGCGCGGGATCAGATAATCAACTTCGCAAACACTTTCTAACTCTTAAACATGATTTTAAGCATGTTTGACATTTACTATCGATCTCAAAGACCCTTTATGTATCAAGAACACCAATATCTAAGTAGCAGCCATGCCATAGAAATAACATTTGCTATATCCAGCATTATGATTCGACAAATGGCACCCAAATTTCAAGGAAAATAGCAGAATAATATGAATCCAATTCGTCGAACACAATGAGAAAGACAATGCTATAATCAAGTGAATCATCAAAGTTATAACAAGTTTGTGTTCCTCAAGTGACAAATCTGTGGATAAAAGAGAAGTACTTGCAAATCTGAAGGAGACAACGGAACTGCTTACCGATTTTCCGGCGGTGATAGTGTTAGATCTCTGGAATTTTAAGCGCAATGGCCGCTGCTATTGTTTTCTTCTTCTTCGCGATCGACCCAGTTTTCTCCGCGGAGCCCTAAGCTAAAGATCCACGAGAACGACCCATTGACCCGATGTCCTTTATCATGTTCCAATTAAAGGTATAACAATAAAAATTATGCCAACATAATGTACTTTCAATGACATTTCTAAGAATATGATTATAATTTACACTTGTATATATAATTTTTTTTGTAATAATTTGCAGGTAACGTAAAATTTTACTCCCTCCGTTCCAAAAAAAAATAACATTTATACTTTTGATAACTATTAATTTTACATATTTAACAAATAATTAAATATACAAATAATACATTTTTTCCATAAAATTTATTATAAGTCTTTAAATTATGATGAGATTTATAAGTTTGTAATTGAAAGTTTTTTAATTTATAGTAAAATAATAAAAAAAATAAAATTAAATACAACTATTTTTTAGAACAAAATTATTTTTCAAATGTAACTCTTTTTTTGGGACAGAGTATTTTATAAGAGACAATTACAAGCCATTTCTTGGATTTATTAAACAAAACATATTTAATGTTATGTTATATAAGACTTGGTGCGTGTTTGTTTTTGTGTGTTTGTCTCTTAACAGAGCATGTCAAATTCAGTCAGAGGTGCAAAACTTGTTTAGTAGAACTTTGAAACATATGTGAGCGAATTGTTGAGCCTCTATTTCGTCAAGATTAGAAGCTCTTTCTCAACCATTCAGAGTTAAATCTGCTAAAAAATACCTTCTTGTTCCTTCAACAAATACTGTGCCTATTTAAAGTGTTGAGATAAGATAAAGGACTACAATGGTAAAATTCTAACGGTTCAAATGCTTAATACCGAAAAAATCCAAACAACATAATTTTCATCTACAACAGAAGCACTACTTTATTCAAATATCATAATTATTTAGATTTTAATTGTTTAGTTTTAACAAACACCCCCTTAATTCGTCTACAACACTTCCTACGTGAAAGTAAAATATTGTGCTTATATCTAGTTTAGGATGCCTTTTTTTTAAAGGCATACCAAAATGTTTAATTTGGTACATTGTTGAATGATGTATTATCATATATGTTTGAAAATAGGCTATGTAAAATAAAGTATATTACAATTTTAATTAAATCACATAATATTTCAGAATATAACAGTCGAGTACACAATACATACCGCAATGTAACTAAATCATTGTTTAATTTTTCACATTATTATTCATATATTAATACGGAGTAATCAATTAACGCTCAAGCACTAAGAATTTCTCTAACTAACATTTTCATTTCTTTTTTACATCATCCTTCTGTTGGTATTTTTTGGTAGATGTTATCCATAGTTCACAACTACTAAAACGCACGCTCTTAAAATAGAGTTGATAATTTTAATTAGAAATGAATGGGGAAGGTGAGGCATTTATTAGATAAAATTAATGTCCATTTGATTTGAGGTATATATATATGTATATGTCAAACATGGTCCAATTGAATTTATTTAAAACCACGAGTAACAAACAAAATAATTCATCAGTCCACTAAAAACTATGGGGCCTGGCCACCACACATGCAGCAATGAAATATTGGCAGTACCTTTGTGTTGCAAATACATCATCACAATCTTGTTTTTGCACGTTTTACGAACTCACACTCATACGCACGCGCACACACATACACATACATACATATTCCGTCTGCTGTATCACCTCCCCCACGTCTCCCCCCAACCGAACCACACACCCACACAGAGAGAAAAAAAAAACCCTAAAACATAACTTTTAAAAAAAAAAAAAACAAAGAAAAAGAAGGTGGTGCTATGAGGTGTCAATTCCTATTATATCTCATACTAAGGTCAATACGGTTGTTACATGTTTATTAGGATTTTATAGTTAATATTAAAGCAATTATACTGCATCAAAAGTGCATGTAAAATAATTGACAGGTTTACAAATGTAAAATCTGGCAAACTTAACTAATATAATAATAAATCTTGTAAAAACATATTGATAGGTTTAGAAATAAATCTTCACCGCATTTCTCCCAACTCCTCCACCCACCCCCCCCACCCCCCAACCTCCCACTCCCAACTGCATCATACCATTGGTGTTATATACAATGTCTACGGTTAGAAGGTTGGCTGACTGATCAAATTAAGGTTGTAGTGCTTCTAATCTTATAATTAGCACCACTAAGAACTCTCTCTTGCTAATTGCCGATGATCTTCTAATTTAATGATGATAAGGTGCGTGACATGTACTAAAAAAATTGGATTGTCCCCATTTCATTTTTCCTATTGCTAATTTCACTTATCATGTTAGTACAGTTGTCAGAACAGAAATCACAAATATGTTGGCACCCGCACTTCGGGTATATGGTGAACAATGGAAATTATCTGTCTCATAAATATTCTCTGTTTATTGCGAGATTGATTCCTTGAATAGTACAAACATTAATCATGCCATTTTTTTAAGAACACGCTTTTTAATTATAAAAAATTAACACATATTTTGTCCCAGGGGGTCCGCTTCACCTACCAACAAAGTTTCACTCATGATTTTCTCATTACACTTTCTGCATTCATTGACTACATGAGCAAAAACCCATAGAAAAAAAATCAAATTGTTAAATAATAGGAAAATAACTGTGCTTTTTTATTGATTTTTCAACAGAGGTACATATTTACAAATGCTATGCTAAATCACAATACTTCCAACATACAATGCCTAACATGCCCCCTTTTTTCCTTAAGTACTACAATAGTTAAGGAAAATGTCACCTTCTAATTAATGACTAGGGGCTTGATATCTTAATCTAATTTGGATGGTCAGAAACCTATTTAAGAAGCAAGGTTTTCACTTTCTTACCATCCAAGACTTCCATGTAACATCAACTCAGAGAAAAAAATATTCACATTATACTAATTAAGAGCATCCATATTGTACAGGACATGATACTTTGTACCATGTTCACCATAGTACTGTATCCTAAATATTTAATTGATTTCCGTGTTTTATAGTGAGATGATCCACCGTAACTGTTCGTTACCAGAGTAAAAGAGTATGATACCTTCCAACCTTATTTGGAGGGATTGTAACGGATCTTTCACCCTGAAAAAAAAGTGAACTATATTGACAACAACGATTATCGTAAATCATTATTTTATTATTTGTAATTATTTTTTGTTTTGAAACTCTAATTCATGCAACGCGTTCATCTCAATATCGCCAAAACAATCAAATCCGAAATCCTGAATTCCGAAATCTTGACAATCCAATAGCCATGCACAACTTTCATCCCAAGAAGGTGGCATGGCTTTGTCATCAAAGTCGCATGTAGCAGCTGAAAGTTCCCATGGTGCATCATCAACCAGTGGAGGGGTTGGATCATCTTCAAACAAGTAACTAATTAATGAATCATCAATTTGATCACAAATATCATTCATTAACTTGGAATCATCATCCCCAGAAGAACAATTTTGAGTTGTTGAAGATGGTGAGTTTTGAGAGCTGGATATGTCATTAGGTTCTAGCGATGGAGTAGTCTCATGGTTTTGAGTTTCATTTGGTGATTTTTCTGCTGGAGATGAGGATTTGGTTGGGTTATTAGTATCTTCTTTTTGGAGGGGTTGATGAGTGACAGGATCAATTCCCATTTTTAGAAGCTTTTTCTTGATGTGTGTGTTCCAATGATTCTTGATCTCATTATCAGTTCTTCCTGGCAATCTTGCAGCAATTTTGGACCACCTAACAAGTTAAAAAAGAGAGATGATTTGATTATTTATTTTGATGCAAAAAATAAAGATCATATAGCAATAAACATTTCAATCCCACTCGCTAGTAGAGAAAAGCTTTATTAGGACATCAACAAAGAAAGTTGGACACTAGTGCCATGTGTGAAGGCATTTCTAAAGTAAAGAAAACATTTCAATCCATCACAAAATGATGAGATGAAACATATCGGCCCCCACCAAGGAAAAAGGAAATAATAATAATATATAATACCTCATGTATCATTATATCTCACCAAATTAAAGAGAGTGTAGCAATTGATTGGCTAGTAATACATGTGATTGACAAGCTATCTTCATGTTTCAAACTACTGTTCCACTCTTATGCCTCGTGTCTTTGTTGAGATACCAATATATTCCATAACGATGAGAAATTCAAAACTTGGAAACTTGAAGAGACTCTCTATTCACCGCTTATTAATTTTGAGCTGAATACTTTAATTTTATATCGATGATCACTCTTTTTTTTATATATGTGAAGGGCTAAAATCTAGACACACAAATTAAGAAACAACTAAACGAAAAGTAAACAATTTTATGTTAAATAAATCTTTTTTTCAAAACGACAAGGGACCTTTTCTCTTTCTTCCGAAGAAAGTTACCTCATAAGAAAAAAACAGATGATAACTTATGAGGTAAAAAATGTACACCAGTTAACTACATAGGTACAAACTAACTTGTTGATACTAATCAACGAACTAAAAACTTATAAAGTGAAGTCTGACCGTTGATCACACTAGTTATCGATTATGTTTTTTTATAAAATAGTTGATAAGTGTATTTGTAAATTTTTAAGCCACTAACATGTGTTTGTGAGAATTTTTAAACAGCGATGTCCTCTATAACAAATAAAAAAAAACTTATAAACTCGTAAAATTAGAGACGAATAACATTGCTGAAAATCAAACCTGTTGCCAAGGCGAGCATGAAGATCAATAACCAATTGCTCCTCAGCATCAGTAAGGAGGCCTCTCTTCAAGTCAGGTCGAAGATAATTAGTCCAGCGAAGGCGGCAGCTCTTGCCGCAGCGGCGTAAACCAGCAAGTTTAGGGACAGCACGCCAACAACAATGGCCATTAGTGATGATGAAACTGATAAGTTTCTTGTCTTCCTCAGCTGTCCATGGCCCTTTCTTCACCCCAAGTTTATCACAGCAAGGTTGTCTCCCCATTGATATATATAAAAACTATACACTATATATATTTTTAACCACACCAACACTACAAAAGTAGCTATAGGAAACTAACAACTGCAGCTAGTAATTTCAATGCAACAAAATTTAGGTAATGACTCCACAGCCCCACACCTACTTTTATATACCACCAAACTTCGAGTAAAAGTCCAGTCTCACCTTTCTAGCTAACACTTAAACCACTATAAATAGAGCACACATATATATACACATGCATACATATATATGTATATATGAGAGAGAGAGAGAGAGAGAGAGAGAGAGGGGGGGGGGGGGGGTCCACTAAGGGATTTTGAAAGGTACTGATGAACTACAATTTTACATAGAAACAAAGGTGTGGAGATAGGGAGTGATAAATTTATATACTTACCCAAGCACAAAGCTAAATCTATATATGCATCAAAAACATTACTTCCCATTCTCTGTAGTTGCACTCTTACGCAATGATTCCATCATTCATTTCGTCATCACCATATTCACGTGTCCATTTTTTACTGGATCAATTTTAACATTGATGGAACTTTTAGCCCCTCCATAAAGCAAGAAAATGGCTTCAATGTTGCAATATGTAGTTCTTAAGTTGTAATATTAATGGGATCAGTAATAAATTTTATAACAAATATAATGTTAATAATTTATAATTTTCTGTTCAATAATTTTTTTAATATTGGGTACAATATTGGTACTTCTCTTTAAGGAATGCCAAGTGCACTAATATAATTTATCTTTATAGTAATTATATAATCTTCAGAGATCTTCTGGCAATCCTACAAGATATGAAACACAATCTGAAAATTCTCAAACGTGTATTAACAAGTAGATGTTCTGGCCAAAAAAATAATAATGTTAAAATCGATGCATTTGCATGCTATGGATAAGAGAGATGCGACGAATACCAATTTGTACACAAATAAATGTATATAAATTGATGTGACTAAACTTTAAAAGGGATTGGTGAACTTTTATGAGCCAATAATTAAAATTTTAATAGTTGATAATTTGTCACATATATTTATATATATTTATTTATACAAAATGATTGGTGTTTGTAGCATTTGTCGAGGGATAAACACGAGCCATGTATCTACTACTTGATTTTGTTAATGTTATATAGAGAATATTATATGGCTACAATGGAGGCAGGTTGAAAACCAAAAGCTTAATATTTGACTTATGTCTCTTAAATTTGGTGGGTATTGTTCAAAGTGGACCCAGAATCTTCAACTACTTACACTGTTACTAGCTCCTAGTTAGCTCAATGCAGCAAGAAAAATTCTTGGAATGCCTCTTATAATAGTTTAATCTATTAAGATATACATAGAGTTTAATGTATTGCATCCATTTTTTAAAAATAAATAAATTCTCAAATAACTATATTTTTACGTATATTAAAAGCAAGTAGATATTTGTCTCATTTATTTTGATTTAAAGTTTATATTTAATAATGTAATTTACATTACAACAAACGTGAACATTGTTGAACAAAAATTGTGGGGCAGAATAATTATAAATTTAATAATCATTAATACTACGACACTTATTATCGATAAAAAAGTATGAACATAGATCAAAACTCGTGTATGAGAATTAGATTAGTTGCAGAATTTTGGTGATTAAAAAAAAGTATGAACAAGAGGCAGATGTCAACATGGGAAAAAGGGTGGAAAAGCTGCTCGTAAAAGGAAAAGGGAAAAGAAAAAACTAGGAAAAAACTAGGGTTGCAAATGATCCGTGACTAAACTCGGTTCGTTTAAAACTCATTTAATTTGACTTATGAAAATAAACAAGTCGATTTTGAACATCAAATTATTTTCGATTAGTTATGCGATTCGAGCAGAGCTTTTGTCTTGTTCGGTCGTTTTGGCTCGAGCCTGTTCGAAATTGACTCAACTCACATCGTTTAAATATTATAATTTTAAAAATAATCTATATATCAATCAACCATGGGAGCATTACTGATCAAACCAAATATAAAATATTACTCATAATTTAATTTGGATCCACCATTAGTCCATTGATTTAAATAATGTATTAGCAAGTAAATAATGTGTCATAATATGCTTTTCTCATTTGTAATTTTTATTTCATTTAAATACTTAAATTTTAATGATACCATTGTAAAAGTACAAAATATTAATACAATCAATGATGCCAAATTAAATTATGTAATATATAATATATAATAGTATATTACATCTAACTTAATAATATATAATATGTTATATAGATAGTTGAATAATTGATTAATAAAAAATAATATATATAACTTATAAGTTAGAAATATGAAGTATAATCTAGTTAATTAGAAAATTGATACCTTTTTAATTAAGAAAGTGTGTAACTATAATTATTACTAATAGCAAATACGAAGTAATAATTCAATTAGGGAGTAAATATTTTTTTTAATTAAGAAAGTGTCTAACCATATTTAATCATTTGAAACCAAAAAATGAATTTGTCTTTTTTAAATATATAATAGATTTTTTTTAATAAGAAAAATCTTGTGAATATGATTAAAATCAACTCGGCTCGAATTGGCTCGCGAACAGGCTAATGTTTGACTCGTTTATAAATGAACCGATCTTGAATAACAGATTTCGTTCATTTAAATTATCGGTTTGTCTCTATTTAAATTTGTTTAAAATTAAGCTTGGGTCGAATTTACAAAAACTCGACTTGATTCGTTTCGGTACTAGAAAAAACCATAAAGTTGTTCGGAATAAAAAAAACCAAATGTATTAATCAGATAATTACTTGAAAGGCACTGCACTTTAGATAATCGATACGTACCCTTCGTGTCAATATATCTGTATATACATTTCATCTGTGTAATAAAAAAAAATCTTATAATTATACAAATAAATGCATATTTGGAAAACACTATACTTTCTCCATAAGGAAAGACAAGTGACAGAGATATTTAATTGGTGTAATAATATATATAATGGAGGTCAATATCATGTATATATACAGATGGTTTTGGCTCAGCCTCTCCCAACAATTATAATGATTAATGGCCAACCACGTACGGAATGTTGGCATGCCATTTGATCAAATGGATCGATTTGGTATTAGCCACATAATAAAATTAGCAGATATTAAGAAAACTAGTTTTCCAACTAAACATGTCTTTATGTGTTGTACCTAATTTGAGCTAAGCGAGGGGGGGGATGGGTACGTGGCCTGAGGAGGAATTGCTTGGAAGGTTGCAAAATATTATGGTTCAAGTAAAACATTTACTGTAGTAGTTGTGAGTTCATGATCCAAACAAAGACAGCTTCAATTCGTCTAAACAACTCACACATACACTCATATATGCGTGCGCGTGAGCTTGTGCGTGTTTGTATGGAACTATTTGGAATGAGCATTGAGACCTTTTAAAATTATTAGGCAAGTCTCATAAGTGACGTATTTTTAAGCCAAACACATAAATATACATGAAAGATGTGAGTCATTTAAATTGTCCGACAGAAGTTAAAATATCAAACTCCATGTGAATGGCTATTGAATACGACACCAAGTACACTATTAGATTTGCTGAAGTGTGTTCGAACATACAATATTTTGCGTTCCCTCCTAGGATTCTGAAGTAAAGGAACAAAAACATTCCATATATTTAGTGACCTCATGTTAATGGTAAGATTGACCCTTGACTGTTACAAGTCTGACCCCAAGTTTTTCAAAAAAAAAAAAAAAAAAAGTGAGATATCGGCCTCTAAATTTGATAAGCAAGCACGATGAATCTTTGGAGAAATTTTGCGGGTGAAAAGTTCAACTTTAACTACAGCAATTGAGATGAATTTCGGCTATGTATGCATATATTTGAGTCCGAGTTTTCTCATTTTTCTAATTTGGAGTTGTCATATAAATATATCATTGGCAATCACCTCTGTGACATATACATCTCATCAATAACATGCTTTCTAAACAGTAGTATGAAGAGAGAAAAAAAATAAAAGTAAAGGACTCACGTTTTGAAGAGATACTAAGAAAGAGTATATTGTACATGTTGGCTCTGAGCTGTAGTGTATTCGTAAGAATCAATGAAACAAGAGGATCAAATCGAGGCACGTGATAACCACGCTGTCCTTAAAACAGCTTAGCCATCTCACAAACCAGGATACAACGGATACAGTGAGAACTACTCCACACAAAGTAAACTCACTCTCGAACTGGAACTGAGAAAATAATGAACACCAGATAGACAAGACGCAATGGAATTTTAGATAAGAAGTAGAAGACGATTTTTGATGGGATACTGAAACTTGGAATATGAGCATCTATATATAGTACAGATTGGTTAAGCTGAAACCTTCAATTTCATAAAACGTTACATCAGTTACTGGAATTTAATCATGGCGTTATAGACGTTACAAGAATTAAATGTATACGTTTTAGCCGTTACAAGAATTAAATTCAAACGTTAAAAATCCAAACGTTAAACAAAACTAGTCCCTGACCTTCATTTCAGTGTAAACACTAGTCCCATTTGCGTGCACGCGTGGAGGATGGAGCATAATATAGCCAATCACTCTTTACTAGTTTGTTTGCTTTTCCATATAAAAAGTAAGCAACACTCCTTCTAAATTTCAATGTGGGACAAAACCCCCCTTCACATGAGAAACTAAATTCTCATACATATTAGCTCATTTCCAACAGTACCATCTAGTTAAAACTATATGTTACACAATAAACAGAAACTACCTACGTAGACGGTTAAACACGAATTATAAGGATATACTCCCTCCCTCCTAAAAAGACCACTGAGTTACAATTTGTATATAATTTAATGAGATCTCTTTTAAAAAATAAAATTTTTATTATATCTTTAAAGTGAGTTTACTTAATATCTTTTAAATATAAAAGTTATACTTATAAATTTTTGAAATGGTGAAATAGTGGGTCTAGATGGTGAAATAGTGGGTCCAAGTGGGACCAAATGGTAAAATAGTCATTATATAAATTTTTGATGTACTTAAGTCATTTTTTGGAATAAAATTTTATTGTATTTAAGTCATCTTTTATGAGATGGAGACGGAGGTGGTATATGTCCAAAAACCACTCATTAACTAACAACATTCTTAATGTGGCAATTAAGGAATAATCATTGTATGTAATACATTGATGACATTCTTAGATGGCAGTGCAAACGTCATTAAACAAAACTGTTGCCCAACATATAATTTTTTTGTAAATTTTAGTTTGAAATGTATAATTCGTAGTCAGAGCTTCAAGGGGAGTCCCTCAATTTCGTAACCTCAGAAGACATAGTTTATGCATATACAAACATAATTTCTACCTAGTTTCAGGTTGGGAGGTTACACGCACAAACCTAAGTTGTTTTGATTGACATATTCACCTAAAAGAATGAGTTACCCTCAGTGGCCATTGGGTATCCTGACCTTTATTTTTTCCTTAGATTTATATGTTTTAATGTTTGAACAAAAATATGTGTGTGGGTGCGCTTGTGTATGTCAATCAAGGACCAAGTTGAAGTGGATGGATCTGAAAAGGAAATGATGTGTGCAATGAGATGTGAGATCAATCACTAATAATCAGCGTCCTAATTAGTGAAAGAGTGACTTTGTGAATATGTAGTTCGTCCACAGGTTGATTATTTACATCTGGACTCTGCACATAGAACTCATTAGAAGATGGAGACAGGTGAGAAAATACTATAGTGCTATGGTAGATGAGAGAGTTGAAGTTAATTACTCAATACAGGGGATTTATAAGCAACTCGAGTGAGTTGAAGTTAATTAGTCAACACAGGAGATTTATTAGCAACTCAAGAAGTAGCAGGTAAAGGTTGATCATGACGCGTACAGGGAAATCAAGTTCGATCAACTGCTCCTCATTGGAAAAATTGTCTACAACCCTTCTGAATTTAATTCCTTTGATTGTTTAACTTATAGGAAGATTTTTATTTATTTTATCAATATATTTGTTCTTTGGGTGGTGGTGGTGGTGGTTGGGGGGGGGGGGGGGGGGGGGGAGGGAGGGGGAGGCAAGGATTGGCACATGGCTTAACACCTGATGAAATTGATTGCCTTGTCTCCGTACATGTATAGAGAATAATGAAACAGACACGACAATCATAATCAGGGAGCAGCCTAAGTAAAGAGATGAAAGTGCATACACAACTAAATTTTAGAATGATTATAGACTTTATGGTAGCTAATAAGAAAGAACTTGAGGAACTAATCAGTTGCAACTTGGCTTGCTTGTAGATATTGTGGTTTCCTTATATGGTTACATCTATGCTGCAGCAGGTCAGTAGTCTTAGACAAGAAAAATCACGACACAGTTTGATAAGAGGATGGAGCAGAGTATCATATCCATATATGTGACATCACATTCACAAACTAATCTACAGATACGAAGAGGAAAGATGCCTCATACATACAAAGTTACTCAAAACAGCATATAGAACAACAAAAGAACTCATACATTCTCATGAATGGAAGAAAAGCAAGCATTTTTTTTTCTTTTTCTGAATTAAGGACAATGCAAAATTTGTTTGACAAGAGAAGAGGTATCATTAATTATAACGTAGAAATTGCATGATACAATACCTCAAGTCGGATTTCCAATTGGTTCAAAATTTCTATTTTCACAAGATTCAATATCAAAAACATGAACAGATCTATAAAGGACACTTTCAAACAAGAATTTCAAACAAGAAAACATGTTCTAACCCGAGATTTCAGCATGGGAGCTTTGAACAGTTTCTTCTGTATTTCATTAGTTTAAAAATCAAGCACCAAAACAATGTAACTCCAACTGCCAAACTCCGACCTCCAACCAGCCCAGCAAGTAAAATCAAGCACAGAACCCAATACCCCAAAGTCCCCTTTGTTCCTTTGCTCACCTTTGCACCAACTGCAGTCGCTTCTGATTCATTCTGCAATGGTTCAAAAGAATCAAATGTTGCATAAGAAGTGCCTTCATCTAGACAATCTGGTTCATAATCGTACCCTTTCTCTGTATTAAAATCCTCTTCCACTAAATCGTTTGCTTCACTGTTAACACTGGAATCACTAGCTTCACTCTTCGAACCAGCTTGTTTCTTCTTCGACTTCCACAATTTCTTTGAGACAAGTTTCTTCATTTTTGATCTCATCTTAGCCTTCCCAGCACCCTTGCGTTTCAATCCCAAATCTTCGCACTTCCCATCCTCATTATCTAAAACCACCTTGCTCGATTCCATTTCCTTCAATTCCAACTTCTTTTTGCAATCTACATCCATAATTTGTGAAACCTTAGGATTTAAATTTGGCTCATGTTGTACCATTCGAATACTAGGCACATCCGAGTTATAACCCATAACAGAACCACAACAATCAGAATCAATTCTCTTTAAGTCATTTGCTACCATTCCAATAAAACACAAAACCTTTTTGTCCATTTTTATAGAATTCAAACAAGGCCTCCATAAATTATTCAGAAACTTCCCGATATACTCGAGAAAAACCAAACAAAATGTAGACATACTTACCCCAACCAGCAAACTGTTTGTCCCCAAACCCGAAACCACTACAAAAAATATCTTCAAAACAGATAGAATCACCTTTCCTAAAACTTCCGATTCTTTTGAACTAGCTATTTTCACCGAACAATTATTTTTGAAAATTGAGCAAGAATCTGCTCTTGCCAATTTCATCGAACATTTATCTTCATTCGCACATTTGATCAAACAGTTATTGGCATTCGCAGATTTCATCGAACAGGTATCCGTATTTGCAGATTTAATTGAGCAATTATCATCTGCATTAGCCAATTTCATCGAAAAATCATCGTCATTCGCCAATTTCATCGAAAACTCACCTGCATTGTCCAATTTCATCGTCCAGGAATTATCTGCATTCGCCGATTTCAGCGATGAATTTGATAATGCGGAATCATCTGGCAATGTTGGCCCAATTCGTTTCTTGGCCTTGGATCGCTTTTTCTTGGTAAATTTCTTCAGACGATTGCGATTTTTATGAAATAAATCAACGAGGGAGGTGGGGAAGCCCGTTTGAATAATAAGGGGTTTGCCTTTTTTTGATGAATTAATGCGATCTGCAAGTAATTGAGAAAATTTTATTCTCTTCCATGGAAAGGGCATGATTGATGCTATTGATTCTTATATCAGATTATTTGCACAATAGCCAAGAATAATGTCAATTTCATCTTCACATGAACAATACTTATGAAAAGATTAATTTGTGGATGTGGGGATTATACAAATTACATACGTAAAATTAAATAAGTAAATTATCAATTATCAAACCCTAGCAAACTATTGGTCCAAGGAGAGTTGCTGGAATTAGGAATTACCTAAATAAGAAGTAAGATCTGATGACAGGTATATATATATATATGTATATATATGTCCCTACAATATTGACCGTTACTCTCCTGAGATCAGTTTTTTTTTTCTTTTTTCTTTTGGTTGAATACTTGAGTAGTTATGATTAGCGAGAAGAAAATAAAAGGTGATGATAAGAAAAAGGAAAGAAATATTTTTTACTCTCTTTGGCATGACTTGGAGTTTACTTATGAGGAGAAAAGAATAAGAAATTGACCGAATATGAATATATTTCTTTCATGTGTCTTTGAGTTGTATAGGAAAAAAAAGAAAAAAAAGATGAGAAGATTTGGGAGAAAATTTTCTTTAAACTTTTACTGATTGTTTTAATACTAATTTTGTCATTCAAGAAAGATAATTTTATATTATAATATTATTTCTTCATTTTTGTGATTATTATTATTAGGGAAAAATGAGTGTGCACACCTCTGCACAATAATTTGGTGCATAACTCATTCCATTTTTTTTTATTTTTTCATTGTTTTGAAAATTTTCAACTATACAAATTGAAAGATAAAGTAAAAATAAGGTCAGATGAATTATTATTTTTGCAGAATAATTCTTGTTGATGCACAAAAAAATTCGTTATTTTCGGTTTATAGATTTTAATTATTTTCCTTTGCTTGAAACAAGAAGCAATAGGACGCGGATGGTTTTCGCTCCATATTTTGTCGTCTCATTACTATAAATGAATTTTATTAGGTTCAGTCATTGACAATTATTTACTACGTAATATTTAAATAAGTTTTTTATACTTTTACTCATTTATTTTATCTCAGGTTTTGAATATTGGAGCTATTTCCGATTTTTTCTTCATAAAAGTTTTGATGCCCAATTTATAGAGGGCTATAAACATTTTGTCTCCGTCTAAAATCACATGTTTCACGCCAAAATTTGATTTTGATCCGGAGATAAATACCGAGTTTGATTACTTTTTAATCGATTTTAAAATCATCCATTAACATTTCAAAAATGTATGTATATTCAATTTAAATTATCACACACTCAGGGGGCGGATCTAAGGGAGTGCGTGGGTTTTTTTTTTAAAAAAAAAATTTTGAATTTTTTTTTTAAAAAATGAAGTTTCGTCGAGAATAATTATAATTTTTTTGATATTTTATAATTTTTTTTATAAACAGTTGTTGTAATTTTTTATGGATTAACTTTACAATGTCAAACTAGTGTTATATATTATTCTCTTAAAAAAATTTTTTTGACACCCCTATTATTAAATTTTTGAGTCCGCCACTGCACACACTTCATAACTATATACGTTTTGCGGAATGTTAATAGGTAGAATGGTGGATACAATTATGTGATGAACATAAAAGGAAAGTTTAGAATCATGAAATATACATCAAATGGATCCAAAATAGTAAAACTAAACCGAAAGTTGATTTTTTTTTTAATATAAACTAAATAATGAATATTGACTTTATCTCACTATATATAAAAATCGAGTTACTAATCCAGATGATTCATGAAACAATACACAAAACTGGAAATCCAGATAATTCGTGAAGCTACATATATGCCCCCACACCCCAGCCCTCTCCCCCCAGCCCCAACAGAAAACAAGTAACTAAGAATATATGAAAATTGTATCAAAAAATTTAAACTATTCAAAGTTCAAAACTTATTGATTAATTTCAAATTTTTAATACTCAATTAATCATTCAAAAAATATTATAAAAAGAATATGTAGTGATTTTTGTATTCATTAACCCAATTAAATTCTTTAATAATACTCTATTAGTTCCAAAATTAAAAATACATTTTAATTTTTAGTTAAACGACGACATATTAAATTCTAAAATTAATGTAATTAATAAAAATTTTGGTTATAAATTATATTGTAATCTAAAAAATTTATTATAAATTTTAAAATTTATAATAATTATATTAAGTATAATCAACTAACTTGATTAATATGTTGTATTTTTAATTTTGTCGTGGAGTTCGGTAAAAGTAAAGAACCGGACAAAGAAAACAGAGGAAAGAAAAGGCTGCTCAAGGAATTATGAAATGATGACGATGATGAAAATGGAAATATAGCCCCCACCATAACAGCAACCAGTTCATTCCTCCGCCTCCATTTTCTCTCCTCCAATCCCTTCTTCCCCAAAATAAACCCCACCCCACCCCACCCCGCCTCAACTTTCTCTCTCCTCTCTCTTGTCCTCAGAGATCTCTTTCGTCTACCCTGTTTGCTTTCTCGAATACCCACAACCCCAATTCCCCAAAAATGAGAGAAATTCTTCACATCCAAGGTGGCCAATGCGGAAACCAAATCGGGGCCAAGTTCTGGGAAGTCATCTGCGACGAGCATGGTATCGATAACACCGGAAACTACTGCGGAGACTCCGACCTTCAGCTCGAGAGAATCAATGTTTATTACAATGAAGCAAGTGGTGGCCGATATGTTCCTCGAGCTGTGCTTATGGATTTGGAGCCTGGTACTATGGATTCTGTTCGATCGGGTCCTTTTGGGCAGATTTTTCGACCCGATAACTTTGTTTTTGGGCAATCTGGTGCGGGTAACAATTGGGCTAAAGGTCATTATACTGAGGGAGCTGAGCTTATTGACTCTGTTCTTGATGTTGTTAGAAAGGAGGCTGAGAATTGTGACTGCTTGCAGGGTAAGGTTTAAATTTCACTCTTTGTGTTTTGTGGGTAGTTCAATTGTTTATAACTGTTCTGTAATTGAATTGATGTAAGTTTGTTCGTCAGCAGATGTGTTCAAATGGTGTTCTTCATTTTTATGTTGTATTTACTTATATAGAGTTTGATGGATATGTTGATATGTTGCATGGTATCAATATTGTGTTGTTGTTTTAAAATGCATATGCATGTGTTTATTTATTTTTATCTGTGTGTATGACATGCTTATATTTGTTTCTATCAGTTGAATATATTTGTGTTCTCTTTTCGGGATTATAATTTTTCTGCTGGGTTCGAATTTAGTTGAAGTGATGTTGAGTTAAGATTTGGGGTTCGACCAAGTTATTTGTGGATGG
Organism: Centella asiatica; assembly: GCA_014636745.2. Classification (NCBI taxonomy): domain Eukaryota; kingdom Viridiplantae; phylum Streptophyta; class Magnoliopsida; order Apiales; family Apiaceae; genus Centella; species Centella asiatica. Next base: position 2,246,125 of record CM025786.1, on the reverse strand, counting down.
CCAATATGGGGGTTGCTGAATTTGTTTATATTTTATCTCTTCACTTTATAATCAATAACAAAATGCTTATGCTATATTTACTATCTGGTTTCTTTCTTGTTATTTTATTTGCTTAAATTCTCAATTTCTTGTTTAAAATGTGAAAGACTTCCAATGGAAAGAATGATGGAAAAATGATCATCAATTTTTGAAATTTAAGTTTTTTATTTTGTCATATTTTGGGTATTGCTCTGTTCTATATGTATCTGAGACTCTGACCAACACTTTTGGAAATAAATTTATATATGTTCCTCGAAACATTTATATACTCCGTACTAAAGTTTGGTCATCTTTTTCAGCCAAGTTTTCAGTTTTTGTGTGCATCTGTGTGTCCTGTCCTGTGTTTTCTTTTCATACAACTTTTAGTTTTCTTCAAATACGCTAGCAATCACTTTATATGTCATTGAGGCTACATATGTGGATGGTCACAATTACTGTACTTGGTCATCGTTACTGTCTCGTCCTTAATTCTTTATTATATTTAATGTTACTACATATTCTTTATGTGCAATTTCATTTTTCTTTTTTTTTTTTTTGATGCAGGGAAATTCTGTTTGTTAACACTAGCGATCTTGTAGCATGAATTTGAATATAAAAAAAATCATGATTTTCATGTGTATGGCACAGTGAATTACAATAAAAGATGTTTTCTCTGTTTCAGTTTGTTGCTTTAACTTGTGACAGGATTCCAAGTTTGTCATTCTTTGGGTGGAGGCACTGGATCTGGCATGGGTACCCTTCTCATTTCTAAGATCAGGGAGGAGTATCCAGATCGAATGATGCTGACATTTTCAGTATTTCCTTCTCCAAAAGTATCTGACACTGTTGTTGAGCCATACAATGCCACACTTTCTGTTCACCAACTTGTTGAGAATGCTGATGAATGTATGGTTTTGGATAATGAGGCACTGTATGACATCTGTTTTCGTACCCTCAAGCTCACAACTCCAACATGTAAGTTTGAAATTCTTGTTTAGATTTTTACTTTCAATTTAAACATTGGCAGAAAATTTTCTTCTATAAATTTATATTTAAGTGAGTTGGACTAATTTGAATGATAATGTGATTTTCATTTCAATATGTATCTTGGAAGTAAGTTACCTTCTGTTATCTTTCCCTCTGAAATATGGCCTGTAGAAAGTGCTTATAAGATTCTTTATCTGTGGAAGAAACTTTTATACTTTAGCTAGCTTTTCATTCTTGGTGGAGGAAAATAGGATGGGTTGGTTATGGGTCTCTTTTAGCTAGCTTTTCATTCTTGGTGGAGGAAAATAGGATGGGTTGGTTATGGGTCTCTTCATTATTGGTAGTTGGCTTTAGAATGTTTTGCTTGACAGTTTCATAATCTCTCTGTTGTCTCTCAAGGTTTATGTTTGATCCATACTTTATTACACGGCTCAGCTTTTTAATTCACATTTTCTTGTTAAAATTATTATTGAGCTGATTGCCATTTTGATATTAGTACATTGTGTTAACTGACCTTTTCTAAAATGATTACCTTTGTTCTGCATTGTTTCAGTCGGTGATCTCAACCACCTGATCTCCGCTACCATGAGTGGTATCACATGTTGCCTTCGGTTTCCTGGACAATTAAACTCTGACCTTCGAAAACTTGCAGTTAACCTTATCCCATTCCCAAGACTCCACTTCTTCATGGTTGGTTTTGCACCCTTAACTTCTAGGGGTTCCCAGCAGTATCGGGCCCTCACCGTCCCAGAACTTACCCAGCAAATGTGGGACGCCAAGAACATGATGTGTGCTGCTGACCCACGTCATGGTCGTTACTTAACAGCTTCAGCTATGTTTCGTGGTAAGATGAGCACAAAAGAGGTTGATGAACAGATGATCAATGTCCAGAACAAGAACTCCTCATACTTTGTTGAATGGATACCAAACAATGTCAAGTCTAGTGTTTGTGACATACCTCCGAAGGGTTTGAAAATGGCATCAACTTTTATTGGGAATTCTACTTCCATTCAGGAAATGTTTAGGCGAGTGAGCGAGCAATTCACAGCTATGTTCAGGCGAAAGGCTTTCTTGCACTGGTACACTGGTGAAGGAATGGATGAGATGGAGTTTACGGAGGCTGAAAGTAACATGAATGACCTCGTCGCTGAATACCAGCAATATCAGGATGCTACTGCAGATGACGAGGAGTACGAGGAGGAAGAAGAGGAAGTCGAAGCTTGAGAATTTTCATGCAAAGCATTCAAATTTGGTCTAAACTTTGTGTTCCTTCCAGATTTCTTTCAGCAAAGTTGATTGTGTGCTGCTTGTGCTTCTGAAGTGATGATTTAGGTATGATACCGGAGGGTGGGGGGGTAGATTCTTCACATTGTGTTTGTTATATAAAAGATTGTGAATGTTTGGACTTAAATGTATTGCCAATTGTTGCTTGAGATTTGAGGCTATTGTTTTTTTTTATATTTAAATAGTTTTGGGCTATATATAGAAGAACTTATATCTGAACTCTGAACAGTTTTTCTGAGATTTTGTGCAGGTATCTCTATGGATTAAGTATTTTAAATAAGTGCATTTCAAAATTATATTTGTCTTCATAAAGATGCCTGAACACATGTTATTATTACCACACAATCTCGAACACGGTTAAAACTTAGAAAAAGTGAAAAATACAGGCAATCTAGACTTTGGTTCATTGTATTGCGTGGTAATGTTTCAAAAACAGAGGCTATCTCACATCATACTAGACAAGATGTGAGAATCAACACCAAATAGACTTGGACTACTGCACTCATTACCTGATTTTATGTTTAGTGTCTCAAGAGGTGGAATACTTTGTTCATTGGTAAAGAAATTGTCTGGATCAACCTCACCTTTCACCATTGCCAACCTCTTGAAATTGCCTTTAAAATATTTACTTCCCCATGTCACGGCTTGCGAGTAAGTCGTCTCCACATGATCATTTACGCCCAAATCAAGATCAGCTGATCAGCTGATCATTTAAAACTCTTTGTTTCTTGGTAGAGCTGATCAGCTGGTTGCAATAATGGAAGAGAGATTTCCTGAATTGTGTTTGGAGCTAAAAGATTGCAGTGAAATGACTTGGATTGAGTCGGTGCTTTATTTTACAGTTTTATCAGAAAACGAAAAGATCATTGATAGCCTAAAGGATAGAATACCAGAGCCAAAGAGTTACTTCAAGGCTACATCAGATTTTGTGGAGGAAATCATAACACAAACAGCACTAGAACAGATATGGAAATGGTGCTTGGAAGAAATGAAACACTGAACACTGTAACAAGTGGTGGAACTTCCACGAGCTTGATCTTCCACGAAAGTATAACACCAAAACTCGACCCTCCACTACCTCTAATAGCCCAAAACAGATCTTCTCCCATCGATTCTCTATCAAGAACACGACCATTTACGTCAACAATTTGAGCATCAATGACATTATCCGCGGCTAAGCCATATTTTCGCACCATAGTACCAAATCCACCGCCACTAAAGTGTCCGCCAACGCCAACAGACGGACAAATTCCAGCTGGAAATCCATGCACCTGACTCTTCTCTGCTATCCAATAATAGAGTTCGCCAACAGTTGCTCCGGATTCAATCCACGCGGTGCTTTCATGCAAGTCAATACTAATTGATCTGATATTGTAAAGATCGAGAAGGACGAAGGGGAGATGTTGATGAGAAGTGTAGGACAAACCTTCGTAGTCATGGCCACCGCTTCGGATTCTGATCTGCAGTTTGAGTTGTCTACAACAGAAAACTACTGCTTGAACTTGGGAATAGTTAAATGGGGTGATTATAGCAACTGGTTTTGGGGTTGTGGGAGTTGAAAATCGGAGGTTTTGAATGGAGGACTGGAGAATAGATTGGTATGATTTATCAGATGGGGTGTAAAGAATGTTTGATGGAGAATTATGTGAAAGGCATTGTGTTAAACTATCATGTATTAAACTGTAATGTACTAGTGATGAAGCTAGAATAGTAAGGTACTGAAGAGAGAGTTGTAATATTACAATTTTAGTGGTGAGCAGTAGCTTCATTTCTACTAGTAAGTACGCAGATTAGCTTTTGCCTCACCGTTTCCTCGCTGTGGCCTTAACAAGGACGAGGACGGCTACTGTTTCAGCACTCACCATCATATATAACTGGGGGAGAGCTAATCTACTTTCTTGTGCCTTTATGTTGTCTGATTTATATACATATATATATTTGTGGTTACAAGTCTCAGTTATATTTAATGATATCTCTTTATGGGCAACAGAGTAAATGTATAATTTACAATTTTTCAATGTTTTGCACGACAATATTAAAAACTCGCAATTATCATCAAGAAATCTCTTATGAATATGCATAAGAATCTTAAGTTTAAGTGGTTGCTTAAAATTATTCTCTTAAAATCTGCATTTATCATATAGAAATAATAGAGAAATAAACACGATCGAGACAGTGGCACAGCTAAAAAATTTTGATTGTAAGGACCAAAAGTTAATATTATTTTATTTGAGAGAGGGTGACCCTAAAATTTTAAAGATAATACGAATTTCAATTTGACTTGAATTTAAAGAAAATTTAAGGTAAAAAGATAAAAAATAGTAAAAAGATACTTAATTGAGGTAGGATAATTTAATTTGATTTGAATATTAGTGAGTTGAGGAAATTATTTGCTTTTAAAAATCGAGAGAGACATTTATATATTGGATGAAAAGAGAATACTAATGGTTGTGTAGATATATACTTTAGGGACCATAATATACCAATATAATACATGATAAAATAAAATTTGGGGGACGATGGTACCCCATTCTTATACCTAGCTCCGCCCTTGGATCAAGCAATTATGAAAAATCTTGTTATTTATTGAATATATAAGTTTATATTTTGTTTCTGATTGCATGGAACCCTGATCTTAACTTCAAACGGTTATACAAACATAAATGAAATCATCACTGCAAGAGTTTCTATTATAGAAAAAGGGATTTCATTTATACTAAATAAACTCTAAAACTTAAATTGTAATGTGATCTTTTTAGATTTTCTTATAAAGTGATCATGTTTGATTTTGAAAACAACAATACGTAATAATACTTTCAGTTATCTTATGATACTCTCAATTAATATTGTGATTTTTTTTTTTAATTTTGCCGGTCAAAAAAGAAATTGTGAATGTACTATATAACAGCTTAAATGAATATCTGCAAAATGGATGAAGTATTATATAATTTATATGAAGGGAAAAAAAGAGGCTTACTTTGGACGTGGGCTAGTAAATTAGATGGGAAACTTCCCATTTTCCAATTTCGATATATGCTCAAAACTTTCTCTGTTTCATGGGTTTGTTTATTCTTGGCATGCTGTACAAGTAACGTGGTTCAAATGGGCTTTTCTTTGCTTCATCTCGAAACTTGTGCTATTCTACTTCCCCGGTGTAAACGGATATAAATGGATACAATATGTCTTTATCATTTAGAGTCGATGTAAATATGAATAATATATGTCGGATAAAATCGAATACGAATATAAGATATTTGGAATGCTAATTCAAGTGAAAATTATTCTAATATTTTAGTAAAATATGTGACATATATAAAAATTAAAAAAATCCATCATAAACTTGATTTTTCATTTTATAATGAATTATCTATTAGTTTATGAACATAAAATTATTAATAACTTAAAATATTTACTTATATAGTAATAAATAACATAACGATAAAGTAAACTTTAATACAAATAATTGCTAAAAATGAATAAGAATATTATTAGGTGTGAATATGCATATATCCGTATTCAATTAATTTTTAGTCGGATACGGATAATATCCGCTTTTTTCTAATACGAACACGAATATTTTAATCAAATGTCGAATATTTCGGATAAGTGTCATTTTATTTTTTTACACATAAATTTAGGTGAATATTTTATACGTTAAATATTTTATTTTAATTAAAATTTCATTTATATTAATTCATATTTAAAATATTTTTTATTATTAATTCTATTAAAATTAAATAAAAAAATTTACCTAAATTTACCTGCAAAGTATCAAACAACGCTTATTTAAAAAAAATACTATTGCTTATTTCTTCTAGATGCTTTATTTCATGTGAACTCTAAAAAGATAAGGATTTCATATTTCTTTATAACGAGAATCTCTTAAATTTATATTCAGATCATAAAAATGGATACCAATAACAAAACCATTATAATGCGACTACAATAATTTTGCACAAGCTACTAATAAAATTCTAAATAAAATAGAAAAATAAACCAGAAAAATACAAAGCTAACCACAACAACAACAAAATCTCCTAACAGAAGATCTTGTTATCAACCATGCCATATGAAGCTACTAACAAAAAGCTTTGGTTAGAGACAAAATATCACCAATAGCTAGAAGCCAACAATAGCAGGTGGAACTTGAAAGACCCTAGTTACCAAAACTTAATAACTGCAAACAGATTCATATATACTGGTGTAAACCAGCACACGCCAATGCGTATGTAAATTTTATTGCAGTTTTTACTATAAAATTAGGACACGAAGAGAAACAAAATAGGACCAATTTTAATTGCCAGTTGGCAGGGTTTTTTTAAAAAATTTAAATACTTACGTAAAATGACTATGGATAATTTATTAAAAGACCCGATCTTTTAATATATAAAAAAGAGATGACCAAAAATCAAAAATCCAAATCGATTCATATCACAAACGAAAATGCTATGCATCCCAACATAGCACCTCAAAGAAGGTCCGAATGGGGTGAAAATGACCCAAAAAAAAAAAAACAAAAAAAAACCCTTCCTCCTGTATTCATGTGAAGGAGGACAAAAATGGAAGAACAAATAAAAAAATCTGTTTCGTGTCTTATTCGGACTCTATTTGGGAGAGCATAACAGCACTCTATCACAATATTTATATTTTAAGACAACAAATTATTATTTATCAATTTCAAAACTAGAAATATATTTCAAAGATGATTTTATAAATCCCATACAATTGGATAATCAATTATGGTTAAAAACTCAGGGTGCAGAGCCTGGGCCACCTCAAGACCTTGAATCGATTCGTTGGATCTTCATTCAATAAAAAGAAGACTGCTGTCTCTTTTTATGAATTGATATTTATGAGCGTGACTCTGATGCAACCGGTATCATTGACTAGTGGGATGTATGTATGCCAATTAAAGCTTATGGCAATAAAGTATTATATAAACAGAACTTCAATATATAAATTACAGAAAAGCTACCAACTTTAGTTACCACTTTGCTCATTAGAGTGTTTATCACTTCTTTATAAATTAATACATAGATCATCAAACTTGTATTAGGGATATATATCCTACAGTATTCCTTATTCTTTAACCAATAAAAATAAAATAAAAAACAAAAAAGAAGAAGTCGATTTTCTAAATTTCTAAGCAAAGTAATCAAATACCCATATTTTAAATTTCTACCCCATGCTGTAGGTTGGTTTGGGAAGTGTTGGAATGCTTTGTTCATGACTAAAGAAATTGTCTGGATCAACCTTGGTCTTTATCTGCACCAATCTGTTGAAATTATCCTTAAAATACTTGGCTCCCCATGCACTAGCCTGTATAAAGCTTGTGTTGCCATCTTTATTCATTCCCAAATCAAGATCTCTGTAATTCACATAAGCTTCTCTGGGAAACTTAGAAGCATAAGTTGCCATGTAATTATACAACTTCCTGATCCAATCCTTATGCTTTGTCACTGAATCTTTGTTAGCATCATACCAAGATGTCACATACTGAACCTTGTAAATTACACCTTTTCTGTGTGGGAATGGGATTTCGGATTCCGAAATGTTGCTCATTTTGCCACCATATGGATTCCATATCATCAGTGGTGAATCCTCTTCTAACATTCTCGTCCATATTCCTTCAAGCCCTGTTTCGGGTATCGGAGTTTTTACAAAATCGGATTTCGCCTTGAAGTAGTTCTTGAATGTTGGCTTGCCTTGGAGCAAAACCTCTGGTGGTACTGTGCTTGGATATCCTGCAATGTAAAGAACTGATTTAATCCAACTCATTTCTGTACAATCTTTTGCTTGTAGTCCGAGTTCGGGAAAGCTTTCGGTCATGACTTCAACAAGTCTAGCTGTTGTGCCAAGAAACATTGCTTGGTACAAAGTTTGAATGGTCCTTTGGCCTTGTGTAGTTGAATTTGCAGGCTGTATGATCACCCTAATGAAGAGATTTTCGTCGAGTGTATCAGCAACTTGTTGCCATTTATAGAGGATTTGTGTAGCGTTTTGCTCCAAGGTTTTTGGGACTGAGAAGACGGTTACATGTGATGGAATTGGAACCAACTGTATTTTCCAAGAAAATATGATCCCAAAACTTCCACCCCCACCTCCTCTAATAGCCCAAAACAGATCTTCCCCCATGGCTTGTCTATCAAGAAGATTGCCATTCGCATCTATTATATGAGCATCGACAACGTTGTCAGCTCCAAGCCCAAATTTTCTCATCATAGGACCATAAGCGCCGCCGGTTATGTGCCCGCCAACGCCTAGACTCGTGCAAAGTCCAGCAGGGAAGGCATGGACTTTGCTCTTCTCGGCAATTCTGTAGTACATTTCACCAATTGTTGCACCAGCTTGAACCCACGCGGTGTTATCGTCTAAATTAACATCCACGGACCGAAGTTTTGATAGATCAACGACGACGAATGGGGTGTCCATTTCGGACACATAAGAAAGGCCTTCGTAATCATGGCCACCGCTTCGGACTCTGAGCTGAATTCCAAGCTTTTTGGCACATACAACAGCAGCTTGGATGTGTGCTTCATTTAATGGAGTGAAAATTAGCTCAGGTTTTGGGACAGTTGGTGCCAAACACCTGAGGTTTTGGGCAGTTGATTGAAGAAGGGTGTTGAAAGAAGTGATGTTTGGGGTGAAAAAACATGTGGAGAATGGAATAACAGAAGGGCCAGAGTTTTGATCAAGACATTGGGAGAAACTATCTTGAATTGGATTCGAAGTAGCCCTTGAAACTAGTGTAAGAATTAATAGACTTGAAAGGGTGACAAAATTTGAAAAAGATGCCATTTTTCTTGTACTTTTGCCTTGTGATATGTGTGGTAAGGGAGGCAGAGGTCCTATTTATAAGCTCTTTATAGATCGTCAGAGTGACTATGCCTGAGGTAATCCATACGAAGTATTTATTAAGATTTGAAGGATTGCGTTAATGGTTTTTCATAATGATGGGGCATGGAAAATGGACTTTTGATGAAGGATTGATTCCAAGATTTTGGCTCCTTTTGACCTCCCACACCAATTTTTTTATTCAAAAAGATTTGATGAAACCAAGAATATACACTTGTTATAGAAATATTTTGTACTTTAGGTGATCCTCGTTGCGTTTACATTTTTTTTTCCTCCTCAAAGGTTAGGTTCATCATAATTTCATGTTTTGTGGTAAATAAATAGTCTGATCTTATACTAAAGCAACTGAAATGTATGTATACCTAATCTATATAGAGTAGTTGCTTTATTTAGTAATCGGTGTATAACTTCTCATAACTCTTTTTGAAACGATGGATTTTTATCACTAGTTTAAAATATTTTTACTTAATTTAAGTGATCTTATGCATAACTTCTTACAAATCTTTTAAAGTGACGTGTTTTTATCACTATTTAAAAATATTTTCACTTAGTTCGAGTCACCAGCGAAACTAGGATTTAAGTTTCGTGGGTCATAAATTCTGGCGTAGGGTTGCCCGCGATTTTTTTTCCTCCTAAAGCAACTTTTATTCCCCCAATTTTTCTTTTCTCCCAAAGCAATATTATATGTTGAAAATAAAAAATATGTACATGAAAATAAAATACAACTTAAAGTTATGAATTACCTTTATTATATGTTGATTTAATCAAGAACATTTACCCTTATTTTAAGAGTAAAAATGAAAAGAAAATCAACGTCGTCGTTGGAAAATTTTTAACCTAAAACCTTTAAATACAAAATACACAAGATTATCACTAAACCATTTCACAATTTGGTGTTTTCATTTGTACGCGCCGTCTCTATACCGTCAGAATCTTATTTATTCCGTTTAATTTTAAATTTTAATTAATACGTACAAATCTGAAGGCTAATACAATTTCCTGTTATATTTTTTCATTACACTGAATTTAATAGGATCAACATTGGTACTGATTAATGAGATCGTGGTGACATGGGTGGTATGGGTATTAATCATAGTTTCTTATTAGTTACTTTTTTAACTCAAATTATACAGATCAAAATCAATAAACATAATATATTAATTTTTTTTATGTTATATCATGATTGTCCCTATTTAATATGTTATACCATGAAATATGCAAAGGATAATAGAAGAAAAATAACTTTGTATTTATCTTGAAATGTGAAAAAAACAAGTAAAAAAAAGAGAACTCTATAAAAACAGCTAAATAAAAACGGAGAGAATATGCAACAATTTATGTGCAAAATAAAAGTGCCTGAAAATAATTTCATATGCCGCGTGTAGTGCACGTCATTTGGGAAGTTACAACAAAGTTTGTACATGTCGTATAGTGGATATGTAATCGCAATCTTGGAAGTACAGAGAGACTATGATATTGCCTAGTTACTTTTAAGTAAATAAGTAGCTTCTTCTCCTTCGGCATGTGTTTCCCATACTTCACGCCAATGCCTCCGCGTATCTAGTGGTCTGAAAACAACAGGACATGAAAATGAGAAGGGAATAAAATGAAATACCTTCCTTTTTCTTCCTTTCATATCAAATTTGAAGAGAGTGATTTTTAAACAATTGCCCTGTATTTCTATTAATTTCTTCGTTAAAAAAAATAAGACCGAACTTTGAGCCTGTGCCGGAACTTTTTTTCAAATAACTATCGTCTATTTTAAAATTATAGATACGTTTTAAATTTTTAAGTCGAACAACGATATATTAAACTCTAAATTATTATAAATTTTATATTATAGTCGATAAAACTATTACATTCTTAAGATTTATAACAAAAAACTTTGATCACAATATAATTTGTATTCAAAATTTTTATAAATTACATTAATTTTAAAGTTTAATATGTCGTTTGACCTAAAAAACTATAACATATTCTAATTTTAGAATGATTGAAGTAATTTTTTTGACTTTAAGTTAAAGTTTACTATTCAATTGTTTGGGAAATATTTCTCTTCTCAACATATGTTTCCAATAATGAATGGCTTCAAAAGATTTTCCATTAATAACAAGCAATACTACGATAAATTTATAGTCTATCGTACCCCCTTCACTCACTCCACTATGACCATTCCAAATATCATAAAAGTTTAATATTTTTAAATGTTTTATCTACTAATAAATTGAATTTATTTGAAAAGACATATAATTAAAAACTTAAAACAGAAGGACTCCGACCTATTTTAAATATATATAGGCCACAACTTACAAAAAGGTGGGATGGTGAACACCAAATCCAAAATTTCAATGCGACCAAAACCCAAATTCAACAAGTTACATGAGAATTTTCGTAAATTAACAAGCTTGACTGATCACCATTATTGTGGAAATTTTTGCCGCTAAGAAGAGAAAAATAATTTTTAATTTGCAAAAAGCGTAAAAGCCACCAAGAAAAGGAATGAAGTTTCTTGTTACATAGTTTGACCAGGATTTTCAGTTACAAATCTTGGAAATGTTTAACGTATGCTTTACTTTTATCTAACAACCAAACGATAGAGAGGTTATATTAATTAAATTAATTAGAGAATTTAGTTGTAGAATAAGATTAGTTCACTTAATTTTCACATTAAAATTATGGGAAGAAGTTAAACTTGAAAGTAGGGAATTGAAAGTGATTCTCAATATTCCCGGAAAAGTTTTGTTCTATACTGTCACACTAATCACAATAAAAAATTGTAATTGTGGATTTTAATAATTACCCGACTTTCAAGATAAATTTGATGATGGAGATTTATAACAACGATTTTTGTTGTGTTAAATATTATGGTAGCAAATAATTTTATTCACGGAAGGATATGCTTAAAAAGTCATTGGAAGCTTCAACCAATAAAAAAAAAAAAAAAGTCATTGGAAGCCTCTGGCTGCCAAGCTATACATGACAAAAATAAATTTTGTAATAATTACGTACCAAATTCAATTTAATGCAATGATTTTCATCAGTATTTGATTAATTTAATGTCTGATGTTTGTGTCCCCTCCAATCTTGACTTCAATGACTTCATATCTACATTTTTTTTTTTTTGAATTCTTCATATCTACATTAAAAATTATTACGAAGTAAATTTTAATTTATAGTACCAGCTTAGCTTTGGATTAGAGCACGGTAATGTGAAAGACTGGAATTATTGAGATTGGAACTGTGTCTCAAACAGTCATAACCTTAATCATTACCACTAGACTGAAACTTTCACCGGCGATAATATATTCTGATTTTCCACCAACTTTCATGAGCCATTCGAGATATATACATACGTGGTTGAATAAATTAGGTACTACTAGAAACAATTATTTTTAAAATTAAAAATTATATAAAGACTTCATTTTTTGGCTTTCTCATGGGAAGAAAGATTAAATCTAAATATTTCTTGAGTAGTTGCTTCCAACAAATATTATTATTTTTACAATAATTTTAAAATACCCCTCTTGGATATAATTAAAGTTTCTTACTTTGTCTTTTATTAGAGAATTATTCCATAAAGGTAGTCTTTCACATTGACAAACGTAGGATTCATAATATTTTAATTTCCCCATTTAAATAGAAGGTTTGTGTTAAAACGAAAAGAGAAAAACAAAAAGAAGAATATTTATGAAAATGATTCTCAACACTTTTTTTTTTTCTTTTTTTTTTTTTGTCGGCGGACACCATTGTTTACTTTATACTTTCAATGAACCCACGCAATAAATATTTTCCACCTGTGCCATATTTGCAGTCTTATATGAAATAAATGCAAAGATTTTTCCAAAATTTAGTTTAATGTAATTATTGTTTTTGGGGGGTGTTAAAAAAAAGTCAACTTGACCGTTTCAAAGGGTTGTTGAGTTTATGATTTGGAGTCACATGTGAGTTGCGACAATACGAACACCAAAACATCAATTTGTAGGTAAAACGAGTAGGTTATGTCCGATTCTTTAACGCAGTCAAAAACCAACTTGACCTATTTGATCATCCATTCAATCACTTGTTCGACTGACAAAACTAATATAATTGATTCAATGAACTGATTTTCAATTTTTTTTAATGTACTTTTTATTCAATTTTCTAGTAAATTTTGATAAAAGTATACCAAATTATTATCTATATACCCTAACTATATTTTATGCACAAGTAACTTATTTGTTCATTAACTTTGCTGATTCAATGAACCATCCGATTTTAAAAACATTGCATGTGATTATATGAATCCAAAACATGAGGTAGCTAGGTTCAAGTTTGAAGTTTCATTGCCATTGAAAAGTGCAAGCAAGTCGGTCCTATACTAAGTGGAAAAAGGAAGCCAGATGGACAATTTGGTTGATGTGAGAGCCTTTAATTTTGGAGGGATAAACATATTTTGACTACCAGAGCACATGTTCCACGTAGTATACACCATACAATGTTGTGAAGTCACTTCTATCAAACTTCAACTTGAAGAAGTGGGTTGATTAAATTCTTGCTTCAAGATTTCTACTTCTATCCTTGATTTGAGTTCAAATGACTAAATGAACTTTGAAGTTAATTGAGTATGACTAATTTTTAAAATTCCTGAGGTGGTTTTTAAATGATTGATTGTAAATGAAAGTGGATTCTAGCAAAAAAATAAAATAAAATAAAATAATTGATTTATGTTTTTCATCTAATTATGAAAAAGAAAATTTACTTTATAAAATTATATAAATGTGAACAAAAAGAGTATGTAATTACTACGATAAACTCTATGATCTGTCAGATTTTAAATTGAGATATCTTCCCCAAGTGTTTGTTAACGTATGTTCAATAAATTAGCTCCACATCAAGTATAGTACCCTTTTTGTAGCACTAATAACACAAATCTTCTAGAAAATAATAATAATGATAATAATACTTGAAGATGACATTTAGCTTGTCGTCAAAGTATCTCCTCCCGATATTTATATCAAGCTAAAATCCTACATTAATTAAGCAATTCTAGAAATGCAATCAAAATGACATGTCTATGTCCAGAACTCCAGATATCTATCTTTTCCGATTTTAAGGTGTTAATATTCACTCGCCCTTTCTATTGTTCGTCAAAAATATCGAACTGACGAGGTTTCCCTCCGATCGATTTTTCTTCTTCGTGATCTCTAATTAATATATATATATATGTGTGCGTACGTGTATTTATGCGCTTGTGCTTGTGTGTTATAAGAGAAAACGAAAAATATACTGTAACTTATTTTTTAAATATAAGTTGTGATTTATTTTTGGTAATCTTTTAAAGAAATTCAACCTTATAAATGAATAGAGTATTCAAAACATATGTGGATAGAATAATTTTTATAATTACTTAAAATTGTACAAAATTTTACTCATAGAAAGTTGTTCAACTTACATTTTTAGGGAAAAAAAACCATAATGCATATCATAAAATTTTTTAAAATTTTGCATACTCCATTATTTTTTAAAATTGTTTTCATTTGTACGACTAAATTTTTCTAAAATAAAAAAAAATTATTACGATCAAAATTTTAAAAAATATGCTACAACATATTTGTCGTAATCTTTTGTTATAAAACACTTACGAGTAAAAGTAAAATAATAAATCTCTCAGAACCAAATTGTTGTTAAGATAAGAAATATTTTGATCAATAATAAAAAGAATCTGCAGCAGAGAGTTACAGTAACAACTTCTCTTTTAAATGTTATTATAAACAAATCTCACACTTTGTGTCACTTATTAAATCTTCAACTTGTTAATTTAGAAACTCAACTCGACAAATCATGGAGCGAGATATACTTCATATTAGAGACACCTTCTTTTAAATTTTGTTAATACCCAATTATGTATGTAGTTCTGACGTTCCGTTGTATGTATGCAAAACATACGATTTTAAAATTGAAAAATTATCAAATTTTAACTATTTAAAATATATTATATTTTTTTTGACGTGATTATTGATCTAATTAATTATCAACTATCTAATTTTGAATCTTATAAACTAATAAAAAATCATACAACATACGCATCATGGCTAAGTAGTTGGCTAAGTTCTAATAAAAGATAAAGCAGAATCTCTTAAGAGATTAGAACTTCTGTTAAGAGATTAGACTCTTATGAAATTGTATCATTTTTTTAATCTGCTGCCACTTAAGCTCACCCCAACGTCTCATTTCAATATTTTATATTTGGCTTGTCACCATTCATCTACTCATTTCCTTTATAATTGCACTATATATATATATATATAATTATATCCAAAACTACGAGCAAACAAAAAAATTATATCCAGTACTGCCTAACATTCAGCATGCTAGGATTAGGAGTGAAAGCAGGACAACTTTGTTTATGGGTGTTTTATAAGTTGAATATTTTAAATGATCAAATAATTATTTTTTCTTTGTAACACAAGAAAAGTAATTAATTTATCTGTGATAAAGAGGACAAATTTTCAATTTAAGGTTAATAATTGTATTAAAAAGACTGCTTTTAACAGAAGTATAGCCTTACAAATGACACCCTTGCGCTTTGGGGTGGTGGTGGAGATTATAGGGTTTGGGGACGACAATGATGTGGGAGAAAGCTGATTATAGCCTCTCTTTTTTTTAAGTTTTAAATTCTGAGCTATCTAGCTTAAGGTGAGTTAATTGATAATTTATTATATCTTATTACGATTTCACCCTTGTAACTCATCGATATTAATAAAAGTAAATTTTTATTAATATTTTTTTACACACATTTCAGAAAAAACTCATATACAAAACTTAAAAAACACTGTACTTGGAGCGCAAAATTCCCTAAAAATTAATGAAGCTTATATATTTTATTTTTTTTATTTTTATACCAACATAAAATATTTAATTGAACTTTATTTATCTGTGTTCAAACGAGCACCATTACTCTTACTAGACCACCGCTCATTATTTTTACGTGCTTTTAAATTTTAAACTAGCTTTGTTTCTATTATTTGTAAAACAAAAATATTGCCGACCAATAATTTTTGCTATACCTAATTTAAAATTTAAAATATCTTTATTTGTTAGGATATGGGCACAATCTTTATGGAGCGGATGACAAATTGCCCAAAAGGTTATGAAATCAAATTGTATAATGAGCTCGACTATAGTTAAGTTTAAATTTAGGAGATAATTCATGTCAGTTTATTCTGAAGTGTAAAATTCTTTAAAAGTATATTACCTATAAATATATTATCTACAATTGTATTTTTGTAAATATAATAACTTACAAATAATAACTTATAACAATAACTTATAAAGTGTACTGAAAATATACTAAAAGATAGTAAAACTTATAAATAGTAACTTATCAAATGTAAAATACACTTAGATGGAAGATTTAAAAAATACGGGTACTATTAAAGAATTTTGTACTTAAAATGTTCCGGCCTAGAAGTTCCCAATTTAGGGCGGAAAATTTGGACGATCTGGATGCTTTTCATACGTGGGCTAAGCCAGCTAAGGGAGTTTGGACTCTGATTCGTATCTGGCTAGTGATTGCATAAACATTAGCCAGCCTGCTAGGTTCATAATCTGTCACATTTTTATCATACAATGATAAAAAAAAATATATATATATATATATATTTTCATATAGATAGCTTAGCAATTATTTTACATGATTATATGTCACAAATTTGTTAATTTTATATTTTTCAGATTTTATATATGTAACGTTATTTATCCTAAAATAACGTTATTTGGGCCGTCCAAACAATCTGGATTCTGAGGGCACGTAACGAGTACCAACCACGACTGCATCTTTCTATTTTGCTCAATTTAGTATGGTATCTTGTGGTTGTGGCTCTTTTACAAATGAGATGTTGGTCTGTATTTACATAGCTCTATTTATCTACGATTTTTAGAAACTTTCTACCGAACCAACTCCTAAAATGGGTGAACGACGGTTAAAATAATTTGAGAAAAAAAAAACATAAAGTTAAAACAAATGTGGGTATATCTACAGGGGTACTACGTTAAAATATCCGAATGAAAATGTATATGTAATGCTTGAAAAATATTAAATTTGTAGGTGATAAGTATTGTAGGTGGGATCACGCAACACCATGGAGTTTCCTACTTCCCAACGCGCCTTGGTTGAGACGGTCTTACTGGGATGCTTTGTTCATTCCTAAAAAAGTTGTCAGGATCAACTGCAGTTTTTACATTCACCAGTCTAGCAAAATTAGGTCCAAAATATTTTTCACCATAAACCTGACCTTGAGCATAGCTATTTGGACCATTGTCTGTCGTCCCAATATCAAGGTCTCTATAATTAAGAAATGCAGCTCTAGGGGACTTTGACACAAAAGGTGTCATGAAATCAAATAAACTTCTAATCTTGCTCATGTACTGATTATCTGCCTCAGGTCCTGGCGCATTCCAACTCACTGAATACTGAATTTTGTAGAGATTCCCTGCCCGGTGAGGAAAAGGCGTATCCGTCGCCGGAATTTTGCTCATTATGCCGCCGTAAGAATTAAAAACAAATCCCACCTTTTCCAATTCCATCATTTTTTTCCAAATTGACTCCAACCCCTCTTTAGGGATTGGAGTCTGAACATAATCCGATTTTCTTTTCCCAAATGTCACACTTGAATTACGAAACAACAACGCCTCTGGGGCTGTATTGGGATCATAATGTCCCCACCACAGCACTGATTGAATCCAATTCATTTCCAAACAAACAGATTTGTTCAACCCCAATTCTGGAAAACCTGTATTAACAACTCCCATTAATCTCTGGGAATCACCAAGAAACATTCCCATAAACGTCGCTCTAATTGTGTTTTGTCCCGGCTGCAACAACATCCTAATGAACAAACCAGGATCCAATTTTTCTGTAGATAATTGAAAACTATAAACAAGATCAGTTGCATTTTCTTCCGAAGTTTTTGTCACCTTAAAAACTGTAACAACTGGAGGAACTTTAACCAACTTAATAGTATAAGACAATACAACACCAAAACTACCACCCCACCACCTCTAATAGCCCAAAACAAATCTTCACCCATTGCTTTCCTATCCAAAATTTGACCATTCACATTAATAATTTGTGCATCAATCACATTATCGACGGTTAATCCATATTTTCGTATCATGTTTCCGTATCCACCGCCACTCAAATGCCCGCCAACGCCAACAGTTGGACAAACACCAGCAGGAAATCCAAGAACCGGACTCTTTTTCGAAATGGCATAATATAGTTCACCAAGGGTGGCTCCGACCTGGACTACCGCAGTTTCTGTGGCGACATTGACATCAATGTTTCGGAGATTGAACATGTCGAGAATGAGAAATGTATTGTTGGAGACATAAGAAACTCCATCATAATCATGGCCACCACTTCGCGTTTTGAGTTTGATGTTAATGGATTTGGCACAGAGAACGGTGGCTTGGACGTGGGGTGGTTGAGTTGGGGTGACAATGATTATGGGTTTTGGAGTTGAGGGCGTGTCGAAGCGTTTGTTCTTGAGATAAGCTTGAAGAACTGATGTGAATGTGGTGTTTTGGGGACTATAAACAATGGATGAGATTTCATGTTTTGGGATTGAGTTATTTGCTAGGCATTGTATAAATGTTGTGTACTTTGAATCTGGGTCTGCATGTGATGGAGCAATGAGTGAAAACAGAAAAATGGTGGCAAGAAAAAGTGAAGAAAGAAGAAGATGGTGCGCAGAGGATTTCATTGTTTTTGTTATTTTGTTCTGCTTTGATATTTTGAGGAAGAAGAGTATGTTTGTTGAGGAGAGAATCTCAACACAAAAATGAGAGCCGAAAATGAAGGATTAAATATAAGGTACAAAATTTTCAATAAAAACTGGTATCTTGAATTTTTTTTGTGTTTTTCCAAAACTAAACTATTTGTATTTCTAAAATAGTTGACAGAATTCAGCGGAATGTACTCCATTCATTTTCAAGTTCAGTTTTCTTCAGAAATAATCACACATAGACCAACTCCCTTTTTTTTTTCCTTCTATTACACACACACACACGCACATTTATATATAATTTCGGCAATTGCAACTTCATATTGTTTCTAGAGTAGTAATTCATCTTCATATTTGGCATAATGTTACTGTGCCTTAAAAAGAGAACTGTAAAATCCCCAAAATTGGTTTTATTGCGACCATTTGATGATACAGATATCTTCTTAGACGGGCGAACTAATTATTTAAGTACAATGCTTATACACCTCGCCCGCTGTATTGGCCAATGATAGTTGCTGCATTTCAAAATTGTACAGGTCAATGTCGTTGAAGATTGGGTAAACGTTTTCATTAAATTGAGTTACCAATGCTAATTGTTTTTCTGGGTGAAAATTTGTAAATTTCATTTATGTTTAAAATTCTATGCAAATTAGTCCAGTAATCTAATTTCTTTTTAAAAAATATAGTTTTCAGTTGTATTTTTAATGAATAAAACTAAAATTAGTTTTATGATAAATTTATACTTCCTCCGTTCCAAAAAAAAAAAAAAATTACATTTGAACTTAAACTAAAAATTACGTATACATATAATAAATTTTTGTCATTAAATTTATTATCAATAGTTTTGGTACCTCCCTTGAATTAGCAGCAAGTACAAGTTAACCAATTTTGATAAATACACCTTTTATGTAAAAATAATGCCTTTCAAAGTAAAATGTTAAAACTGATTCTGTAAGGTTAAAGGGAGAACAGCCAACCTATCATTTCAAAAGTGACATAACAATTAACCCCATTTACAGAGATTGGCCAAATTTTGATTGTCGTTTTGAATCAACTATCTGGCGTTTGGATAATGAAATAGACCCGAATTGCATTGACTCTAACCGGAGTAGGCAATTAGGCAAGCTTATATCATATCAAAATAGTAAAAAACTAAAGTGGCTTATTGACTTAGACCCAAATTGCATAGTTTGGCAAAAATTTACTTGTCGTTTTGAATAATCATACGACGGTTAGGCAATAAAAAACTTAATTATATTTAATCGCTAAATCCTTGTACTTTTGGGTCAATTAATTAATGAAAAATTCTAATTACTACAGCAAGGCATAATTTTTGTATTAATAATAACAAGTTTTTAATGATGTCGTTAACTTTCCTTAATTTGACAATTTATTTCACTCCTCAATGCACATGTTTCTCAGTTAAAATTATAATTGCAATAAAATGGAGAATGTTACATGTTTTTCTTAAATCTTTGACTACAAAGTTCTTGGTAAGTAACACAGTGAAAGGAAGATCCTCCCTCATTTCATTCAATCCCTCCCTGTCTCACATTACTTTTTATTAAATTTATTCCAATTCTTGTTCCTATCAAACAACCAATGACTGCTTAATTAATTTTTATAACGATTTTAAGCTACTTGCCAACAAGACGAAGACTGGTGTAACCAAATGGAGCCTACCGTTAATAAAGGATTTTGGAAAATTGTCCCCCCCAAGTCCCCAATCCATTCATAAAGTAGGGAGTAGTCATTTTAGTGTTGTTGGCAATATATCTTCCACTTATTAATCTCAAAACTTTAATTTCACATCCATTCATTCACATAAATAAGGTAATCAAATATCTAGAATTCATCAATAAAAAGCATATCTTAAAATTTTCTCTGTTCCTTTTATTACTTCAAGTATATTCAACCATAAAATTTCTTAAACTCAAAATGTATTCAATAATACTATCTTATTTTTTGAAAATAAGTTTAAAGAAAATAGGGAACTTTGCATTAGACAAGACCATCTTTAGTTTTTATCCAGTCCTACAAAAATACCTCTATTCAATCCCAAAATTACTAAAAGAAAAGCTAGTAGGTAGTAGGTACAAAGGAATCGACGAAATACAAACATTCAACTAATTAAATATATAAAAACAAATACCACAACAAAATTATAATATACATGCTTACGTTTGTTAGGCATAATCCACGCACTAAAATTCAAAACAGAGACAAAGTCTAATGTGTGAATTAGCCTCTATCCCAAATTGTTAAACAACAAGAATCAATCACCAACTATTTGTACTAAATAAACCCCAAATAATAACAATAATATATTTAAAATAATAACAATATATGCCGTGGGACTTTCCTAGTATTTTCCCAAACGCCTCCCCTGAGATGGTAAAACAGGGATGCTCTGTTCGTTTCTGAAAAAATTCTCCGGATCAACTGCAGTTTTTATTTTTACCAACCTATCAAAATTTGGCCCAAAATAACTGTCACCATATACTTTGCCTTCACTGTAACTATTTTTACCGTTGTCATTTGTCCCAATATCAAGGTCCCTATAATTGAGATATGCACCTCTAGGGGACTTTGACACAAAAGGTGTCATGAAATCATGAAGACTTCTAATTTGTGTCATGTAATTATTATCTGCTGCCGCCCCTGCATCTTGCCAACTTACTGAATACTGGATCTTGTAAATGTTCCCTGCCCGGTGGGGAAAAGGTGTGTCGGTAGCCGGAATTTCGCTCATTTTACCGCCGTAAGAATTAAAAACAAATCCAACTTTTCCTAATGCAATCATTTTCTTCCAAATCGACTCCAGCCCATCTTTGGGAATCGGAGTCTGGACATAATCCGATTTTCTCTTACCATAAACTACACCGTCATTGTTTCGTGACAATAAAACATTCTCGGATGTTTTATTATCGAAATTCCCCCACCACAACACGGACTTAATCCAACTCATTTCCAAACAATCTGACTTCTTCAACCCCAATTCTGGAAATTCTGCATTCGTAACGTTCAAAAGTGCGTCAGAATCGCCAAGAAACAATGCAAGAAACGACGCTCTGATCGTCTTCTGACCCTTTACACTCCCGGTCACGGGCTGCAACAACATTCGAATGAACAGATTGTCATCCAACTTGTCTGTCACAAATTGAAACCTATGAACAACATCGGTTGCATTTTCTTCTATTGTTTTCATAACCCGAAAAACTGTCACCACTGGAGGAACTTGTACCAACTTAATTGTGTAAGACAATATAACACCAAAACTGCCACCCCCACCGCCTCGAATAGCCCAAAACAGATCTTCACCCATCGCTTTCCTATCTAAAATCTTTCCATCGACGTTAACAATCTGTGCATCAATCACATTATCTACTGATAACCCGAATTTTCGCAACATATTTCCGTACCCACCGCCACTCAAGTGGCCACCAACACCAACAGTGGGACAAACCCCTGCAGGAAATCCATGAACAGGACTCTTTTGCCAAATCCTGTAATACAATTCCCCGAGAGTTGCTCCGGCCTGAACCACCGCAGTTTCGGACTGAATATCCAAATTAATGTTCCGAAGATTGAACATATCGAGAATTATGAATGTGTTGTTAGACACATAAGAAATCCCATCATAGTCATGACCACCACTGCGAGTTTTGAGTTCGATTTTCATGGATTTGGTACAGAGAATGGTGGCTTGGACATGGGTTGGTTTAGTTGCAGTGACAATGATTATGGGTTTTGGAGTTGAGGTTGTGTTGAAGCGTTTGTTCTTGATATAAGCTGTAAGAACAGATGTGAAGGATGAGTTCTTGGGACTATAAACAATGGTTGAGGCTTCACTATTTGGGACTGAATTTTGGGCCAGGCACTGCACAAAAGTGGTGTAGTTTGGATCTGTGGCAGCAGATGACAGAGAAATTAGAGAAACAAGAAGGATGGAAGCAAGAAAACGCGAATGAAGAACATGGTTTGAAGATTGGTTATAATTGGAGATCTCCATTTTTTTAAAAGTGATTTTGTTCTGTTTTGATAATTGATGAAGAAGGGTATGTTTGTGGGGTTTAATATTTATAGGGGGACATTTGGTTTTGACTTTTTCTTTACGAGTCTACAAATTATACACTCATACCTTTCAAAATTGAGGCCATGTTTGTGAAGTTCTGAAAAAAATTCAAGAATTAATTTGAAACTGGTAAATAAGATTTTAGTAGTGTATTAGTTCGAAGCTAATATTGGAATTATTGAAAAAATTTGTAACTGTTCTTTTAAGTTCCTTCAATTTTGGAAGGAAATTTTTAACCGAAATTGTTGTTAAAGTCCTTCCATCATTTCTATATTTATTTTCACAAAAAATTTCCACAACTGGGGAATTGGATGGAAAATATATAAAACTAGTTCTATTTCATAAATTGATATAAATTTAGTTGGAATAATTCATACAATTTATATTATTCAATAAATTATAACTGAAAAAGATTATTGTATTTTTTATTTTTATAAGTTAGTGTAATTAAAAATCTTATTTTGTTTTGATTTGATTCGATTTAAAAATCATATGTGTCGCTTATCTTGCTTTTAATTCTACGTGGTATAGATTTCAAAAATAGACGAAGTAAATAAAGAAAAAAAGGCTTTGCAAACGGCCAAGACATGTGACTACAAAATTCATTACAAAATTTCCAGTTGTGATAGAAAGAAATTATATACAGTACAAATTTGCCATTTGGAAAGTCCATGATACATGAATCTGATGGAGTTGGACTTTTAATGTAAATCATAGTTTTTAAAGGTCAAACATTAGTGACATTAGTGAGATGATATAAACTAATTTGATTTGACGAATTATTATCAAGATATTATATTTAAGACAATTATCTTACGATTCATATAGTTTCTTAAAAAATTAAAATGATAGATATATATCTACGCATATGATTTTTCATTTTAAAGATTATCTCTTTCTTATTTGACCAACCCAACCTCGCAAGACAACGGACTTTGTGAATATATCAGTTTGTCAGTGTGCAAAAATTTATTTTTAATTTAAGACGAGGCAAATTAGCAATTAAATGACCCATAAATAAGTAATATATAATTATTGAATGAATAAAAATTTTATTTATGAACTCATTCCGTAACTCATCAATCAGGTATTGTAAGAAAATTTCTCAGTCTATATAGTAACTAAAAGCATGTATAAAATTGCAAAAATTAAATTAAATTCTAGCAAAACTTGAATTAATTACATACGTTATTAATGCATTTCTCCAACTATTCAATTTAACTTAAATAAAATGAACTGCGGGTATATTCAATACTTCAATCTTTACTTTGACTAACCATGCGTGATCTCCATGTCAAAAAGATTAAGGAATAAAAAGAGAAAAAAAAAATTATAAAATACATTTTCTTAAAGCGAAAAAGAAAATTTCAAGTGAAAAATAATTTAAATATTATCAAAAATTTCCAAAAAAAGTCTAAAAGGCTAAAAGTTTCTGCAACTAATTAACAAAGTAAAGTCCCTATCCATACCAACATTTATAAAGAAAGAAGTAATACAATATTTAAAAGCCCAAAAGAAATGTTGTTCCTGACCATTCAATCTCTTCTTTAAGGCCCTAAAACATACTTCGTATATTAAATAGGGTAAATTCTTGGTTGATATACGCTCAAAATTTTAATTCTTTTCATGAAATTTTAATTTGACTATCTTGCTATTATTTTACCATCTTAACGTTACTATACTTTTAAAGATGCTAATTGATTTAGTTCACCTAAATAAATCTAATCTTAGCTTTCTTAGATCTACTCTTAACATTACTATAGTAACATAATATATATTATTGCACGGGAATTGTTCAAAACTAAAACTAACTGCATGTGAATTACTTTTACAAGATGCACATTACTTTTACGAGATGCACCAAGATGCACATTACTTTTACGAGATGCACCGATCCAAAATTTTCTGTATCAAATTTGTATTACATAAATGATAAGAAAAATTATATACTTATATTTATTACATTTAGTCCAATCAATCAAGTGCACCATCAGTTTACATCAGTACATGAGTTGTAAAGACACCACTTATCACGATTGGTAGAAAAACAGTGTTAATTGGTAACTGAATTTATTTTTATCCATAAGTATTTTTCAGTTATTTCTTTTAGTTTTGGGGGTAAAATTGCATAAAAATTATCAACACGTTGCTTCTAGGTTTTTATTGAATTTGGAAAGGTCATTAATTCCAATAGATTGAAGCTTGGGTATTATAGGTTAGCATACCAAATATCAAACTCAAAATGATTTTGAACTGATAAGTATCCGCGTAGAAGTGTAAAACATTGACAAAATGAGTTGAATTGCAACTTTTAATCATTTGAGTCTATATTTCCCATTTATTTCTCTATTAGCAATCAAATGAGACTTTTTTAGAGGACGTAGCTTTTTGTTCAGGTTCTTTGCTTCTTGCTTGGCTAGTGTGTCTAGTGGATGTTTGCTTATTTTTTATTTTTTGGGTTTTGCTCATGTCCATTTCTATTGGATATCTATATATGTACTCTTTTTGGTGATTTTTTCTTCAATAAATTTATTTTTTTGCAAAAAATACAAACAAGCTCACACACTTGTTTATTTCATACTAAACACACAACTTGAATGAGTAGTTTATTGACACTAACTTGTACACAAATAAATATATACAAACTGATGTGACTAAACTCTATGGGAATTAATGAACCCTGATGAATTCACAATTAAAATTTTAGTGGTCGATAATTTATCACATATGCTTGTGTACATTTGTTTGTACAAGTTGTCTATATTGATAACATTTTCTCAATTTAAATACATTTAAGGTGTATTGTTCATTCTTACTAATATTACTACAAAGGGGGAATGCATGTTATCGTGCAATTTCGGAAAATAAGCAAATGATTATACTTGTTAACTTGTTTGTTTTATAAATGCATTTAACACATACATTACATTGCACTCTCTACTGATTTGAAAAGTCAAAGGATTAAAACTTATGAAGTGAGAATTTGACGAAGAGTTTGAGTATTAGTCTAAGATTTTGCTCATAAAAAAGAACATTACACTATTTAATTTTATAAACTATTAATTAAAATTGATTTGTATGGATATGGTTGACAATCTCATTAAAATATGTAAGCCGAGACTAGAAAACAAGTCCTCATGTGCATTATTTTCTTCTCTTTTTATGATCCAATCAAACTCTACACATTTATATTAAGTATATTAATTTAGGATTCAATATCTTAAAAAAAAATTTCGTACATTTTTATTTGACTTCGTACTCACTTTATTATTTGACTTTGTTCTTCAAAATTAAAAATATCACTAAAAATTTAAAACCAACAAATTTTAGAAATATACTACAAAATAAATTCAAAATATCTCAACAAATTATATATAAATTTCATTTTTTAAATTCCAACGCAATAACACTTTGATATTTATTATCTCAAATAGTGAACAAAATAAATTATTTTAATTTCTCTACAAAATTACTATTTCCTCAACTTTTTAATTTATTATGAAAATAATACTTTTTACTATTTACTTATTTAAAAAAAATTACTACAATTAGTATTAAGTATACATCTGAAAATTTTCATATCATTATAAATTTTATAAGACTCTAAAATTAAATCGTTTAAATTAATTAATAAAGTTTACATCAAATGCTTTAGTTCATAATTTCTCACATTGATAACATTGTCTTAAATTATTATTTTAATACCTTCAGTCATACACATCAATATAGAATAGATTGGGAAAAAAAAATTAACTTTTAAAACCTTCTAACCAATACAAATTATTTAAACACTAGAATTCTAAAAATAATAAATTCACCATTTCAAATGAAATTAAGAAATATAAATAAACGGGGACAATTATAGTGAATTAATAAATTATAAATAAGCAAAATAATTCTTCACTAAAAAAATATTATATAAATATATTAAAAATATAAAAAAATTAACCTGCGTTGTGCGCAAATTTCCGCTCTAGTGTGATGTTAAAGACAAAAAAGACAGAATATGTGGACGAAAAACGTGTAAGGGGTCATAAGTCCCAAAAGTGACGAATCCACAACACAAATGTCAAATGGCAACATTTTCAGACTCGTAATTGCCAATGAGCATACGTTTTCTTGAGCATCTTCTGCGTTTACATTTTTTCCGGGCGATGACGCATTGACCAAGCCATCCCTCGGGCGCCGAAGATTTGAAAATTAGGCCCAGAAAATTCCAGATTTGGTCCAACCCGTACGCGTGCAAAATTTTTTTCAGCATCCTAAAACCAATTAGATAAGTTATTTCGTTATTTATTCTATTTTTTCCAGAGTTTTTATTTTATAATTTAATTTTTTAACTATTTTTTTAATAATAAGTCTCTTGTTGATTCAAGAAGAAATAAAACAAGAATGAATCAACTAAACTAACTTCTCTTAAAACTAGAGACGACAAAATTTATATATTTTATTATTTTTATTAATTTTTTCATCCGTATGGTTAGATCATTAATTAGTAGATTTTTATTTTGTTGAATCTATAAAAATTGTTAAAAGTTATCACAATATGAAAATTTGCCTAGTTTAATATTTTTATCCGTTTTTTCAATTTGTATGTTTAGTTCGTTAATTAAATTATCAAAACATGTTAAAATCGAAATTGACCTTATATAAATTTTTTAGGGTTAATTTTAGGAACTTTTTATTATTTTACTTTATTAATAGTAGATGATAGAAAGTACATACCATCTTTCATTTAAATATTTTATACTTTTTTTTTAACAAAAAGTTTAGGTTAATAAGAGATTCTCACCTATAACATGCTACAAATCTTATTGAAATATCGTAAAATTAACTATACTCAAATTCTCAACTTTATAAAATAAGTATCAATTATCAATTGAATCAAACTTAATTGACTATAACACCGATCTTAACTAAAAATCTAATTGAGAGATGACAACCATAGAGGTATTGGAACACATCGCGGCCTAAATTTGGACGGACATGTCCAACCAGCATTTTTTACTCCAAGGTAAATGAACTTCTTTTTAAACACCCGGGTTTTGGGAATTTCATTTCAATTTAAATTTATTGTTCTAATTAATACTTTATCTTATTACCTTTGTTTATTGTTTTTATAAAGAGAAACATAATGCAACGGTAAATGAAATTATAATTGAAAATAGCGGATGAACGTTTAATTTTCTTAAGATGACCATCAATTTAATTTAATAATTTATATACCTATATATTAAAAGAATAATAGATAAAATATATGGTATGTCTTTACGTGCGTAAATCCTAAAAAATAAATGAGTTAACCGTAAAAGTCTCCCCTCAAAGTATAATTTGTATTATAAAACTGACCTCAATGTATGAAAATTTATAATTTTCACCCTCATGTACTAATTAATAACTGATACATATCATTGTCAATGTTTTGAAAAAAATAGTTGTCTAATTCTCCGATCAGGTGTACTTCTTATACATGTCAATTAGTTTTATTCATGCTAATTGTATTTCTAAATTAAAAAAAAAGAGTGTATTTTCCCCCTTTTCTCGTCCAAAAATAAAAAGATATGTATGTGAAACAGATTCTCTGTATTTAAATTGGAAATATGTGTCTTTTTATTTTTTTAACCTAGAAATACAGTCAACATGTTTAAATGTAATTACCATTTATAAAAAGTACATATGGGCAAAAAATTTAAATTTTCTGACATTTATTTTTTCCAGAACATTGAAGGGTGTTTGTCGATTACTAATTGGTACATGAGGATGAGAACTGTAAATTTTTATACATTGAGGTCGTTTTTGTAACATGGGTTATACTTTGAAGGACACTTTTGCAATTAACTGAAAATAAAAAAAAATGACAAGGTCTGAAATCCTAAAATAATTTCATAATAAAGTTTCAACCGAACTCTAATTTCATAATAGACTGAATAATATATGTTAACTTTGACCTATAATAATTTTAAACAACTAATTTATCCAAATAATTTAGGTATGACGTAATAAAATACATATATTTATAATCAAATTATATTCTTTTATGATATTTATAATCAACTTTAATAATTTACTTTCAAATTTTAATTAACTAAAAAAAATACAAACATATGTTTAATTAATACAATATCTTTCATTCTAAAAATATTATCTATATACTAAAAAAAGGTTAGAAAAATTATTTTGTTAAAAATTTTTTTCCGACCCAAATATATTCATTATTACTTTTCAATCGTTATATTTAAGAATTTGAAAGAAATTCAAATTGGAAAAAATAGATAATAAAATATTTCATCATATAATTAATTAAAAAACATTGTAAGTAATTATTAATTATTTTTATTTTATTTTTAAAAAACACAAGATAACAATAAAGATAAAAATATTTAATAATACATCTGTACTGTACACGGATATTTGAGCTAGTATAATATATATAGGTTTTAACTATATATGTTGTCAGTCAGCTCTGATTTGGAGCAGATATTAGAGATCAATGTTTGAACAAGGAGCAGATAATAAGCTACACTTAAACAGTTGGCATGTACTCTAACTTAGAGCGGGCATGAGAGTCTTTCACTCCAATTTAGATTGGGGTGTCTCCAAACCATGTTGAGTTTGTCTTGACTATTGAAATTTCAAAGGTGGTAATGGCTTAGAAAGGTAATCAGAATTATTATCTGCAGAAGTGATATGATGAATTAGAAGATAGCAATCTTTCTTGGATGAATATTGTCCTTATGAAATGAAATCGATTTGACCGGACATGTGTTAAAGATCTCTTTTAAAAAGTAAAAAAATTATTTAAAAATTTATAACAAATTTCATAAGAGAAACTTATTATTTGTATATTTAATTCTTGGTTAAATATGTAAAATTAATAGTGATAAAAAATTTAAATATTATTTTTTTTGTGTAACGGAAAGAATAGTATATTTACAATTGTATTATTGGTCTAATTCTTTTAGATATTCATTAATAAAGGAAAGTGTTTACTATTAGCGAGATTATATAATGAGTACAATATGAGGGTCATTATATCATTTGAAATATTTTATTTTGGCACCCATCTTATGTCTCCTTATTTTTATTTAGATTTTGAATATTTAATAAAAAAATTGAATAAAGACACATGTCAATTGTCCAATAATTTACAAATGATTGAAAATTAATATATGATTTTGAAAAACATCATATTTTCTCATTTATAGCCGTTATACAATTACTTGACTTAATTTTTTTTTTATGTAATTGATTTAATAATTAATTTGGATAAAAAAGAATTTACCTTTTTATATGTAGGTTCGTACGTGTGTATGTAAGTATGCATGCATGCATGCAATTTCACTCTTAGTTACATTCAAGAGTAGATTCAGTTAAGGACAGATCATAATTGACCGAAAGGATTTGGATATAACTAATTGTTAAATCATCACTTGTATATTTCTATGTAGCAGATGATCTGCAAACTGAACATTAACAGTTCAAGATAAAGCTTTATTTAAAAGGGTTAAACATCGTGATGAATCTTATTATGAATGCCTACAATCTATGAGCCAAAACCAGCCTAATTAGACTCCACCTTTCATTCTTGTCTAAATATTGACAATGAGACCTCGAGATTTGAAGGCAAAGAATGATCAATTAGTCTGATTTTATGCTCATGCTTTTAGGCACACGAATATTATTCTTACATAAAATAGAAACGACAATATGTGTTGGTGTCTCCTAATTCCCCACACCCCTCAATGGTAGAGCTGGGATGCCTTGTTCGGACCTGAAAAAGTTATCTGGATCAACATCAGTTTTCACCTTCACAAGCCTATAGAAATTTAGCCCGAAATATTTTTCGCCATAGACTTTACCTTCACTATAACTATTTTGATCATTGTTTGTGGTACCAATATCCACATCTCTATAACAGAGAAATGACATTCTAGGGAACTTTGACACAAAAGGAGTCATGAAATCATACATACTTCTGATCTGACTCATGTAGTTATCTTCTACTGCAGATCCTGCCTCCTGCCAATCCACAAGATACTGAATCTTGAAAATGTTCCCTCCCCGGTGAGGAAAAGGCGTGTCGGTGGCTGGAATTCGGCTCATTTTTCCACCATAAGCATTCCATTGAAAATAAACATTCTCTAATTCAAACATCTTCTTCCAAAGCGACTCCAAACCATCTTTAGAAATCGGAGTTTGCACATAATCGGATTTTCTTTTATTATAAGTCACCCCATTATTGTTCCTTGACAGCAAAACATCAATATGTTACATTATCAAACCCTGTCCACCACAACACTGACTTTATCCAACTCATCTCCACACAATCAGACTTGCTCACGTTCAGTTCGGGAAACCTTAACTTCATAACTATCAGTAGTTTGTCGGAATCACCAAGAAACTGAGCTATGAATAATGCCCTAACTGTCTTTTGACCCTCTATGCTCCCATTCACAGCATACAACTCCACTCGGATGAAGAGTTCATCGTCTAACTTGTCAGCAACATACTGATACCGATGTACCAAATCAGTTGCATTCTGTTCTAGAGTCTTGTCTACCTTAAAAACGGTTACAGTTGGAGGAACTTTCACCAACTTAATAGTGTAAGACAATATAACACCAAAACTTGCACCCCCACCACCTCGAATAGCCCAAAAGAGATCTTCACCCATTGCTTTTCCATCCAACATTTGACCATAAACATTAACAATTTGTGCATCAATCACATTATCTATGGACAACCCAAATTTTCGCAACATATTTCCGTACCCTCCGCCACTGATGTGTCCACCAACACCAACAGTGGGACAAACCCCAGCAGGAAATGCATGAACTGGACTTTTTTCCCAGATCCTGTAATACAATTCTCCTAAAGTGGCTCCAGCTTGAACCACCGCGGTTTCTGTTGCAATATTGACAACTATTTTTCGGAGATTGAACATATCGAGAACTACAAATGTATGGTTTGATACATAAGAAAGGCCATCATAATCATGGCCACCACCCCGAGTTTTGAGTTGAATATTCGAGGAATTGGTGCAGAGAACGGTGGCTTGGACGTGAGATGGTTTAGTTGGGGTGACAACGATTATGGGTTTTGGAGTTGAGGGTCTATCGAAACGTTTGTTCTTGATGTAAGCTTCAAGAACAGATGTAAAGGAAGAGTTTTGGGGACTGTAAACAATAGATGAGATTTCATTTCCTGGCACTGATTTTTCAGAAAGGCACTGGACAAATGTTGTGTAATCTGGATTTGTGGCTGCAAATGAGAAAGAAATGAGTGAAAAAAGAAAGATGGAGGAAATGAAAAATGCTTGGAGAAAATAATTTGAAGAAGGGTTATAGGTTTCCATTTTTTGTAGTGATTATTTTTTCTCATTTGATTATGGGCGAGGAAGAAGAATATATATAGAACATGATGGCTTGGCCTTTTTCTTTACAAACTGAGTTTGGAGGCTAGAAACCATTCCATCCAAATTAGGAAAGACAACTGAGTGTGGAGGTCAAAGGATATCAAAATTTATCATCTATATCTACGTCGGTTTTTATTTGTCCCATGGTTAAGTTAATCATTTTTAAGGTTAATTTTTTAATGTTGTTTTATATATTGTTTTGCAACTATTATAATAAGTTTGTTAGCCTGATATCATGGTTTTTTTTTTGTTGCTATTAATTAAAATTATGGAGTTTAATATGTATTATTTTCTAAATTACATTAATTTTTGTTGTATTAAATACATAATCAGTATTTTATATTGTATATAATATTATTTGATTTATTTTTATAAATCTTAAAATTAATGGGTGTATTTAATTTCTGTAATTATGGGTTCTAATAAGTTATTATTTCATTTAATTATATTGTTATGTTGTTTTTTACATTTTTAATTTTTTACTTATTGCAATTATCGAACATAATAATCATTGTCTAGTACTAAATATATTTTACTTTATACTAATTCACATTAATTTATTAATTTTAAATTTTATTCTATTCTTATTTATTTAGTTATTTTATATTGACATTATATTTTTAGTCGTTGTATCTATTAGTTGTAGAAATTATTTTTTATTTTGCTCTTTAATTATAAATCATCTTGTTAGTTTTATTCTTTTATTCTTTTTTGTTGTATGATAATTAGGGATCTCTAATTGAAATAGTTAGAGTATATAGTAATTATAGAGTATCAATAATTTTGAAAAATAAAATTATAGTCAAAGGCAAAACGTCCCTTTTGAAACAGTACATAGTAATAAATTATGTGATATATTGACATATAATATTAAACTCATTCAAAATTTTTATTTTCAAAATTAAAATGCATTTGGTAAATTATAAATTTTAAAATGAGTTAATTTGATTTTAAAAGTCAAGTGTGACAAATAAATTAGGATGGATAAAGTATTTAGTTTAATTTATTTGCTACTCTCTCTCTCTCTCTCTCTCTCTCTCTCTCTCTCTCTGCTTTTGTTTGTCCTCATTTGATTTTCATAGTTAATATAACGAATTAAAAAATAGAAATATTTAATTATGTCTTTAAATCTAGCCACGAGTATTATTATAGGAGAGTACATGAAAATATTATAAAAGTCAACCTTTTTATTTTTAAATTTTTTAATACATTTATAAAATTAAGAAATTTTAAATTAGTCAATTTTGATTATAAATAGTCAACCAGAATAAATAAATCAAAGTAATGGAATATAATAATAAAGTACACTTAAATTTCCAAATTGGCTACATTTTTTTTGGGTAACGAAATCTGTTATAATTTGAAAAACTTTAAATTTACATTTTGCTATGCTGTGGTTTCCAATATTTTCATTAGATAGGATTTAATATTATGTGATTGATTTTCCTTTAAAGTTTTGAGAAATAATGACAGTTATTTAAATGGTTTTGGAAAATAAAGCCAATTCAAGATGGCGAAACTCAGGAAAATACCGCCAACTATAGTTGTAAATGAATATTACATAAGAGAAGAACTACAACATGGAGTCTCCTAATTTCCAACACAACTCTATGGTAGAACTGGGATACTTTGTTCATACCTAAAGAAATTCTCTGAATCCACAGCCGTCTTCACCTTCACAAGCCCTATCGAAGTTTATCCCAAAATATTTTCCCCCATAGACTTTACCTTCATTATAACTATGTCTACTTGTACTACCAATGTCAAGGTCTCTATAATTGAGAAATGACATTCTAGGGGACTTTGACACAAATGGTGTCATGAATTCATACATACTTCTAATCTGCTTCAAGTAGTTAGCTTCTAGTGCAGATCCTGCTTCCTTCCAACCCATAAGATATTGAATCTTGAATATGTTCCCTGCTCGGTGAGGTAAAGGGGTTTCGGTAGCTGGACCTTCGCCCATTTTCGTGCCATAAGGATTCCATTGGAAGTTAACATTTCCCAGTTCAATCATTTTCTTGAAAAGTAAGTCCAACCCATCTTTAGAAATCGGAGTCTGCAAGATATCTGATTTCCTCTTGTTATAAGTCACGCGATTATTATCTCGTGACAGCAAGATATCTATGGATGTTCTGTTATCAAACAATGCCCACCACAATGTTGACTTAATCCAAGGCAACTCCACACAGTCGGACTTCTTTAACCCGAAACTCTTTGTTCATAACTTTCATTAGTGTGTTGGAATCACCAAGAAACTGCGCCAAAAATGATGCTTAACTGTCTTTTGAGCCGCTGTGCTCCCATTCACTGTATCCAACAACAGTCGAATGAAGAGATTATCATCCAACTTAGGGGCAACGTATTGATATTGATGTAAAAAATCAGTTGCATTCTGTTCCAGAGTCTTGCTAACGCGAAAAACTGTCACAATTGGAAGAACCCTGAGTAACTTAATGGTGTAAGACAATATAACACCAAAACTAGCACCCCCACCACCTCGAGCAGCCCAAAAAAGAGCTTCACCCATTTCTTTCCTATCCAAAATTTTCCCTTTGGCATTCACAATCTGTGCATCAATCACATTATCTACCGACAACCCATATTTTCGTATCATGTTTCCATATCTTGAGGATTGGTGATAGGAGATCTCCATATCTTGTTGTGATTATAATGAGGAAGAAGCATAAGTTTGATGGGGTTATATATAGGAGAAAATGGCTTGACCTTTTTCTTTACAAATACAAACCATAAGGACCAAATCAAGAAAATACAGATAATTTGGAGGTCAGAGTATATTAGATTTTATAATCTGTTTGACTCTTTTTGGTACAATAAAAAACTTTATAGTAATGGATAATTAAGACTATTAGTTTACAAAATCAGCTGCAATATATTTTTTTAGGAAATGAAATCTGGCGCGTTCTAAAAGTTTTACCATTTGTTTTAATTTCATGTTCTAATATTCCAATTCTTTTGGAAGAGTCTATATGTATTCATGATGCATTTCTGTAAGTTTTAATTTATAAAAAAAGTTTTCCTGTTTGCCTATCAGAAAAAAATAAAAAATGCAGTGGTTTCTAATGTTGAAAAAGTATATTAAAAATTGACCAAGACATGCGACCATAAAATTCTTCACAGAAGGAAAAACAAAAAATTTTGTATTCTTGGGTGAGCAATAATAAATTTTAATTCTTTTGCCGATCAAAAAAAAAAAAGAAAGAGAAATGAAATATATGTTAGGAATTTGTCATTTGTACATGTGAAGTTGATGGATATTCCATATTTAATGAATCGATATATA
Source organism: Centella asiatica (assembly GCA_014636745.2). Classification (NCBI taxonomy): domain Eukaryota; kingdom Viridiplantae; phylum Streptophyta; class Magnoliopsida; order Apiales; family Apiaceae; genus Centella; species Centella asiatica. The sequence continues at coordinate 2,210,423 of CM025786.1, read as the reverse complement.
TATATATATATATATATATATATGTACATATATATATTTCTGCAACACATAATCATATTTCTACTTTTTTTCTAAATATAATTAACATTATTTCTAATGTTCTACAATTTGTTATACCTTAAATTGACTTAAAGGATAAGAGGTTTATCGATAGAAATTGTGGGTTAGCTCACATGATAATTAAAATCACTCTCTTTGGACATTAAGATTAAGAGATCAAACTTCATTGAATGAGAATTATAAGAGTTGAGTGAGAATTAAGTTAGAAGTAGTGGGAATTTCGCCGATAAAAAACAAAGAGGTTTATCCGTAAAATGCATGTCAATTGAATGGAATTTCGAATTTAATTCTAATTATTTATGTTAGATTTGAACTTCCATTTGCTTGTTTTAGAATTATATTTTAATTAGGGAAGATAAAAATTCAAAAGGTGTCAGAATTGAAGTTCCAAACTGGATTCAAATAAATATTTTTTGCAATTATATTTTATAAATTGTATTTATTAAATATAGAAAGTGTGATGATCTTACTATGATCATTTGACCACCGGCAGTGCTTTTTTATAACATGCAAGGTTCAAAATTAAGATTATTCTTTGAAGAATTAAAAGGTTCTCGCGCTAAACTAGTTTGTACTTTAATATATAATACATATACACATCACTAGAGCACATTATCTATGACCTTGGGATTAAGAGATCAAAACTCATAAGAGTGAGAATTGGATTAGTTGTAAAGGAGTAGCTTCACGGATAAAAAAAAAAAAAAAAATACAGACACATTACTAGATGAGTAGATAAATATAGTTAACAAGTAGGTGGAAACCTTGTTAATAATAGATAGAGCTAGAGATGAATTATTTTTAATTGTAGAAATAGTCCCATTCAATTTAAGAGTTGTAATGGATTGCACCAAAAGAAAGATATTGGGTACTTAATTTGATTGCTTATAACAGATTTTAATCCTTAGGACTATTAAGGTTGATGTAGTTTCTAAAACAAAAAAAATCATGACTATACTCAACGATAAACACTCTAAAAAATTCGCATGAAGATTTTTTTTTTGATGCCGTCCAAAAAAAAAAGTGTCTCACTTCCATTAATGGGATGGATATATATTTGCCTATGAGGAGATTTTGAAGTTCTTCCATTCAAATCTATTCTCTTTCCTTGATTGAACAGATAAGTTGATAAAAAAAGTATTGATCGAGTATTTTTAGAAAATTAGCGAAGTCGTTTGTCAAGATGACCACAATTACTTTTTTCAAAGAAGATGTTGGGACTTCAAATTGCATTAAAGCAGTATGATTACATGGTAGCAGTAATATGTGCATGAGTTTCTGAGTTTCTGAGTTTCTAAGTACGCTTTTATGACTTTATGTTACAAAAGTACAAATGTTTGGAAAAAGCAATTTTGCCTATAAGTATAGTACATGTATATATAGGTATAGTCATGTATATATGTATGTATATCCTACGTAAGGAGTATTAAGTGATAAAACGCTAAATCAAAACTAGTACGATGGGGCACATGCTTACGTTTATTGTACTTTTTTCTCAATTTATCATGCAACGGTTTTTCTAAGCGTGTTTTGACAATTTAATTGTTTTTCCTTAATGTGTGACGTAAACTTACGAATGATTATTAATTCAGATTCTTAATAATATAGATTATAATGATTTTAAGCCTAATAAGCTTATTTTATTGTTCAGCCCAACACATTTTGTTAAACTTTAGGAGTTATTTACTTAATTGACAAATCTTATCTGATGGGAGTTGCGTGTAATGAGTCTCAAATGAGTCGATTATTGGCAAAATTTCCATGGTTATGATTATAACATGTGACAGAGTTAATTAACTTGTTTTTACAAATTTTATGAAAGGAGTGCGACAGATGCGTGCGTCGTTGTAAGACCATGGTGAACAAACAGAAGTTTTCTGTCGAACTTAATCCGTCGCACTAGGTCAGCGACGGATGTGGAGTCGATCTCAATGCTTTCGTGTCCATAGGCTATTGTGACGGTACGTTCCGTCCGAGAAGTAATTTGCAACAAATTTTACTGTCACAATGTGGCTTATTATTTATTTATTTATATGGTTGTAACCTTATAGTTTAAAGTCCTTAAGTCCCACCATCACCCAATTTAATTGGTCAAAAAGAAGTTGAAATTACTACCTTATGAACCAGTTGCATGAAGAAACGAAGTAACGCAGAGATAAATTAAAAAAAAATAAAAATTCATCGCTCATTTCCTAGTCACACGTTTTGCACAACCCATCCTAAATCCTAACACCCCAAATCAGTTATTAATTTGTCTTTGATAAAGTGAACGATTAAAAATAAATAAATTCCTCTTGTTAGATTGGTATAAAGTAAACAATTTTATAATTTGGATAAACATGAAAGAGAGATGAATTTACGTATTTATGTATATATGGAAAGTATTTGCAAGCTAAAAAATTTGTAATAGTTCAAAATAAAAAAAATATTTTAAATGGCCAAACACATGAAATAATCATCAAGCATGGTTGAAAATTAATCTCACGTAATAAAATGTTGAAATATGTATTCTAAACATATAAATAGCAACAATAATAGTGTTAATTAATATTAATATTAACATGGATAAAGCTAGGTGATGGAGTAATGGGGGATCTATTTTTATTCTATTCTTTTTACATATAGAAAATAAACAATAAACCATTGATTCTCCTAATTTCCCACAATACTAGGCTTAGATGGTAGATTGGAATACTTTGTTCATACCTAAAAAAGTTCTCTAGATCCACTGCCGTTTTCACCTTCACGAACCTATGAAAATTTTGCCCGAAATATTTTTCACCATACACTTTTCCTTCCTTAAAACTATTTCTACCATTGTTTGTGGTACCGATGTCAACGTCTCTATAATTAATAAATGACATTCTAGGGCACTTTGCACGAAAGGTGTCATAAAAACATACAAACTTCTGATCTGCCTCAAGTAGTTACCTTCTGCTGTGGTTCCTGCCTCTTGCCAAATCACACTATATTGTATTTTGAATAAGTTTCCTGCCCGGTGAGGAAAAGGGGTATCTGTGGCCGGAATTTTGCTCATTTTGCCACCACAAGGATTCCATTGAAGTTTAACATTCCCCAATTCAATCATCTTTTTCCATAGTGACTTTAATCCATCTTTAGGAATTGGCGTCTGCACATAATCTGATTTTGTCTTATTATAAGTCACCCTATTATTATTCCGTGGCAACAAAATATTTGCGGATGTTTTGTTATTGAACATTGCCCACCACAACACTGACTTAATCCAACTCATTTCCACACAGTCAGACTTCTTTATCCCCAGTTCTGGAAATTCTTTGTTTAACTTGTACAAGTGTATTAGAATCACCAAGAAACTGAGCTATGAACAATGCTCCAATTGTCTTTTGACCCTCTGTGCTCCCATTCACAGGCTGCAAGAATAGTCGAATGAAGAGATTATGATCCAACTTGTCAGCAACAAATTGATAGCGATGGACCAAATTGGTTGCATTCTCTTCCAAAGTCTTCCTAACCCGAAAAACTGTCACTGCCGGAGGAACTCTCAATAACTTAATAGTGTAAGACAATATAACACAGAAACTCGCACCTCCACCGCCTCTAATAGCCCAAAAAAAAAATCCTTACCCATTGTTTTCCTTTCCAAAATTTCACCATTGGCGTTCACAATCTGTGCATCAATCAAATTATCTATGGATAATCCATATTTTCGTAACATATTTCCATAACCCCCGCCACTAATGTGCCCTCCAATTTCGACAGTTGTACCAACAGCAGAAGAAAATCCATGAACTGGACTTTTTTCCCAAATCCTATAATAAAGTTCACCGGTTGTGGCTCCGACCTCAACCACAGCAGTTTCTGTTGCAATATTCACATCAGTATTCCAGAGATTGGACATGTCAGAGAACTATAAATGTATGGTTGGTGACATAACAAAGCCCATCATAATTATGGCCACCACTCCGAGTTTTGAGTTGGACTTTCAAGGATTTGGCGCAGAGAACGGTAGCTTGGATGTGGGATGGTTTAGTTGGGGTCATACTGATTATGGGTTTTGAAGTTGAGGGTGTTTGAAAACGTTTGTTCTTGAGATAAGCTTGAAGAACAGATGTGAAGGAAGAGTTCTGGGGGCTGTAAACAATCCATGGGATTTCATTTTTTGGTACTGACCTTTCTGAGAGGCACTTAACGAATGTGGGTCTGGACTTGTGGCTGCGGATGATTTAGAAATGAGTGAAAAAAGAACAATGGAAGCAATAAAAAGTGCATGGATAAAGTAATTTGAAGATGGGTTATTAGAATTCTCCATATTCTGTAGTGAGGATTTGAAAATGAGGAAGATGCATGTCTGTGGAGTTAAATATAGGAGACAATGACTTGGCCTTTTTTTTTTTCCAAATACAAACCATTCGCTTTTAATTATCGAGTTGTAATAAGGACACCAATTTGTATACAAATAAATGTGACTAAACTAGTTTTATAAGAGATTGGTGAACCCTAAGGAGTCCATATCTTAAATATTAATAGTTCAAAATTTGCCAAATATTTGCTTAATTTTATTTGTGCAATTTATTGGTGTCTCTAATAACGTTAAGGGAAGGTATTGAGTTTGGAGGTCAGAATATATTGAATTTCATATTCTCTTTGGTATAACAATAAACTGTCTATAATGTGTAGTAATGACTATTAATTACAAAATCTGTAAAGCTTTTTAACTTTTACATTTGTGTTAATTTTACGTTTTGATATGCTGTCGATTCTTAAACAGTTTAAAGGTTTTAAAAAGCAGCTATTGGAAACGACAAGCGAACATAAAATTCTTCACAAATTTGACCAAAGGAAAGGAAGAAATATATGAGAGATATTTGTAATTTGTGAAGTTGATTAATATTCCATATTTGATGCATGGTCATATTTCTACCTTATAAACCACTCAATCCGTTCCAACATGAGAGATATTTTTTGAGTAAAATTGCGACAATAAATTTTAAAATTAATGAAATTTGGGATTAAAATTATTTTGCGATTAAATGTGTTTGTTAATCGTAAATTATAAGTTTATGATAATTAAATCAATTAAAATTAGGTAAAATGATATTAATTTTAAATTTTAATATTCAGTAAAATGTATCTAATTTTAGAGGATTTAATATTTCTATAATACAAAATAATGTCTCTGTGGCCTTTTTCTAAATATAACTAAAATCTCATGGCAAACGAACTGTGATATAATTATTTATATGTGAATGTGTCATATCAGTATAATGTTAAACGGAAGAAATTACAAATTTAATGTCAAGTTACTACTATAAGATTTGAACTTCCGAATTAAAATCCTAATTGTTTGTTTTGAATTATATTACAATATAGTTTCTTTTTAGTTCAAGAGTTATGCTGCCAACACATAATGCAGACTTTTTGTGACGGATACATAATTTGTCACAAAAGAATATCTTCAAGTTGTTGTTAATGGCTTTTGGTGGTGGCCAACGGGTTGTTGAAGAAGAAAACAATTTTTTTTTGTCATTTTTATGTTTTGACGACGGTTTTAAATTTTTTAGTGCTATTATATATTGTAAATATCATGAAAAAAATTAATTTTTCATTAAATTTTGACCGGAGAATGTCGCAATGCACGTATCATGGGTTGCATATGGTTGGTAGATTATCACCAATAATTTGTAACAGACTAATCTATTACAAAAAATCCCTTACAAAAACTTTTTTATGACGGACTTTTAAATTTGTAATGAACCTTACAATTGTGACAACAAACTATGCGACGACGTTTGTGACGGATGGTTTTGTCACAAAATAAATTATTTGTGACAGACTACCTGTTCCGTCTGTTACAATTTTAGCAAATATCTAGTCTTTATTCCATTTTGTTTTTTCATATTCATATCACTGTTTTTTCCGTCTCTTTTGGATTTAACGATAAATTTGATAAGACTTATTTCCAAACAATCACTATAGAAGAAAAGAAAAAAAAGAGTATTGCGACGGTATCCGTCGCTTAAAACAGATCACAGTCGAACTTGAGTTATTGGATTTGATCGTGCCGTCCTAATGCGATCAAATTATTAATCATCATAAGTGCGATCCGTGTCATACCGATGTCACGCTTAAATACGATGAGCCAAGGGCCATGACTTCGTCCGTTGCAGATGAGTTTATGACAATAGAAGTGAAAAAAGAAATGTCTTTTTTCACATGTCAAAAGTTTGGTGGTAGGGAAGGAGCAGTTAAATCATAACATAGCATGCCGTTTGAAATAAACCCTTAATGAAAAGGGCTAAACAAAACAAGTTATCACCAACTACTTCACTAAATTAATCTAAAAATAACAGGTCTCCGACAACGAGCGTAAATTAATCTTCAATAGTACCAGAGAAGCAACAAAAATGTCATGGAGTTGTCTCCCAATTCCCCATATGCCTCCATTGAGATGGCATAACTGGAATACCTTGTTCATTCCTAAAAACGTTCTCTAGATCAACCATAGTTTTCACCTTCACATGCCTATCGAAATTTGGCCCAAAATATTTTTGACCATAGACTTTAACATCACTATAACTATTTTCATTTTTTGTGATACCAATGTCAAGGTCCCTATAATTGAGAACTGCCATTCTAGGGGACTTTGACACAAATGGTGTCATGAAATCATAGAAACTTCTTATCTGACTCTTGTACTTATCATCTGCTGCAGATCCTGGTTCCTGCCAATCCACATAATGCTGGATTTTGTAAATGTTCCCTGCCCGGTGAGGAAAAGGGGTATCCGTTTCCATTGAAGTTTAACATTCTCCGATTCAATCATTTTCGCCCAAATTGACTCCAACCCATGCTTAGTAATTGGAGTCTGCACGTAATCCGATTTCCTCTTCCCAAAACTCACTTTATCATTGTTCCGTGAAAGTAAAACATCCACTGATGTCTTGTTATCGACATTTTCCCACCACAACACTGATCTGATCCAACTCATTTCCACACAATCAGACTTCTTCAAGCCTAGTTCTGGAAATCCTGCATTCATAACTTTCGTAAGTGTGTTAGAATGGCCAAGGAACTGAGCAACGAATGTTGCTCTAATCGTCATCAGACCCTTTTTGTTCAAATTCGCAGGCGCCTATATTAATCTAATGAAAAGATCATCATCCAACTTGGGAACAATAAATTGATACCGATGCACAATATCAGTTGCATTCTCTTCCAGATTCTTTGTAACCAAAAAATACTGTAACAACTGGAGGAACTTTCACTAACTTAACTGTGTAGGATAATATGACACCAAAACTCGCACCCCCACCACCTCTAATAGCCCAAAAAGATCTTCGCCCATTGCTTCCCTATCCAAAATTTGACCATGGGCATTGACAATTTGTGCACCAATGATATTATCTATGGTTAAACCATATTTTCGTAACATATTTCCATACCCGCCGCCACTCAAATACCCAACAACCCCAACAGTGGGACAAATACCTGCAGGAAAGCCATGAACGGAACTCTTTTTGGAAATCCTATAGTAAAGTTCTCCGAGGGTAGCTCCGACTTGAACCACCTCAGTTTCTGTTGCAAGATTGACATCAATTTTGCGAAGACTGAACATATCAAGAACGAGAAATGTATGGTTGGAGACATAAGACAGCCCTTCAAAATCATGGCCACCGCTACGAGTTTGATTTGGATTTTCAAGGATTTGGCACAGAGAATGGTGGCTTGGACATGGGATGATTTAGTCGCGGTGATAATAAGTATGCGTTTTGGAGTTGAGGTTGAATTGAAACGTTTGTTCTTGACATAAGCTGTAAGAACAGAAGTGAAGGATGAGTTCTGAGGACTGTAAACAATGCATGAGATCTCATTTCTTGGCACTGACTTTTCTGAGAGGCAGTGTACAATTGTGGTGTAGCTTGATCTGTCGTCGCAGATGAGAGATAAGTGAGTGGAAAAAGAAAGATGGAAGCAAGAAAACACACATGCAGAAAATTATTTGAAGATTGGTTGTAGGAGATCCCCATTATTATTTACCTTTGTGTGATTTCGTAATGAGGAAGGTTCGTAAGGAAAAATATATATAGGTGACAATGACTTGGTGGCTTTTGTCTTTACAAGTAAAAACTTTCAAAAAAAGGACAAAATTAGAGTATGTTTTTTCGGAACATAATCATTGCTTGTATCATCCTAATTTCGGCAAGCCTAATTGAGTTAAAAGACCTCATGAGTAAATCTCAATGAACATTATAATAATCTATTAAAGAAAAAAAAAATAAAACGGGTGAGGAGAGGCCCATAATTCATGTATTATTATTATCTTAATTATTTTGCTCATTTATTTATTATTATTTGTTTGTACATTACTATTTATTTAGTTTTGCACAATTTATGCAAAAAATGAATTAAGAGTTTCAGATAAAAAACAACCTACGGAGAATTTTCTAAAAGATTAGTTGCTAAATACTATTGAAGAAGTTTGCTATTTATAAAGAATTCTCGTAACCATAAGTTAATAGTTGAAGCCATCTACATTAATCGACAAGATAAAAGATGAGAGTTGGAAGTTACCCATACAATTGAAAAGATGAAGTTAAATAACTTGGATGCATCCCAAAGTGCCAGAAAGAAAGAGATGAAAGAATTGAAAACTCCATCAACTTTATGGCTATAAATAATTATACAAGTTCGGAGAGAAACTAGGATTTAGTTTCATTGTTTTGTGAATGACCCCTACGGCCGGCTGGCTATGTGTTTCTTTCCTTATTACTCCTCGATTCTAAAATTCGAGATACTTTTTTTTTTAATGTAATACATTTGTAAAAAATTTTATTTATGATATAAATTTATAAACGTATCAAAGTATAAAAGTTTATATTCAAGACTACTCTCAGTATACTTTTTGATATATTACTTTAAAATTATTAAAAAGTTAAAAATTTCACTTTAACTTTGAATTATAAAATTTCGCAAACATATTTCGTATGAACTTAAATGTATTTTTAATTTTAGAACGGAGGGAGTACATTATATCCCATTGAGTTATAGCATCAGGAAGTCATTTACTATTTGTTTTATTCAGCCTTGTAGTGTTTGATTTTAATGTTAAATTAAAAAGCCCACGTTTTCTTGTTCAATTTATTAATTTGTTGGTATATTACTTCGGTATTTCTTCATTATATATAATTCTTTTATTTTTTATCGTCGGACGATGGCTTGGACAGATATGTGTGTTAGTTACCAACTCTTGATAGTTAACGTTAGTCATAGACTGGTCCCATATATATATATAATATCCTAAAATACATGCAATTTTGTTAATATTTATTCAAATATTTTGTTGCATGGTCTAGAATAATTAATATTTATAGGACAATTTTATGTCTGTATTACCTCTCTTCTCAGAATTAATATTTTTAGCTTACCATTTTCATTTTTAATTCTTTATATCTCAAACAATTTCGTCTTTCTTAATTCAAAATGATTATGCAAGTTTCAATCAGATAAAACTCCGGTAACGTACAAATTAATTTTTAGCATGATTTGATAGATGAGTTTCTCATTTCATTTCATTTCTCTTTTAACTTGCATCTTCTGGCACAAATATCTTCCGAAGACTACCATCTGCAATATTTTCTAATCAAATGCGTACTTCTATCTGAATATAAATGATAAGACCACAGCAATTTACTTAAAATGTAAAGATTTGTGCACAATGTTTGCCTGTTATACTGAAAATAACAAAACATATTTATACATTGAAGAAGCACATTTAGAAAATTGATACTCTTATATAATTAACTTTGCATTCATCAAATGTTACAACCAAGGCAAAATAACAAAACATATTTATACATTGAAGAAGCACATTTAGAAAATTGATACTCTTATATAATTAACTTTGCATTCATCAAATGTTACAACCAAGGCATTAGGGCAGTACTACTGACTTTGCTATACTAAATGTTAGTCAAATTCTTGTGCTACATAAGAATACATCTTCCTATATCTACTGATTTTCACCTTCTGGAGAATCCTTGTTTTCTTCGCTGGACTGGCGGCTTCGTTCAGCTGGATTCTCATCGGTGGGAGCTCCTTCTGGTTGCCTTTCTGTTCTCGAAGCGCCCAGCAACTGGAGCGTTTCTCCAGCTTGAAGGTCTTTGGCATCCAGGCCCTGACGTTGGTCGTTATAAATAAGCATTAGAAGAATGTAAAAGAAGTAAATAAATAAAATTAAGCAAAAGAAGAACGAGAAACAGTTGATAAAGTATATTCTTGCATAAAATCACAAACTAATTACTTGTGCAATTAACAAAAGTGATCAATTTATAATTATTCTCAAACTGTAGTGAATCCTAATTAAAAATGCAGAAGTATCATACCAGTTGGAAGACACGACGTTTCTTGAATGGCAACCAATCTTCTATCATGTGTTGAAGAGGGTTGTCATCATCATCTTTCTCCTCAATTCTCTCTGTGGCATTGAACAACTCAGCCAAGGAGCGATATTTTTTTGGTTTCCGCCGTCGGAAACTAGTTGAAGCTCCACCCTGCTTCGCACCGGTATTGTGGGATGCACTTCCATCAACTCCCAAACTACTTCTTGGTTTTCGTGGTTGCAGATGAGTTGAAGGTCCACCCTCATCAGTCTGGTGTACCAGGCTATTTCCATCACACCCTAAATTCAAATATCATAACGTCAATATATTGTTTCCTCATACCTGTTGGTAAGTTTATCGAAGCCTTCTTATTTTTGCCGATAAAAAAAAAAAGAAGATAAAAATACACAGATATATATATCTATATTAGCTACTGGTAGCTCATGCACTTTTGTTTTATGTGTTAATTACCATTTGCATGTGAATCTCCAAGGCAAGGGACACTTCGATCAGCATCTAAGCCATTTCTATTGTGCCCTACATTCAAAAATTGTAATGTTAATTAACATATTGGATAATCATATTATATAGATACTTCAACACATACAACCATCATATATTTGAGATACTTGAAGGTCCATGGATGCTGATTTAAATTATAATTACTTTCTGCATCTGCATCATTATTTAGGCGTGGAACGCTTTGATCAACTAGTTCAGGGACATGTTCATCACGCCCTACATAGAGTAAAATAGTAAATTAACTTCCCATAATTCAAACACACCAGAAGGCTCAGATATGTATGATAATCATGTAGGGAATATTTAGCTACCGGTGTTTTGGGATTGTGTAACCCCAACAGCCGTGGCGGCAGAAGCTTCTGCTTGTTTTCTCCTGAGATATTCAACATATCCCCTACATCCACATAATGGAGTCTCATTGTGATATTACAGAAGAATATAGAAGGCCTTCTGTTAGTGTAGACTAGTGCATATAATTATATAGCCAAAAGAAGGAAAAAAAATGGAAGTTGGTGGGTGAATAAGTAACCTTATTGTGAAAGGGCCTTCTTCTCTTCTCTCTTCATTATCCGGCCGACGGATATTTTCTGTTGCATTCACCATCCGGTGGCTTCTTTCTCTGGAGTCGTTGTCATTAGGTGCAATCCTGAGATCTATATAGATAGAATCTATGAAGACTGGACCCCTTGTAAATGGATTGCCATGCCTACTAGTACCACTTGTGTGAGTATTTTGAATGTCTTCTGAATCTCTGTTGTCCATGTTCAGTAAAATACTATAGAAAGCCAATACAAAGTGATAAGCATTTAATGGGCTTTAGAAAATACCGGAAAACATATCATCATCATATCAGAATCAGAATGATAATCGTAAAGAATCAATTAGGTATAATATTACAATGGTTTTAGGGATAAGATGGTTATTTTTCAAACTGAATACTTATTTAATTCGCTCAAAAAAGAAAAAGAAATAACAAACTCGTCAGTATTCGATTAAGTATTCCCATAAAATATCTACAACCAAACCAAAATGTCTCTATTAAAAAAACGGCAATTTTATTAAAACTACTTAGAACCTACAATGGTCCGACATGATTGGACATATAAAATTACAAAATAACCTTGTCAATAGCAAGCCTCATGGGTGCGTATAACCTAAATGCCAAGGGATCAAACTTTTTGGATGCGTATTGTGTGAGAGTTGAGTTAGTAAGAGAGTAGAGATTTCGCCAATAAAAAAAATAATAAATTAATATTAGAACAAGAAGATACTTCAATACAAAAGCACAAACCACACAAAACCCCCTACAGAACGTAGCATTGTGAGCACCCCCAACTCATTGTGGGTTAAACATAGCATTGTTACAAATTAGAATATCACTCACAAGATTTTATTTTGTAAAATAATGAAAATTGCAAATGCTACACTTTTGGTGACTGAAATGATTTTTTGTGCCTCACATTGCCAATTTACTATTTGAGTTGATCATAATATCTCAAAATTCTAACAGTGTCCTCAAGCTACATGCAGTTCCTTCATTTATTAATATATGGACAAGATCATTGAACTTTCTGAAGTTTAATTCATTTTGGCAACATAATCACAAAGGTTTATGCCTCACTTCTTTTTCTGGAACTTATAGCCTTTCTGTTCTGCTGTCCTGGAATTCCTCCACCTACAACTAAGCACATGAAGTTATTGAAGCATCATACTTGAAGTTTACGCACTACACAAACATCAAAATATCCCTCCACAAGATTATTAAATCTTTGTTTCAAGATATGCATCAAAAAATTTCAAGGGAAAGAATTATTAGAGCCTCCTATGGAGATTGTGAGAATATCGCTGGCATGGTTTAAAAAGCAAGCATTGATGCCTCCGTTTGCATTTGTAGATACTTCTTAATATTTCTCTCTCTCTCTCTCTCTCTCTCTCTCTATATATATATATATATATATATATATATACATATATATATATATATATATGTATATACATACACATATATATATGTGTATGCATATACACATATGTATATACATACACACACACACATATATATATATACACATATGTATATATGTATAGATATATGTGTATATATATATATATATATGTATATATCACATATATAATGCACTTATCATTCAAAATAGATCCTGCTCCTTCTATTGGATTCTCCTCATACAAAATTGAATTACTCCTAATTTCTCATGCCAAAAACAAGTCTAACATGTGAATTCTTTGCAAGCTAGGAAAAGGGAAGGGTCTTCATCATATCCTAATCTTGAATTTCATCATACATTTTAGTTTTTCATCAAATCCATTCATATAATTTTTATGAATCATAAGAACCTTTATCCTTCTACCAAAGAATTAATGTATTCTTACCATTCAAGTTGACTATAACAGAAACTCCAAATATCTACTGATATTATTTCCTTGCACAAGTTTTAGCTCTAGATACCAATTAGATAAAAAATTTGGGATTCTCTTTGATGTCTTGCTCACCAATATTACAATGAACAAAACAAAAGTATAGAAATGACTCCCACAATAAGTACAAGCAGCTCAAATTAGATGCCAATTAAGTGAAACTAACAAGAAAAGATAGTAAACATAAACATAGACACACACACACACACACACACCCTTCTATTTGTGTAGGTGTAAATTACAGCGGGCTTGTATAAATTAAAAATGTTCAAAATTAAGAAATGAAGAGAAATGAAGGTCATATATATTGCAAATCGTAGAACATCAAGATAGGTAAATGAAAATTAGGCAAATCTTAGCTCTTGAGTATCAATAAAAATTAAATTATGAACTTAGCAAAGAAATCAGTACTGCTTTGGAAAAAAAGATCACCACGGCAGCTGAGTAGTTTCTCGATCTGTATATCGGTGAACGCAATAAAAAGGCCCCGCAAACAACAAGTTAATCATTTTTAACACTTAATCTAAGAAAGAAACAGAAATGGAGGCAGTAACATTTGCATTTTCTAATAATTGAATTCGTTGATCACACAAAATAATTCTAGATAATTAAAAATTTCACTTCTATAACTGTGATCGCACAAAAAAGATATAACATTCATATAGTATTTTATAACAAATCTTAGAAAGAAGATGAACTATTCAACAAAAATAATTTATACTTATTAATCTAATTTGGAGACGAACACATATCATGTCGATAAGAGTAGCAGATTTACATACCTTTGCTTAGATGAATCAAAACGATCAAATTTCTCAGATCAAGATCTTGTTTTGAACACAAGATTTAGCAAATTTATGCCTTTTCGTGCCATCTGCTGCTGCTGATCTGAAACAGTGATGACTTTATATCTTAGATTTGAGAGATCATGTTAACCTAATTTCTAATTTCTACTGCTCCTTTTTTTTTTTATAACATAATGGGCCGACTCATAAGAAGTCTTTAGCCCAAAAAATAGTACAATAATACAAACCCACATCCCACCACCACCACCATCGTCCCGATCCAATTATAACATATTTTGAAACTTGTCCGACATGGATTTTAATACATCCAAAAACCATGTATAACTAAAATAATTTTAAAAATTATCTACAATATACTTAAGTATTTAACATCGTAATGCATAAAAACTTGTAAAATTATTTAGAAAACTATATTTAATCTAGTTATATTTCATATCGCCTTAAAATTTGTAGTGCACACATTAAATGCGTTGCAAATGGACGAGGACAGATGGAGTATATATTAACACAAACCATATTAGAAGGCAAATGATACACTACAAAAAGAAAATGTTTATTTTGACGGCCAAACCCGTTGCAATTAACCACCTCCCATCTCAATTATTAGTAATATCGACCACTGATTGTCTCAATATTCGCCATTCGATATTAAAACGGTCGAGATTCAACCCTATCACAATACCTGTCCAGATAGTGAATTGTTATCCTTGACACAGTACAAAGAGAAATCTTTAATTTTGACCGAATTATTTCCGACCGCATATGCTCCGTCGAAAATAACTTATTTCCGACCGAATAATTAGGCAATAATAAGTTGGTCGAAAATAAGTTATTTCCGACCGATTTTGGCTGGACATGATGATTTCTATGGCACAACCTCTTCCTGCCAATGAGGCCTAAGTATTTCCAACTAAATATGTTTGTCGTAAATACTCTTCATTGGAAATAATCGGATTTATAATATTTTTTTTGATTTTTAAATATTTCAACATGGATTATTTCTGACTGAATCTTTTTGTTAGTAATATTCGGTTAGAAATATCTTTTTCCCCCAATTCCTTAAAATTAAACTAGTAAGCCAATTTTTCCTAAATCAACTGAAAACCACCATAACCAACAACGAAGATGAAGACCACCACTACCACTGACATACACCACCACTGTTGGCACACACCACCACCACCTCCTCCTTCCAAAGCATCAACCACCCGTATAAGTTGGAGTTGAATTTACATTAAAATTGACGTAGAATTTGTCTTCGAAAGATGTCGAATTGCACGTCAGAATTGGGTGTCAATTGTAACTTCAAAAATTGGGTAACAACATCATGTGTCAGAATTCGTATCCAGATTTCGTATTGAATTTAGTGTAGAAATTTGGTATACCAATCGCAATTTGGTGTTGAAATTGTATGCAAACGTGGTATTGATGTAGAAATTAGGTATTGAATGTGGCATAAAAATTGTTGTTGAAATTAGTGTCAAAATTGATGTCTGTTACATTGAAGACTGATTCAAAGTCTGACCTAGTAAAATGTTAGTAGGTTAGTTGTTGAAGTTATTCCTAATTTTTTGCTAATTTGTTGATCGTATGTTATTGATTCTTGTTGCTGATTAAACGTGGCTTAGTGCCTGGTTTTTCTCCTTTGAATTTGTTAAGTTGTTATATGTAAGGCCTATGTAAAGGCATGCTAGGTGTTTGAATAAATATATCTTAAAACTATCAGTTCCTTCCTTTATAAAGTTTCTTTAATTCTTAAGCATAAATTTTGTTTTGTTTATTTCTTCTTGTTCCCTAAACCCAACATTGTGGTATCAGAGCTAGCTCTTTTGTAACTGGGGTTTAAGCCATGACAACTAATGGTAATGTTGTGAGTATTTTGCAGCCTTCACTTCTAGTCTTCAAGGGTGAAAACTATGGGTTCTGAAGCATCAAAATAAAGACTTTGTTCAAGTCTTAGGAGTTGTGGGACTTGGTTGAGAGTGGGAATGCTGAATTGGATGAAGAGGGCAAGTTGAATGAGAACAAGAAGAAAGACACAAAGGCATTATTTTTCATCCAGAAAGCAGTTCATGAGTCGATCTTCTCCAAAATTGTAGCTGCAAATATTGTCAAAGAAGCATGGACGACCTTGCAGACGACGTTCCAAGGCTCTTCGAAGCAATTACGATGAAACTACAAACTCTTCACCGTGATTTTGAAACCTTGAATATGAAGAATGAAGAATCAATCTAGGATTTTCTATTAAGGGTAACTTCAATTGTTAATCAAATGAGGTCCTACGGTGAAAATGTCTTTGATCAATCTGTTTTTGTAAAGGTACTGTGGAGTTTGACTCCTAAGTTTGATCATGTTGTAGCAGCAATTGAAGAGTCAAAAAACTTGGTCGTGTATTCATTTGATGAACTGATGGGATCTTTGCAATCCCATGAGGCGAGATTAAACAGGCAAGATGAGAAGAGTGAAGAAAAGGCCTTCCAAGTGTAGGGGGAGACATCGGTTAGACAAAGTCGTGGTAGAGGAGGCTTTCATTGCAGAGGAAGAAGAGGAATTGGCAGAGGCAGTGGTTGAGGGGGACGAGGTAATGGGCAAGCAGGTGAAAAGCCAAAAGGCAACCAGAGTAATATCCAATGTTTCTACTGTAAGAAATATGGGCATATAAAGGCAGAATGTAGGAAATTGCAACAATCCAACTATGTTAAGGAAGAAGAAGAAGAAGTGAAGCTTTTTATGGCTTTCCAGAAAGATGCAACAGGTGACAACGACATTTGGTATTTGGACAGTGGGTACTCTAATCACATGACTGGAGTAAAGTCTTTATTTAGAGATCTTGATGAGACTTTCAAACATAAGGTGACACTTGGAGATAGTAAACAAATACAGGTAGAGGGAAAAGGCACGGTAGCATTAAAAGGTGGTCACGGTAACGTAAAGCTTCTCTATAATGTTTACTTTATTCCAAGTTTATTGCAAAATTTATTAAGTGTTGGGCAACTCATGTCTAGTTGATATTTTGTTTGCTTTGATGATGTATCATGTGTGATTAGAAATAAAAAAATCAAATCAAGTTGTTATTGATGTTAAAATGGCTACAAATAGACTTTTTCCACTTAAAATTTCTAATGTGAAAAATAATGTCTTGTTGTGAAAGAGTTAAGTGAGTTTGAACTATTACATCTAAGGTATGGCCATTTAAATGGGAATGATTTGAAATTGTTGCATGAAAAAGAAATGGTATGTGGGCTGCCTAGAATTGAGTCACTTGAGTTATGTGAAGGTTGTATATTTGGAAAGCAAAGTAAGCTTCCATTTTCAGTAAGGAAGGCTAGGAAAGCATTTAAAACCCTTGAATTGGTTCATGATGATTTGTGTGGTCCTATGAAGACTGAATCTTTTGGTGGTAGTCAGTATTTCTTGCTCTTTACTGGCGATTACAGCTGCATGAGTTGGGTTTATTTTCAGTAACTCAAGTTTGAAACTTTTGATAACTTCAAGAAGTTTAAGGCTTATGTGGAGAAGCAAAGTGGCACACCAATAAAGCCTCTTCGATTAGACAGAGGTGGCGAGTTCTTGTCTGACTAGTTTTCTTTATTTTGTGAAGAAACTGGTATTCGCATGGAATTAACAGTACCCTATACACCCAACAAAACAGTGTAGTTGAACATAAGAATTGCACAGTTGTGGAGATAGCAAGGAGCATGTTGAAAGCTAAAGGGCTACCTGATATTTTTTGGGCAAAAGCTATTTCCATCGCAGTCTATATTATGAATATTTCACCAACAAAGGCAATCCTAAATCAGACTCCCTATGAAGCTTGGAGTGGTGACAAACATTCTCTAAGCCATTTACGTGTTTTTCGTTGTGTTTCCTATGCTTTGGTTAATTCTAAAAATAGTAGTAAACTTGATGATAAGTTAGTGAAATGTATCTTTGTTGGCTATTGTTCACACTCCAAAGCATATAGGTTATATAACCCTATAAATGGCAAAGTAATTATTAGCAGGAGTGTTAAGTTCGATGAAAAATCAAGTTGGAATTAGTGTGATGGTGAAGATATAATAGAAACTCAAGTTTCAGTTGGCTTTGAAGGTGTTAATGAAACTTCATCCACTAATTTTTCTGAGCAGTCAACGGCCGCAAATAGTCCACAAAGGATTTCAAGTAGCTCGCCTTCTTCAGATAGCTCGGAAACTCCTCTAAGAAGGTTCAGATCTCTGCGGGAGATATATGCAAACTCACAAGCCTTGTTTGTTGCAGAACCAACTAATTTTGGAGAAGCTACTGCAAAAGAAGAATGGATTAAGGCAATGGAAGAAGAGGTGGCTGCAATCAACATGAATGAGATGTGGGAATTTATGGATTTGCCCAAAGAAAAAAATGCAATTGGATCAAAGTGGGTGTTTAAGACTTAGTATCGTGTTGATGGGAGCATTGAAAGGCATAAGGCGAGGCTGGTAGTGAAGGGATATGCACAGACATATGGCATGGACTATGAAGAAACATTCTCTCTAGTTGCAAGGTTTGAAACTATAAGAATTTTCTTGGCCTTTGCTGCTTTTATGAAGTTGCCAATTTATTAGTTTGATGTAAAATATGCTTTCTTGAATGGAGAATTGTTAGAGGAAGTTTATGTCACTCAACTTGAAGGTTTTGTAATAAAAAGGCAAGAAGGAAAAGTGTATAAGCCGATAAAAGCACTTTACAGGTTAAAGTAGGCTCCGCGGGCATGGTAGAGTAAGATTGATGCTTACCTTTAGCAAAATGGATTTAGAAGGAGTGAAAATGAGCCTACACTTTACTTGAAGAAGGGAGGTAACTCTGAGTTTCTTATTGTTTGCCTCTATGTTGATGATATAATTTATATGGGTTCTTTAAATGCTTTAATTGATGTCTTTAAGGTTGGTATGAGATGATTGATTTAGGCTTGTTACATTATTTTTTTGGACTTGAAGTATTGCAAAAGGAAGATGGTATTTTTGTGTCTCAAGTGAAATATGCTATTGACATACTCAAGAAGTTTAATATGTTGAACTGCAATAAAGTTTGTACACCTACAAATTTGAATGAAAAGTTGCAACCCGATGATGGAACGGAGATAACAGATGCTAAGTATTTCAGAAGTTTGGTAGGTGGTTTGATTTATCTAACTCATACAAGGCCTAACATTGAATTTTTAGTGGTGTTATATTCTGATTTATGCAAACTCCTACCAAGCATCATCTTGGAACAACAAAATGTATTTTGTGTTATATTGCAGATATGATGGATTATGGATTGTGATATGCTACAGATGTTAACTATTGTTTATAGGGATATTCTGACAGTGATTGGACAGGTTCTAATGATACGAAGAGCACATTATGGAGCTTATTTCATCTTGGTTCTAGAGTTGTTACTTGGAGTTACAAAAAGCAGGGAACTACAACTTTATCATCCTTGGAAGCTGAATATGTCGCTGCAACCGCAGTTGCTTGTCAAGTGTGTGGCTAATATGGTTACTTGTTGATTTTGGTCAAGATCAAGAAGGTGCAACCGAGATACTTAGTGATAACAAGTTTGCTATTGCTTTGAGTAAAAATCTAACATTTTATGGAAGAATGAAGCACATCAATATTGGAATTCAATTCATTCGTGAGTTGGTAGCTAAAGGTCAAGTTCAGCTAAAGTATTGCAACATTGCTGATTAGATTGTGGACATTTTTACAAAGTCTCTTCCAAGAGATAAATATATCTATTTTGGGAGCAAACTTGGAGTGTGCAACTTTGAATCAAAGGGGGAGTGTTGAAGAGTGATTCAAAGTCTGACCTAGTAAAATGTTAGTGGTTTAGTTGTTGAAGTTGTTCCTGATTTTTTGCTAATTTGCTAATCATGTGCTACTGCTTTTTGTTGCTGATTAGACATGGCTAATTTGTTGATTTTTCTCATTTGAATTTGTTAAGTTATTATATATAAGGACTATATAAAGGCATGCTAGGTGTTTGAATAAATATATCATACATCACCAACGATGGCCGGTAGTGAAGGTGGTTGGCGGTGAGTAGGGTGGTGATGGGGGTGGCTATCACTACTAGATCTGGCAAAATTGTGACGGACAGAGCCGTCATAACAAAGGGTAATCAGTCACAAATAAAATATTTTGTGATGTAATCATCTGTCATAAGCGCCATTGGTCGCTGTCACAATTGTAAGGTTCCCGTTACAAATATAGAAGTCCGTCCCAAAAAAACTTTTGTAATATAATTTTTTTTTGACGCATTCGTCTATCACAAATTATTGATGACAATCTACCCATTACAAGCAGCCCATGACACATGCATTGTGACATTATCCAGACGAAATTTAATGGAAAATCAATGTTCATGATATTTACAATATATAATAGCATTAAAAAAATCAACGTTGTGGTTAAAAAACATCAAAATGAGAAAAAATGAGTTTTCTTATTCGACAACTCACTGGCCGCCGTTGAAAACCATTAATGATGAGTTTCAAGATACTCTTATGTGATGGACAATATGTTCGTCACCAAAAAGTCTATGTCAGTATTACTTAATTCAAGTAGTTTATGTGTGGTGGTGGGGAAAACAACAACGACAATGGTAGCAGTGGTGGTGATGGTGTTAGCAATAGTTGTAGTCAGCGATGGTAGTTGGTAGGAGCTAGGCAATGTTGCTAGTGGGTGACAATAGTGGAGGTGGTGAGTGTCACAGCCGTGTTTATGGACGTTGGCAGCAATGGTGGTGGGTGATGAAGGTGGGTGGTTGGTAAAAGTGGTGATCATGGGTGGTGACATAGTTGGGTGGCAGTGTGGTAGTTGGTGGCGGCAGGAGGTGGTAGTTGGTGGTGGCAGGAGGTGGTAGTCGGCGGTAGCTAGGGCTGAAATTGGGGGTTAGTAGTTGGAATTTATTATTATTTTTTAAAAAACTTTTTCTAATTATAAAAAGGTTGCGATTTGTTTTTTTATATCAAAGCTAATTTATTTTAGTGCTCATCAACACCTAATGGCCGCAACATATTCACCTTCACATACATACATATACATATACATATACATATATATATTTAGATCTTAGTATGATATTTGAAAACCAATCAATTAATTCAGGACTTCATTTTAATCTTTGTGCCGCACAAAATTCATTCTAAAACTCAAACAACAATCTTGAAGCAAATACACAAGAGGATTAACAAAAAGGTAGACTAAAAATGTTTCATCCTTACAAACTTTAGTAGTAGTTAAGCACCTAGCACATATGATATCTTTATCATGATTTCATTAATGGATTCCTCATTTTATTTCATTTTATCCTTTTGCTTGCTTCTACTATTCCAAACATCTTATAAACACTGCATTGCCATCGGGGTATTTGTCACCATCACATGAGCTTCTATTACATACTCTTGTGAACATTAAATGGTTTTCTTCTCCAACCAACATATTAGTGCGTAAAATGTTTAGCGTTGTCCATAATGTTTATATTTATGAAAGTAACAAAATTATAACATATGAGAATTACAACAGAGAATTGATAGAGCAGCACGTTCTAATATACTAATTACTAGAGTGGAACAACTGATATAATTGTGTAGCAAATATGTCAACAATAGTACCACAAATTCAATTTTTTTCTGGTTCCAAGCATAATTCAGTCAAGTTTCAAACATAATAATATGACTATTGTTTTAGGAATAAAATGGATATAAGAGTGCCCAATCAAATTTCAAATAGAATTTTATGTAATTCACTAGAAAAAGAAAAAGAAATAAGAAACTCGTTGTGTTCGATCAAGTATTCCCATAAAATATTTACAACGCAATCAAAACATTTCTCTAATAAAAAGAAAAACAATTTTATTAAAACTACGAAGAACTTACAATGGTCCAACATGATTGGACATATAAAATTACAAATATCATAATCTCAATATATTGTTCCTCATACCAGTGGGTCAGTTTATCAAAAAGATTTCTTTTTCTCGCCTTTAAAAAAAGAAAGAAAAATATAATAATACACACACACACATATATATTTGCATGTTTTTTTTGGCACGGGACACATTCATCAGCATCTAAGCTATTTCTATTGTCCCCTAAATACAAAATTTGTCATGTTAATTAAATGTATTGGATAATCATATTATTTAGATACTTCAACGTATACAACCATCATTGGAGATACTTGAAGTTCCATGCATGCTGATTTATGCAATAATTACCTTCTGCATCTGCATCATTATTTACGTGCGGGTGGAACGCTTTTATCAACTTCTGGGACATGTTCATCACGCCCTACATAGAGTAAAATGGTAAATTAACTTCCCATAATTCAAAGACACCAGAAGGTACAAATATTATAATTAGGGAATAATTAGTTACCCATGTTTTGGGATTGTGTAACCCCGACAGCCATGGCGCCAGAAGCTTCTGCTTGTTTTCTCCTGAGATATTCAACATATCCCCTGCATCCATATTATGGAGTTTCATTGTCAAATTACAGAAGAATATAGAAGGCCTTTTGTCGGTTTAGACTAACACATATAATTATAAACCAAAAACAAGGAAAAGAACGAAAAAGTAACCTTATTGTGAAAGGCTGAGGGCCTTCTTCTCTTCTCTCTTCATTATCCGGCTGACGGATATTTTCTGTTTCATTCACCATCCGGTGGCTTCTTTCTCTGGAGTCGTTGTCATTAGGTGCAATCCTGAGATCTATATAGATAGAATCTATAAAGACTGGACCCCTTGTAAATGGATTGCCATGCCTACTAGTATCACTTGTCTGAGTATTTTGAATGGCTTGTGAACTATTGTTCTCCATGTTTAAAAAAACACTACAGAAAGCAAATACAAAATAATAAGTATTTGATGGGCATTCAAAAATACTAATAACATAACATTAGCACATCAAAATGAGAATCACAATTGAAAAGAATCAACGAGGTATAAGAATGAACTTGTGACCAGTCGACTTTGTTCGTTCCTGAACCTTCGTGGTTGGCAACTTTGAAATGTAATAAACATCATTCTAGATTGAAATTAAACCTAATATAATTCATTTATTTGAGCGGGACACCAGAAGTCTTAAATGAAATGGAAAAGATTCTAATATAGAATAATTTATGAACAAAATGGATAAAAATATATACACATGACAGGGAAAAAAAAGTATAAACAAGTATACAAAATCTGTTATAGCTACCGAATAGGACAGCTACAAAATACAGAAAAATTCCATGGTTAACTAGAAAGCTATACATTATATATATGTTAGGAAGATCAGAGCTACCAGACACTTATTAGCTTTGCGAAAGATTAGAGCAACAAAAATTTCATATGCTTTTTGAAAGAAATGTTTGTATCTAGCAACCAAAAAGGGCAAATATTTGTATTAATACAAAAAAGAAAGGAACAAAAACAAGTTTGAAAGACACAAATCTCATTATATCAAAATGAAAAACACTTTCTGCTCAAATAAGGCAGATAGTATTCCATAAAGTATACGTAATGATTTAACCAATACATATATCCTAAATAACAAAACTGATAATATATATACACAGAAAATGCATTACTGCAAATTATGAAGGAATGAAGGGGGCGATTGTTATGAGTACAGAAAAATGGTCGTGCTCCAAGAAAAACAAATTAGAACTCATACCAATCTTGACACTGATATAGTTAAGCAGTTTCTTCTTGATTTTTTTCTTCTTTTTCTTTTTCAACAGAAGAAAAAAAAAATCACCAAAACTCAATAGTTTCTAATTATCTGCTGAGAGAAAGAAGCAGATGGAATATACAAGAAATGAGAACAAGCTAGGAGAGGCGTAGTGGTGACAAACTCGAGGAGATGGTACATAGTATATAAAGGGAGCAAAGTAGGGTTTTGAGTGCTACCGAAAATTACCAAAAAGCACATACTATTTGTGTAAGGTTAAAATTTTAGTCAAAAGATGTACTTTTTAACTATAGATGGTGGAACTGGCCAAAAAGATTATTTTTGGATAAGCATATATAGAATAGTTGATTATTGATAAAATTACATATACAAATTCGGATTCGTAATTGAACTTTGGGGATTAATTTATATCTATATACGTGTTCTGTACACCAACTACAAAAACGAGATGTAGCATTAAAATAAATTTATTACTTAAATTGGTATGCCTTTTAGTTCAATATAATATCTTTACTTTTCAGAAGATAAATTATATACCTTATCTGATTACAAATATTAGCAATATATAAAATCAACAAAATCTCATTGCTATGTTCCTGATTTCAAATCTATTACTATATAATATTTTAGAAGTGGAGATCTTATTTCTGAATAATTCGGATAATTAACTTCAATTCATTTTCTAAAACAAATGTTTAGGTCTTTGATTATAATTTTATTTTTCAAAGCTTATCTAATCTCTAACTATCACAATTAAAGAAATAATATCATCTATTTGATTATCATAATAAAATTTCAACCAGCAACCATTACCATATATATAAATTTTTTTGAAATATCATGCATACCTCTCAAAATTAAAACAACACAACAAAAAGAAAAAATGAATAACAAGATAATCAACAATTAAAATATAAATAAATAAATTCTACAACAGCTATAGAAAGGATAAAAAATAAACCACCACAATTAAATTATTAAATAAAAAGAATAAATAAAATTATGAAATTTTAGATTAATAATTCATATTAAATGAAAATAAAGTAGTATTAAGCAACGTAAATTATTTAAGTTAGTTATAATAACTCAGAAAACAACTTCAAAACTATAATTACATGAAATAATAACTTATTAACTCATATTTAAAAACAAAATACACCCATCATTTTTAAAACTTATAAGTATAAAACTAATGATTTTAACTCAACAAAAATATCAAAATGATACATATTGATTCAATAATTTTAATCAATTACAAAGGAATCTGTGCCGGCAAACTAGTTATATTGGAAACACAATATTAGCTAAAAATTCAATTTAGCAATACCCTAGGAAAATACTAAAGGAAGTTACTAACTAAAATTCATTTCATACAAAATTAACAACTAAATACAGTGAAATATCAATATTTAAAGGTGTAATTTGGTACTATTTATATTAACTAGCTTTATTTAAGATTTTGCAAGTAAAACCACATGTCGTTTTAATGCAACATATTAACTAAAATATGTAGCTTTAATAATTAAAATTTCTCAAAGTTACAAAATTATCCAAATCCATCAATATTTTATTGCATTCGAATTTTTACATTCTAAATCATATAAGCATTCTATTAAATTTATATGCACAATAATTACTGAAAATCAATGTAGCAAAACAATTAAGCTAGAACATATTAAAAACATTAATAATTAAAATTCGAACCTAAATAGTAAAGTTTAACAATAACTATATAAAAATTTTTGAAAAATCTATAAATTGGTTACACTACTAGTACCACTCGCAAATTTAGTCAAACGACTTATATGTTGCCTATTTGAGATTTTGCGACTGATTGGGTGGTCACAAACCCATCAATTTTGTAATCATCAAAAGTATGATAGATCAACACTTATTGTGCCACGTTTGAATGAGACAGCACGAGACACAAGAGCGATGCATTTGTCCAACACAAATGAATGTGTCGTGATAGAAGCATCGAAAAATAATTCAGTAGACCAAAAATATACTATGAAAATATTGTTTCCTATCCCTATGAGGTCTTATTATTTTTATTTTCAAAATGAAATTTCTACTTTATCAACTCATTAATTTCATGTATTGGAAACAAATTGAGTCGCGAATGACAAATTTTGTCACTGCTCATATTGTATTAATTGTTTCACGGCCGAAATTAGCTAGTGGTTGAGATGATCTTGATCATGAGATAGGTTTTATTGTGAACTCATTTTAAAATTGTATAGCATAAGTGATAAAAGTTTAAATCATTGTAAAGATTTTGTTTATTAGTTAAACAAAAACAAGTAATTAATCCTGATTTATTATTTATTTTAAAAACAGGCAAACTAAAGCTACGTATCTCGACGGCGCACCATGGAGAAATTGTTTAGTCATCGAGAATGATTTTTTTTTTTTTTTTTTGAAAATACAGTTTCCCCTGTTTTTGGACAGGGCAACCCATTATTCTATTTTCACAATTCATAGTAGCGACATGCGTTCTAAATCAACCGATAGAAAATGAACTATAGTGCCATGTGCTCCAAAATAAACAAAACAACCAAATTTTAACTATGTAATAAATAAGATAGTTCTAGAACGATTTTACATAAAAAACAACTGTATATTAAATTCAACGTTCACAAACTTTCTACTAATCTAAACATAAACTACAAATTATCCATATGGTGCCCCCTTCGACAGCTGTCATCATCACCGAAGTCATTGATGTCATATGTTCGATGCCGCTTGTCGCTATCGCCACTGCTTCTGCCCCCTTTGTCACATTGAAATAACCCTATAGCTGTAACATAAATGGAAAATGAATTTTCACTACAATTTGTATAGAACAGTTGTAATATAACATACCTCGACGCGAATCCTAAGTAGCACGTGCTCCAAGAGACACTTGGCTAATCGATGACACTCCTGCTGAACTAACTCAGTAATAGTGTCCATTCGATCACGAGGCAGACCAGCGACCACCTCCTGGGCCAACTGTTGGAGGCGAGAATCAAAAGGAGCAGCAGCGCCTTGGAGCAAAGATGAATAATCAGTGATCCGCCAAGTCGACCATCTCCCAAAATATGTCGTCGGGATATGATAGCGCTCACCCGAAGTGGACGCACTTGACAATCCGACACCTGACCATTCTCCTTCGCTAGACAGTCGATGTTTGGTACAGGGGATAAACTCATAAGGCCTCTGGCGAGGATAGCCGACTAGACGACCCTTCCGAGGAGGGTGCACAGTAACCCATGCAGAAAAAAGCGATCCGCTCCGGTCAACTCCGGCGGGAGTGAGCTAATCGCCTCGTCCAAATCCAGATATGTACCCTTAGGTGGAGGAGGTGGACATGTGAATCCCTTCTGCTGCGCGATCTCGCGTAGAACATCCACAACCTTGCCATGTTCAATACCTAGAAAACATCATATATATATATATATATTACGGAAAATAGACTGCATCATATTTTTCAACTTTAGGTTGTACTAATTTATCTTATAATTTATCATGTTTTTTTTAATCTAATTGTACGGATTAAAACAAACTTAAAAAATAATAAAGTATACAAAATTTTATAAGCTAATATGATGCACATCATAATTTTTTTAACGATGCAAGTTCAATAGCTTTTCATCACTAAAATTTTGCATAATTTTATATAGTTATAAAATTATTCTACGCATCACCAAAAATTATGAAAATTTATATATTTTTATGTTTCTAAATGTTGTACCCATCCATATGGTTGAATTTTGAAAAAACATTGCAAAATATAGGAAGAAACTATTATATTTTAAACATTGAATACTTACCAACGCCGACTCCACCATCCGATGTATACTCGCCCTTATTCTTCCCCTTCCACTTCTTGTGCGTCTCCGCCCTAACTTACTCCCTCATCTCCTCCCACACCTGCTCGTAAGACCGGGAGCCGGTCGTGTGATAGACACGGGGGCAGTCCGAGCTGCAGCATGACGTGCACCACGCGAAGCAAACTCAAGACTGTCCCATATATCTACCATCTGCTCCCAGGCAATGGATGATAGATACTCAGGGGATGAGCCCCCGGTGAAGCACTGTGAGAACCCGAAAATTGTAAATTGGTTTTATAATTTGAGATAATATATTTTGTGGCAAATTTTATTTTATGTTATCTTATTCTTGCATGAAGTCTAATTCTTTTAGATATGAATGATAAATTCATATACTTTCAAAAAGAATTTAATAATAATGTGGTACTCATGATTATAAGGTTAAATCCTTGAGAAGGTATTAGAGGGGATTAGCAAATCCCATATAAGATTATTTGATCTACAAGGAGGAGAATGAAAGGATTACGTAGCTTTATAACTACGTGTATGATTTAGGTGGCAAGTTTGTGCATGAAGGACAGCAGCTGTTTATTCGTACTTAGCTGCTAAGAGATCATGATGAGCAGCCGTACTTACCGTCCAAATCAACCAATTATCTTATTTCAAGCTTAATCGTAGCTTACTGCTTTTTAACTCTATAAATACCCCATCCGAAGTGATATTCTAACTCTTTACCAAATTTCTCTCCTAAGAGTTTCATCAAAATTGTTATTTCTGAAAACTTCCGAGATTTTCTACCGGAGAATTTTCTCAGAAAAGCTTTGATTCCACTTTGAGAACGAAGAGGTAAGAACTTAGTATTCTATTCAGT
The DNA here is from genome assembly GCA_014636745.2 of Centella asiatica. Lineage (NCBI taxonomy): Eukaryota > Viridiplantae > Streptophyta > Magnoliopsida > Apiales > Apiaceae > Centella > Centella asiatica. The sequence continues at coordinate 2,181,875 of CM025786.1, read as the reverse complement.
TTTCTTCCATGCATAACATCGAAGATTTATGCTAAGATTAATGCTTTTTGCATCATCATGGGACATCATAATCAGAGATGTTCATGTTAAAGTCTTCCATTGTAGCAGAAGCAGGCTCTGCAATTAATCTTGGATGAGATATTGTTGATCTCTGATGAGATATTGCTAGTCCCTGATGAGATAGTCGTAGTCTCCGATGTGATATTCTGTTATTCCCCGATGGGTTATTTATTCCCCGATGGGTTATTTATTCCCC
>CM025786.1:2160039-2181609 GCA_014636745.2 Centella asiatica | reverse complement strand
GGTTATTTATTCCCCGATGGGTTATTTATTCCCCGATGGGTTATTTAATCCCCGATGGGTTATTTAATCCCCGATGGGTTATTTAATCTCCGATGGGTTATTTAATCCCTGATGGGTTAGTTAGTCCCCGATGACGTCAGGATTAATCCCCGATAGGCTAAAGTTTAGTCTCTGATGACGTCACCAGTATCTCTGATAAGAAGTTAGTCTCCGATGACGTCACCCTTAATCCCCGATAGAGTTAAAGTGACGTCATCAGTCCCTGATGAGTTTTTAATCCCCGACACGTTTAGTCTCTGGCGCGTCCAGTACACGTATTAGTCCCTGATACTTTCCCGTGGTCTCTGATGGCTAAGGGGATTATTCCCCGATGCACAGTTTGTGATCAAAGCTACAAAACATTATTTTCTTAAGGTTATTTCACAATGTTATCATACTAGATTCAAGTCAGTAAAGTCTAAGGACATCTCATATCTATTTTCTTCCATAAATTATTATCAAGGTATTAAGATATTACTTGCGTGATTTACAGAATCTTTTCTCGCAAGTAAATTGATTTGAATTTTGTGCAAAGGACTGAGGCAAGTATATTTACACTCTTATATTTGTTTCAAATTAACGTAAGTATATCTTCATTATTATGCTTGATAATGCAAGTATGTTCTTACTCTGATGTTTATTTCAGTTATGCGCATGATCAATTGATTCGACATGCGTACAAGATTATATCCTTTATACTTAAATTTCCTTGTGAAACAAAATGCTATGCTTTAATTCCCGCTAGCATGATATGAATGAAATGCATGGATATAAAGGAGCCTTGACTTATCTGATATTATTCAATCTTATATCTGTGCAAATGAATGAGAATGTTATGTCCCTTAATTGGGAAGTGCCACATAGTTGGCAAGAGGAAAGGAAAGGTGCTGATTTGTTCTTCACCTAACCTAGAGGAATTTTATGTGACTACGTACGTTCACACCAGAGGGATCATGCGGGCACAGTTAGGCCAGCTGTATACCGTATGGTTAGCAGATCCAACGGGTATAGCCCCCGATGGATATTTTTACTCCAAAAAAAGTTATGCTTGATACTAAGAAGGGTTATACAATTGATTATCATCAGTAACCCTAAAGAATTCTTAAGATTTCAAAGGCATTGATATTGTTCCATCAAGCCTCCCAACAGAATTGGATCTCCTTGAAACACTCAAATCTTTCTTCTCTCTAAATTGTCTATATACTTGCTGGGCGTACGCCGCTCATTCTTGTTGAATTTTAATGTCTGCAGGGCAAGAAGTTAAGGCTGAACCCTCAGATAAGGGGAAGGCAAAAATGATTGATTACTGAAGATGGCTAGCCTTGTGATGCCATTAGGAAGGGAGGGAAGGAAGATGATCTGGGATAGGATATTTTGTATTACAAGATAGAAACAAAATAGCTTCCGCTGTAAATATAATATTTTGGGTTATAATAACTCCTTATCACTGTTTCTTTCAGTAGTTAATCTCTGTATGGATGTATGGTTATCTTTTCTTTCTTTTGACGAAACCCTGATCCAGTGAGGGATTTTGGGGTCGTCACAAGCACCATGTGGCAAACTGCATAATCACATGTTATATGCACGTACTGAACATATCATTCATAAATAAACTACTAACAAATTTAAATCATAAATGAATACCTGTCAACCACGGGCTTCTTCCAGCTGTATATCCACTTGTGCCAATTTCTGGCCAAGTGTCCCTATAAGATAGCTCTCCCACGAGCCTCCTATCCCTCTGGGAAGGTGTAATATGTCTGTGAAAGCAAAATTTAGTTTATGTATGTAATGAAATACAGCCGACTATCAAATTTTAGTTTGATATGCATAAGAATTTAAATGACATACCAACCACTCGCTCTTTATACCAGTTCAGACACGCTCAGGCACGGCGTCCCATATTATCCACACATCCTCAATCATGCCACGATTAACGGCATTAAGCTTGTCCAGATGATTCCTTTTAGGAGAGATGAAGCTGCAAAAAAAATAGAGATGCACATTTATATAGACATTACAACAATTAAAGTAAAAATTTATGTATATACCTGGTCTGCCCACACTCCACACCTGTCGCTGAAGAGGTCTAGAGCCAACCAAGCCCCTGGCAAGCCCTCGACATCTAGGAGCAGCATCTATATAAAGTAACAAACACATCAGCACATTATAACTATCAAAATATGACTGAGTAAATAAGTATACGTTGATAAGATAATAAATTACAAACATGCCGTCTCCTGGGCTCCTCGGCCTCGACCTTGTCCAGAACTAGAGGTGCTCATAGAAGTGCGGCCTCCCCGGCCTCGGCCTCGACCCTGACCAGTGCCGGATCCTGAGCCAGAACTCTCTCCAACTGCCATATCTATATGTATATGTAAATAAATTTTAAAAATACTCTTATATTTTCTATGTTTATTGTATGAATCACATTCAGATTACATAAACTGGTACACTTATAAGAATACATCTTGCGTTATTCATAATTGGATTCAGTTTCTGATTTAGAGCCATTAGCAGAATCAGATTCAGAACAATAGTTTCATTCTCCGTTTTAGATTCATTGTCTTCAAACTCACTTTCGGATGTTGATTCATTTTCATCATACTCATCGGCTCTATCATCAACATTTATATCGTTATCCCCACCTACGTCATTATCATCAATCACCTCATGTTCACGTCTGACATGTTTATCAGGTTCATCTGTTTGCAGAGGTGTAACCTCTGGTAGTGGACTTATTCCTTGAAATCCACGTGCACCTATTTGTATGACTGTATACCATGGAACATTTGGTTTTCCTATCTTCGATGCATAGTATACTTGAGTAGTTTGACTTACCAATATATATATTTCGTTAGAATCCAGTTCTGATAGTACATTACTGAAATTAATCCAGAGTATTTGTCAACTGTAATGCCTTTGTTATTGTCAAACCAATAGCACTTGAATATCGTTAACTCGATCTTTTCCACCAGCATGGTTTACAACAATAACTTCTTGCAACAAGCCATACCAATCACCCCATTCGTTTGTCATATGAATTGCCTTTAACTAATACGCCTGAATCAGATGAAGTATAACATGTTGGACAACAGTTGAACCTATCCCCATTCACAATACAATGAGTGTGGGCACACCCAACACGCCATACAAATCACCCAGGCTCGTTAAAGTTGTGTTCTTTAACGAGTATTAGGTTCAAAGTAAAATTTTGGACTGAGGTTTTATAGTTTGACTCGTAATTTACTAGATGAGGCGCATGCAGTCGATCCTCAATGACAGGATACTTTTTGCTACAGAAAAAATGGAAATCCCAAGTCTAATTAATACCGAAAGTTTGCTAACTATCAAAATGTGGATATTCTAACAGTTAAATTAAACAAAATTAGATCAATCACAAAGAGAGAAAATCACACAGTCCCTCCCACTACCTTTCCCCACAACCCATTTACACCTCTCCCCACCCCCAACTGCCTTCCGCACCTATCCCCACTGCCCTCCCCCCCCCCCCCCCACCCCCCCCCCCCCACCCCCCACCTGCCCCCCCGACCCATTGTTTTACAGCAGCACACACAAAATTGAAGAATCTAACCTCTATTGCACTGATGATCATAAATTTGTCGAAGAACTGTTGAGAGAGAAGAGGTTTTAGCTTGAGAGTGAAAGTGGGGGGAAGAAAAAAACCGGTGCACTGTAAAATATATAGGTTTTGGCTTTTCGCCGTCGCAACTAACTATGGAACCATCGAGACTAGCCTTTTAATATTAATTAATTTCTTTTTAGTGAGGCAAAAGTTCCAAAAAGAAATCTCGACGACAAAGCCGTCGCTATTGGTTCATCATGCCGTCAGGATTAGCTTAGGAGGGAAATTAATTTTTACATTTGCAATTTAAGTAAATTTAATTCCCACACATGATATTATCGACGGGATATTGGTCTTGGCTCAACGGTTACCCCATGGAGAATGTATTTTATTGTATTATTATTCTAATGTAAAATTATTTTTTACACATTTTCAAATCCTGCCGCGAACACAAAATCTGATCTCAATCATTGTAGATAGGTATCTATGGTGACGCCGTCGAGAATAGTTCTCGGGCCAAAAATGTGTTGATCTTTGGCCAGTCGCCGTCCTTGGGACGACAATTCCGCTACATTCTTGACGGCGTCTTTTCATCACCATTTGTCCCGTTGAGTTAGGTCTGGTTTCTTATAGTGTACTCGTACAATCTTATGCACCATTTGACTAAAATAAGATAAAAAGAACTTCCAACAAAATATCCAATATTGTAAATAAATTCATTCAAAATTCACCAATTACATCTAAAAAAGTTATTCCATCTAAGTACATCAATCCATCCAAAAGAATATTTAAGCAAGTACTTCGATGTTCGCATACAAATAAAGATCCCCCTAAAGTTACATTAAACTCATTATATCACAAAAAATACAATATATTACTAGAGTAGAACGATTGATATAATTGTGTAGCAAATATGTTGACTATAGTAGCACAAATTCAATTTTTTTTCTGGTTACAAGCATAATTCAGTCAAATTTCAAGCATAATAATATTACTATGTTTTTAAAATGGTTATAATAGTGCCAAACCAAATTTCGAACCAAATATTATTTAATTTGCTCAAAAAAGAAAAAGAAATATGAAACTCGTCGTATTCTATCAAGTATTCCCATAAAATATCTACAACACAACAAAAACATTTCTCTAATGAAAAAAAGGCAATTTTATTAAATCTGCCCAGAACTTACAATGGTCCACCATGATTGGACATTTAAAATTACAAATATCATAATATCAATATATTGTTCCACGCACCGGTGGGTGAGTTTATCAAAAAGCTTTCTTCTTCTCGCAGATAAAAAAAAAGAAAGAAAAAGATAATAATACACACAAATATATCTATATTAGCTGCAGGTAGTTCACGCACTTTAGTATTATGTGCTTAAATTACCATTTGCATGTGAATCTCTAAGGCCCCGGACACTTTGATCAGCATCAAAGCCAGTTCTATTGTGCCCTAGATTCAACATTTGTACTTTTAATTAAATGTATTGAATAATCATATTATTAGATACTTAAACATATGGAACCATCATTGGAGATACTTGAAGTTCCATGCATGCTGATTAATTTATGTGATAATTACCATCTGCATCATTATTTACGCGGAACGCGTTGATCAACTTCTGGGACATGTTCATCGCACCCTACAAAGAGTAAAATAGTAAATTAACTTCCCATAATTCAAAGACACCAGAAGGTTCAAATATTATAACAATCATCTAGGGAATAATTAGTTACCCATGTTTTGGGATTGTGTAACCCCAACAGCCACGGCGGCAGAAGCTTCTGCTTGTTTTCTCCTGAGATATTCAACATTTCCCCTGCATCCACATAATGAAGTTTCATTGTGAAATTACAGAAGAATCTAAAAGACCTCCTATTAGTGTAGACTAGTGCATATAATTATATAGCTAAAAGAAGGGAAAAAATGAAAGTTGGTGGGTGAATAAGTAACCTTATTGTGAAAGGCTGAGGGCCTTCTTCTCTTCTCTCTTCATTATCCAGCTGACGGATATTTTCTGTTGCATTCACCATCTGGTGGCTTCTTTCTCTCGAGTCGTTGTCATTAGGTGCAATCCTGAGATCTATATAGATAGAATCTATGAAGACTGGACCCCTTGTAAATGGATTGCCATGCCTACTAGTACCACTTGTCTGAGTATTTTGAATGGCGTGTGAACTATTGTTCTCCATGTTCAAAAAAACACTACAGAAACCAAATACAAGATAATAAGTATTTGATGGGAAATCAAAAATACCGATAACATAACATTAGCAGATCAAAATGAGAATGACAATGGAAAAGAATCAATGAGGTATAGGAACAAACTTGACCAGTCGACTTTGTCGTTCCTGAACCTTCGTGGTTGGCAACTTTGAAATGTAATAAGCATCATTCTAGATTGAAATTAAACATAATATAATTCATTTATTTGAGCAGTACACCAGAAGTCTTAAATGAAAACGGAAGATTCTAATATAGAATAATTTATAAACAAAAGGAATAAAAATTATATTCATGACAGGAAAAAGAAATACAATACAAATCTGTAGGAGATACCAAATAGGACAGCTTCAAAATACAGAAAAATTCATTGGTTTACTAGATAGCTATTACATTTTATAAATTTTAGGAAGATCAGAGCTACCAAAAATTCATTTTCTTCGCGAAAGATTAGAGCTACGAAATTTTCATTTGCTTTTTGAAAGAAAATATTTGTATCTAGCTACCAAAAACTGCAAATATTTGTATTAATACAAAAAAGAAAGGACAAAAAAAGTTTGAAATACACAAATCTCATTATATCAAAATCAAAAACACTTTCAACAAAATGTAATGATTTAACAATTACATATATCCTAAGTAACTAAACTGTAATATATATACACAGATAATGCATTACTTCAAATAATTATGAAGGAATGAAGAGGGCGATTGTTATGAGCATCAAAGAATGGTCGTGTTCAAAGAATAACAAATTAGAACTCATACCAATCTTGACACTGATACAGTTAAGCAAGCCCTTCTTAATTTTCCCTTCTTTTTCTTTTTCAGTAGAAGAAAAAAAAAATCACCAAAACCCAAAAGTTTCCAATCCTCTGCTGAGGAAAAGAAGCAGATTGAATATACAAGAATGAGAGGACAAGGAGAGGTGTGGTGGTGATAAAGTCGAGGAGATGGTACGTAGTATATAAAGGGTGGAAAGTAGGGTTCAGGGCTACCCAAAATTACCAAAAAACACATACTTTATGTGCAAGATTTAAAAATTTTAGTCAGAATGTACTTTTTAAAACTAGATGGTAGGACCGGCCAAATAAGGGAGATTCTTTGAAATTAATTTCGGGAAATAATTTATATCTATATATGTGTTTTGTACACCAATTACAAAAAGAAAAAGTAGAATCAAAATAAATTTATTACTTAAATAGATAGGAATTTAGTTCGACTCAATATATTTAGTTTTGAAAAATTAAATTATATACCTTATCTGATTAGAATATCATTAATATATAAAATCATCAAAATCTCATTAGTTTGTTACTGAATTCAAATTCTATTGGGTACATTTCAATTCAAATAAAAATTTTACTGATTTCAAAACACAATAATAGCTAAAAATTCAGTTTAACAATATTCAAGAAAAATAAGGAAGTAACGAACTAGAAATAATTTCATTTTAAATCAATAACTAAATACAAATATCAATATAGATGTAATTTGGTATGAGTTATATTCAGTAGCCTTAAGATTTTGTAAATAAAACCACAGGTCGTTTTAATTCAACATATTAACTAAAATATATAGATTTAATTAATAGAATTTCCCAAAGTTATAAAATCATCAAAATCCCATCAATGTTTTGTTGCATTCGAATCTTATTATTGACATTCTAAATCATATAACAATTCTGTTAATTTATATGCACAATAATTACTTAATATCAATGTAGTAAAATAATTAAGCTAGAAAATATTAATAACATTAAAAATTAAAATCCCCAATTAAATAGTAAAATTTAACAATAAATTATATAAATTTTAAAAACTGTATAAATTGGTTACACTACTTGTACTACTCGTAAATTCAGTACATATTTGTCGCCTATTTGAGATTTTGTGACTGACTGAGTGGTCGCAAACCAATCGAATTCGTAATCATCAAAAGTATGATAGGTCAACTTGCATTGTGCCAAGTTTGAATTTGACAGCACAAGACACAAGCGCGATGCATTTGTCCAACACAAATGAATGTGTCGCAATAGAACTATCGGAAAAAAATCATTCGACCAAAAACATACTACGAAATGTTTTGTTCTATCCCCATGAGGTTTTATTACTTTTATTTTCGAGATGAAATTTCTACTTTGTTGACTCATTTAATATATTCGAAACAAATTGAGTCACGAATGACAAATTATGTCACTGGTCATATTTAATTGTCTCACAATTGGAATTAGTTAGTGATTGAGATGATCTTGATCAGGATTTACGCCACTACAAAAGAAAAAAAAGTTATTTCTACCGCACAACCAGTTGCGATAAAGTTAAAGTCATCGTAAATACTGTTTATATCGTCGGTAAGCTGTCGATATATGTCGTCAATGCTAATGTAGTCATAATTAAAATCTGTCGATATTACCATCGCAATAATAAAAATATGTCAGTGGCTTTCACCATCTACTTTAACATAAACAACATCTATATTAGCTAGTGAATAATCCGAAAGTTATTTTCTAAAATAAACTAATAAAGGGAAAATAAATAATTGTGACGGTGAGCGTCGCTAGTTCTAAACAATATCCGTAGCAAATAAAGTTCGAATTAAATGTTTTGTTTAATTAATTATGACGACCGACCATCGCAAAGAGTGTAAGCCATCGATATTAACATTTTTTTTAATATATATTTTGAAATATTACGGACAGGTACACTGGTAAAACCTGTTTTAGATAACATGTATTTACATTCATATCAAACATTTGGAGAAAAAAATGGTGCCATATGCCAATTTCCCAAAAAGTGAATAAATAAATAAATAAATATAAATATATATATATATATATATATATAACTAAAACTATCATTTATACGATCATCTGATAATGAAAACATCAAAAGATAAGTACAAAAGTGCGTATAAAATAAAAATTCTAATCCATGTGATCATTGTCATCGTAATTATTATTGTCGCACCAGGGGACAAGTTGGGGTTTTGTTTTAGGGTTTTGAAAAGAAATTTAGAGTTTGAATTTAAAATTAGGGTGCTTGAATTTTGGGGTATTTATGTGACAAATCAAAAGAGTTCAATTTTAAAAGTTGTCAGTCGGTAGGGTTTTTGAAAAAGGATGTATTGACTCATCCCATTTATTTTGAAATGGCTTCATTGTCTACAAACCAAAGATCTAAAGGTGTGCAAAGGTAAGGTGTTAGGCACAGCTCACTCTCGTTGGTCTCATGGTTATTCTCTTTCTAATTAATAATTTTCTGAAAATGAACTATATATGTGTGGCCTAATTTATTTAAAACAATTAAATAATAAAAAGACAAACTTAATTTTGGCTAAAATGCATTACATCACGTGGTTTGGCCCGATTTGTATTGCACCACTTATGATTTTAAAAAATTAGAACATTACTATTTAAAAATTTTAGCACTACAGATGGTAATCTGCTAAAATTTTAGAACTACAGGTAACTATTTTGGGGATTTCAAACCACAGGTGGTGCAATGCATTTATCCTTAATTTAAATACATGTTGAGAACTTTAAATCTTACTTATTGATTGCATGATTTAAATTACAAGATGTAATTTAAACATAAACAATTGAAAATATTACAAATTAACAGCCATGATCTTGATTGATTTTAGATGAAAGGGAAACTTTGAAATTTAAATAAACAAGAAATTATTTATTGTTAAAACTAACTAAAAAACTTATCAAATTAAATTTCAAATTTCATATCTTCATATTCTAAAAGCATTAAATAATAAGATATGTATAGAGATTTGAAAAGAAAGTAAAAATTAAATTAAAATTTGAATTTGGAATTTTTTATTGTGGAAAATTACTAAACTACTGCGAGATTAAACTATTAATTATAAAAAAACATAAACAGTAAATAAAAATTCGTTTTATATTTTTCTCAGATCCTAAATATATCATAGATTACAAAAAAAAAAAAAGTTATAATAAATTTTCAGAGTCATTTATGTTATAGTAGTTTAATAAAACTACTCTAATACTACATAACAGAATAGAAGAATAACTCAAAATACTTTTTGATTATATATTTGAACTCTACATATTTTTTTCATGGAGATCCAGAGAATTTTATGAATTTTGAACAACCTTTGAATATAATTAACCAATTTCAAAGAAAACGTTCACCGATTTTGCTTAAATCTAAGAAAAAAGTAATAAATCCGAATTGAAAACACTGAAGTCTTGATTTGAAAATTTTTACAGAAGCATCATACATCAAAGAACATGAAAAAAATTATTTTGGATTTTTTAAATGTTTCTAAGAATTATATATTCACCTAACCTGGTGGAAACAACCATCTTCAAACAACTATATCATGTTTCACTATTCGAAAAAAGAAAGAAAGAATGAATGATATAGGTATTCTTAATAATCACTACAAAAATAGAAGGAATAGAAAAAAAAGGTCTTCGCAATGGGGATCCGTCGTTGCTTATACCAGAGCTTCCCATTTGAGTTTTTTGCAACTCACTTACCTGTAGTTAAACTAACATAATTTGTAATCATCAAAAGTGTCACATGCCATTTTGCCAAGATTAAAAGCGATGACGGCTTTGTCCGTCGCAATGAGTATGTCGTGATAGAAGCGTCGAAAGAAATTCAGTGGTTGAAACAATATTACTTAAATATAGCGCTCTATCTTGATAACCAATTCCGTCACAACTGACAAAATCCGTCGTTGATCGTAGGAAAAATATTGTTTCAAAATATTTGTTTTCATTGCTCATCATGTTGTATCGTAGAAAAAATTATTTTATTCTATGATTTATAACAAAATTTCTGGAATTTTTAAATACTCTAAAACCTGCTTACTCGTACAATCTTATGCACCATTTGACTAAAATAAGATAAAAAGAGTTTCCCAGAAAATGTCCCAATATCGTAAATAAATTCATTCAAATTTCAGCAATTACATCTACCAAAGTAATTCCATCTAAGTACATCAATCCATCCAAAAGAATATTTAATCAAGTACTTCGATGTTCACATACAAATTAAGATCCTCCTAAATTTGGTTACACACCGTCATTACTTTCGTAATATACTATTCATTAGTTGTAGCATGCCAATTATTCGACTTGGAAGTTCAAATTAAACCAATTATATCACCAAAAATGCAATATTTCCTAAGTTTTGTGCCTTTTTCTTTGTGGTAAATGTACCCGTGATATCGTCTATGCAAAACCCTAAGTTATTCTTCTTCTTCATTAGCGTCATATTGCCATGAGATTACCACATAATATAACCTGTAAAAAGCTTACCCTATAATTTATAATACTCTTTGTTCCATAAAAGTTGTTACATATAAAAATAAAATTTGTTATAGAGTTTTACGAGTAAATTAATCATCAATATGTCATGTAGTTGTCTCCTAATTCCCCATACGCCTCCATTGAGATGGCATGACCAGAATGCTTTCATCATTCCTAAAAAAATCCTGCGGATCAATCCAGTTTTCACCTTCACAAGCCTATTGAAATTTGGCACAAACTTTTTTCACCAGACTTTACCATCACTATAACTATTTTTATCATTGTTGCAAAGCGACAATAAAATGGGTGTAGAACTTTTCTGTATCCTTTGTGTTTCTCTTAGTTTTATTTTTGGGGCTATAGATCCTACATGTACAAAAAAAGAAAAAGGCATTAAGCGTGTTTAGCATTTCTTGATTGCAGGGGGTTAGTATTAACATTACTAACTTAGCTTTGATGTAATTTGTAAGGTCTGAGCTCAATATTTTGGGTTGTCGGGTTGTCGGGTGTGGAGGAGTTCATGCATCTTGTGTCAAAACTCTTTGTATTGGTGAGTTCGTTTAATGCTATTTCTTTTTTTGCCGATCATATATACGTATATATACACACACACACACACTACCTCCATGCAGAACCTATTTTTTAACATGTGGCACAAATTTCATGGATCTAAAAATTATATAAGGTATTAATTTTTAATTTATTGATAATACACTTAAAAGCTTAATGTCTTAATGTATCAAAATTTGTATAATTAATAAAAAGGTTCAATGCAATTGTATTTTTATATTGCCTTCAATTTTGTGTCGTACTCATTAAAAAATGTATTGCAAATAAACCGGAACGGAGGAAGTATATATAAAAAAGAAAATAGACTATACAAAATATGCTCGAGTTCTAAATATTTTATTTTTACATATATTTAGATGAAATCCAAACTTATAAATGATAAAACATTTAAAAATACGAAGGTGAGCAAAATCTCATCTTATTAATTTGTTATGTATAAAATAGTTTTTATAACTATATAAATGTATGAAAAATTTTACTCATGTAAATGTATTAAACGTAAAAACTATGATGCACATCACAAAAATATATTAATGTCGTTTTTATCCATACGATTAAATTTTTAACATTAGAATTATTATTTTTTTAAGTTGGTGGATCCCAAATAAAAAAAGGGGCTGCTTGCGGCTCATTTTTCTTGGGTTGTACTAAATGTTTTTAAATATTTGCAATGTTTATAAGAAATTCAACCTTGTGAATGGATAGAACATTCAAAAACATGAAAATTTATGAAATTTTTGTAATTTTCATAACTTTTTGGTGATGTATAGAGTAATTTATAACTACGTAAAATAGTAACATATTTAATCTTAGAAAGTTGCTCAAATTGCATGAGGAAAAAACCATTATACATATCATTAAAACTTATGAAAATATGTACTCTACTTTATTTTTCAATGTTCATTCGTACAGTTGTATTTTTCAAAAGAATATAGAAAATAGAAAATAATTGAGATTGTGGTTAGTTCAAGTGGTTAAGAACATCTCCTTATGACCTTGAAGTCAACGGATCAAATTTCATAGCTAAAAGTTGAGTGAATTAGTGGGCGAGAATTAGGCTAGTTCTATAAAATATATCACCAATCAAAAAAAAATAGAAAATAATTAACTATAACCCAAATTTAAAAAATAGGTTTCACTCTATTTTCAGTTTCCCATATATATTAGCATGATTTGATGGATAATTTTTCTCATTTCATTTCATTTATCTTTTTACGTGCATCTTTTGGAACAAATATCTTCCCAAGGCTATATAATCTTTGGAAAAAAAATTGTCACCATCAAATAAGTTTCTAGTTATGTACTTCTATCCGAATATAAATGACAAAAACCACAGCAGTGTACTTAAGTTGTAAAGATTTTGTGCACAATATATGGCTGTTATACTGAAAATAACAAAATATATTGATACATTGAATAAGTAGATTTAGAAAATTGATACTCCTACAAATCAGCTTTGCATCCATGAAATATTACAACATTTAGAAAATTGTTACTCTTACATAATTAGCTTTGCATTCATCAAATATTACAACCAAGGCATTAGGACAGTACTACTGACTTTACTACACTAAATGTTTGTGAGAACCCAAAAATTTTTAAATGCATTCTATAATAAGAAATAATTTATTTTGTGTTATTATATTTTTACATGGAGGTTAGTCTTTTTAAATATAAACGATAAATTCATATCTACAATGAAAATTTTTGTGATGATATCCACGATTATGAGGTTAAGTTCCTTAAAAAGTATTAAAAAGGGGATTAGCAAATCTCATTTAAGATTATATTGAACAGCATGGAGAAAGAGGAGAGGGTTACGTAGGATTTGTGATTACGTGTTTGATTAGAAATTATTTAGGTGGCTAAGTTTTCATGCATGTAGGACAGCAGCTGTTTGCTGTCAAGAAGTACGTCATGATGAATAGCCGTTTTACCGTCCAAATTAATCAATTGTTTTATTCCAATGCGTAACCTTAGTTTACTGCTCTTGAACTCTATAAATACCTCATTCGAGATGAAATTTTAACTCTTTTACCAAAATTTCTCTTTTAAAGAGTTTCGCTTAAACATATCATCTCCACAAAGTTTCAAGTTCTTCTTTCGAAAAAATTATTCTTAGACCAGTTTTGATCTCACTCTTAAGAACGAAGAGGTAAGAACCTGGAACTCTACCTAGTTTCTTTTATGCATAGTATCAAAGATTTATGCTAAGATTAATATTCTTTGCATCTTCATGAGACATCATAGGTTGAGTTTGAGCATGATAGGTCCTCCATCGTAGGAGAAGCAAGCTCTAATGTTAATCTCTGATGAGATGTTGATAATCTCTGATGAGATGTTATTTAGTCTCCAACAATGTTGATGTTAGTCTCCGATGAGATATTCTTAGTCTCTGACGAGATAATTTTAGTCTCTGACGAGATAACTCTTAGTCTCTGATGAAATATTCTTAGTCTCTGACGAGATAATTTTTAGTCTCTAATGAGATATTGTTAGTCTCTGGTGAGATTTTGTTAGTCTCTGATGAGATATTCTTAGTCTCTGACGAGATGATTTTAGTCTCTGACGAGATAACTCTTAGTCTCTGATGAGATATTCTTAGTCTCTGATGAGATATTGTTAGTCTCTGGTGAGATGTTGTTAGTCTCTGATGATGACGTCACCCTTAGTCCCCGATGAGTTAAGATGACATCATCAGTCTCTGTTGAGTTATTTAGTCTCTGATGACGTCAGTCTTAGTCTCCGACAGGCTAAGTTTAGTCCTCGATGACGTCATCCGTAGTCTCTGACAGGCAAAATTTCTTAGTCTCCGATGGAGGAATTTCCTAGTCTCTGATGAAGAAATTCTTAGTCTCCGATGGAGGAATTTCCTAGTCTCTGATGAAGGAATTCTTAGTCTCCGATGGAGGAATTTCTTTGTCTCTGATGAAAGAATTCTTAGTCTCCGATAGAGAAATTTCCTAGTCTCTGATAGGCAAAAATATGTTAGTCTCTGATGGACTAAGGATATCAGTCCCTGACGAGTTTGATAATGAGAAAATTATTCCCCGATGCATAGTCTGTTATCAAGACTATAAAACATTATTTTCTTAAAATTATTTTATGATGTTATTCTTTAAAACAGTAAAGTCTAAGGACATCACATACATATTTTCCTTCATAAATTCTTATTAAGGTATTAAAATATTACTTGCATAATTTACAGAATCTCTCTCACACAAGTAAATTGATTTGAATTTTGTGCAAAGGACTGAGGCAAGTATATTCTTACTCTTATGCTTATTTTAGTTAAGCGCATAATCAATTGATTCGACATGCGTACAAAATTATGACATTTAAATTTAAATTTCCTTGTGAAACAGAATGCTATGCTTTAATTTCCGTTAGCATGATATGAATAAAAGTGTATGGATATAATGAAGATTTGTTCTTTCAGCTATTTTTTTCAATATTATATCTGTGCAATAAATGAGAATGCTATGTTCCTTAAATGGTGATGCCACATGGATGGTTAGAGGAAAGAAAATGTGCTGATTTGTTCTTCACCTGACTTAGAGGAATTTTATGTGACTACGTACGTTCACACAAGGAGGGATCATACGGGCACAGTTAGGTCAGCTGTATACCATATGGTTAGCAGATCCAGCGGTTTTAGCCCCCGATGGATATTTTTACTTCAAGAAAGTTATGTTTTGTTTTAAGAAGGATTACACAATTGTTTATCATCAGTAATCCTAAAGATTCCTTAAAGATTTCTGAGGCATTAGTATTGTTTCACCAAGCCTCTCAACAGAATTGAATCTTTTGAAACATTCCAGATTTGTCTTTCCAAATTAATTTATATATTTGTTGGGCGTGAACCGCTCATTCTTGTTGAACTTTAATATCTTGCAGGGCAGAATATTAAGGTTGAGCCCTCTGACAAGGAAAGGCAAAGATGATCGGTTACTGAGTTGGGCAAACCCTTTGTAGTGCTGATAAGAAAGGACGGAAAGAAGAGGATCCGAAAGTGATGTTTTGTATCATAGTATAGAGATAGACTAGCTTCCGCTGAAAATGTAATATTTTGGGTTGTAATAACTTTTTATTATCGTTTCTTTTAGTAATTATTATATGAATGGATGTGTGGTTATCTTTTTCGTTTTTTGACGAAACTCTGATCCAATGAGGGATTTTGGGGTCGTCACAATGTTGGTCAATGTATACAACTACATTAGAATACATCTTCCTATATCTACTGATTTTCACCTTCTGGAGAATCCTTGTTTTCTTCGCTGGACTGGCGGCTTCGTTCAGGTGGATTCTCATCGGTGGGAGCTCCTTCTGGTTGCCTTTCTGTTCTCGAAGCACCCAGCAACTGGAGCGTTTCTCCAGCTTGAAGGTCTTTGGCATCCAGGCCCTGACGTTGGTCGTTATAAATAAGCAATAGAAGAATGTAAAAGAAGTAAATAAATAAAATTAAGCAAAAGAAGAACGAGAAACAGTTGATAAAGTATATTCTTGCATAAAATCACAAACTAATTACTTGTGCAATTAACAAAAGTAATCAAATTAAAATTATTCTCAAACTGTAGTGAATCCTAATTAAAAATGCACAAGTATCATACCAGTTGGAAGACACGACGTTTCTTGAATGGCAACCAATCTTCTATCATGTGTTGAAGAGGGTTGTCATCATCATCTTTCTCCTCAATTCTCTCTGTGGCATTGAACAAAGCCAAGGAGCGATATTTTTTTCGTCTGATACTTGAAATGTAATGAACATCACTCTGCATGAAATTGAACACAAGATAATTTTATTATTTGAACAGTCCATCAGAAGTTCAAAATGAAAAGGAAATTAAAGATTTATATATAGAATAATTTATAAACATAACGTATAAACATATATACACAAACATAGAAATATGTTGGAGCTACTGAATAAGACAGCTTCAAATGACAGAAAAATTCAATGAATTACTAGAAAGATATTTATATTATCTAAATTTTCCAAAGATTCATTAGATCTACCAAATTTTATTTACAAAAGATAGGCGCCACCAAATCTTCATTTGCTTTTTGGAAGAAAATATTTGTATCTAGCTACCAAAACTTCAACTATTCATATCAATTAGAAAAAAAAAAAAAAGTGTGAAATACGCAAATCTCATCACTGCAAAAACAAAACAATTTCCACTCAAATATGCCGGATAGTTTTTCATAGTGTAGTGATTAGAACAAAATACTTATATACATCATACTAAATAAGAAAACTGATTTTATATATACACACACACAGAGACGGACGGACGGACGATGCATTACTACAAATAAAGATGAAGGAATGAAGGTGGGCAATTGTAATGAGTACATAAGAATAATTTCTAGAAACTAACAAATTAGAATTCATACCAATCTTGACACTGATTTAACTAAACAACCCCTCTTGATTTTTTCATTCTTTTTCTTTTTGATCTGAAGAAAAAGATTCATCAAAACCCAAAAGTTTTTAATCATCTCCTGAGAAAGACAAGCAGGTGGAACAAACAAGAATGAAGAGGCGTAGTGGTGACTGGTGAGTCTGGTGACAAACTCGAGGAGATGGTACGTAGTATATAAAGGGAGGAAAGTAGGGTTTAGTGCTACATAAAATTACCAAAAAGCACGTACTATATGTGTAAGGTTAAACTTTTAGTCAAAGAATGTACTTTTTAACTAAAGATGGTGGAAATGGGCAAAAAAGATTATTTTTGTATAAGCATATATAGAATAGTTGATTGTTTATAAAATTACAAATACAATTTCGGAGACTCTTAATTGGAAATTAACTTCAGGGATTAATTTATATCTATATATGTATTCCATATACCAACTACAAAAAAGAAATGTAGTATTAAAATAAATTTATTACTAAAATTGGTAGGCCTTTAAGTTCTACCTAATATCAGTACTTTTCAAAAAATAAATTATATACCTTTCCTGATTAGGATATATATCTAATTTATAAAATCATTAAAATCTCATTACTAAATTACTGAATTCAAATTCCTTTTCTTTTTGGTAGAATATTGAATTCAAATTTTATTTGTTACAGTTCAATTCAAATAAGAATTGAACTAATTTGTAAACACAGTAATAGCTAAAAATTCAGTTTAACGGTATTATAGGAAAATGCTAAAGGATGTCCTGAACTAGAAATAACTTCATTCTAAATCACCAATTGAATACAATTAAATATCAACCTATAAAGATATAATTTGGTATGACTTATATTAAGTAGCTTAAAAATTTTGTAAGAAAAACAACAATTCGTTTCAATTCAACCTTTTAAAACTTTAAACTATGTACCTTATATGATTAGAATTTCACTAATTTATAGAATCATCAGAGTCCCATCAATAGTTTATTGAATTAGAACTGAATATTGACATTTTAAATCATATAAGAATTTATATGCACGATTACTTTTGAAAATCAATGTAGCAAAAGAATTATGCTAGAAAATATAAGAAACATAAGTAATTAAAATCACCAATTAAATAGTACAATTTAAGAATAATTATATAAATATACTTCTAAAACTATATAAATTGGTTACACTACTAGTACTAATCAACTATTATAATTCGGTCGATGAGATCTTAACTCAATGGTTAAGATTGAGGTGTTGTAATCAAGAGGTTACATTTTCAATTCTTACCGACATCAGTGGAAACTTTATCCTCCTTATTAAAGTGGAGTTTTATCTCCCGTGTAGAGTCTTCATCTCCCTTTGCTGTAGAGTTAGGTCATTTTATATGATTCATATTGCAATTATAATCCGTTTGTAATGAAATTCAAAAAAAAAAATATATTATAACTCGTATTAGATTTATTTCGTAAATTTTGTTGATTAAAATCACAAGAAAATATATATCAAAATGGCCTTCAGGGCTAAAGCCTGGAAATTGGGCTTGGAGGGACGGACTTAAGGTAGCTCAACCTCGGCGTTATAATTATTATTTGGGCTGAATTTGATTGAATTTGATCACTTTGGATTTAGAATCTATTTGTCGAAATTCAGCTCAAACAATTTAACAAGTTTCGAGCCTAAGTTCAATCAAACTCATACTTAAAAAAATAAAATCTAAAAAACATTTTTTAATTCAAAATATAAGTTGTTATATAATTTATTTCCTTACAAATACTCAATAATTCATTATGTTAAAGTAATTCATAATTTATATTAATTTAGACATTAAATGTGATATGTCAACTAGATTTATGCGTCTTAGATAATATGTTGTATCAAATACATATTGTAGCGTATATAATGAATAATCTAATAATTATTTTGTGGTTCTATCTTGTCCAATTCTTGTGGATAGTTCCTTTCTTGTACTTGAGAGTTCTCTTACTGAAATTTTATTTTCGCCAATCAAATATCAATAAAAAATTCAAAATATGATTTAATTATCCATCGCAAAAAATTAGTTTTCTATTATTTTGTGTATGCTTTTATGAACTTGAATATATAATTGTGCATTTTATAAGAATATGATGCTTGAATATTTCAGTTATTTGTTTGGTTGAAATAAAATATTTAATTATTTTTAACGCATTACTCTATCTCAAAATCTTATTTTCCATCATTTCGGGTATTTCTATAAACTTGATTTTATATTTAAAATTTTGTATTCTATAAAAAATGGTAATTGAATATTTTTGTTAACAAATTGATTGTTTGCTGCAAATAGAAAGGAATTTAGTTATTTAATTATCTGTGACGCTTCACTCTATCATCAAACAATAGAAATTGTTTATTTCATACAAAATAATATTATACAACCTTGAATTAAAAATTAATTTTTTTATTTAATTATTATGATGCATCTCTCCGTTCCATAAACTTAATTTTTATAATTTGGTATGTACTTATATAAACTTGATTTTATTGATTTAAAATTTCAAATTTCATAAATAATGATAATCAAATATTTTTAGTATCTAATTTTTCATTCATCGCAAATAAAAAAGAATTTAAAGATTCAATTATTTGCGACGAATCGTTCTTCTCAAAAGCTTATTTTTTTCAATATTTAATGTATACTTGTCTAAACTTAATTTTATTATGTTTAAAATTTTGATCTTCAAAATAAATGATAATTGAAATTTTTATTAACTATTTGTCGCTTGCCGCAAAATAGAATTTACTTATTTGCGACGCATCATTTCGTCGCAAAACATATTTTTCATCATTTGGTTTGTGCTTAAATAAACTTGCATTTATAGTTTATAAAATATGAAATTCATAAAATATGATAATTTCTTATTGTTGTTAACTAATTATTCGCTTGTTACAAATAAAAAGAATTTTAGTATTTAATTATTTGCGACACTCCATCGCAAAAGCTTTTTTTCCATTATATGGGTGTGCTTTTATAAACTTGAATTTATGATGTTTAAAATTATAAATTTTACAAAAAATCACATTGTGTAATTGTACTGTCTCTTTGTTTCTCCGTTTTAAATAAAAAATGAATTTATAGATTTTTTGCGTCGTTTCCTTCCGTCGCAAAAACTTCACTTTTATAATTTGGTATGGGCTTCTATAAACTTGAATTTATGATGTTTAAAATTGTGAATTTCTTAAAAAATGATGATTGTATATTTTTAGTTCTAGTTGTTCATTGGCAAAAAAAAAAATGAATTTGAGGATTTAGTTTTCGTGATGCTTCTCCCCATCACAAATTTTATTTTTCTACTATTTCATTTGTACTTTTAAAAACTTGACATTATGATGTTTAAAATTGTGAACATCATAAAAAAAATAATTGAATATTTTTATTTTCTAGTTTTTCTTTCACTGGAAATAAAAATAATTTAAGCATTTATTTATTTCCGAAGCATTGTTCTGTCACAAAATCTTTTTTTTATTATTATTTGGTGAGTGATGGTATAAACTTGACTATATTATTTCATAAAAAATGATAATTGAATATTTTTATCAATTAATTATTCCTCTCTTCAATAATAATGTATTTAAAGATTTAATTCTCCTTTACAAATGCTTATTTTTCAATTATTCGGTGTGTGCTTATTTGAACTTGAATTTATGATGTTCAAAATTGTGAAATTTATAAAAAACATTATGCTTGAATATTTCATTATATATTTATTTTCTCAATTGAAATAAAAAAATAAATATTTAATTATTTGCAACACATCACTCTGTCGCAAAATTTTGTATTCCATCTTTTGTTGTGTTTGTATATACTTGAAAGACACTTAAAATTTTGAATTTTTAAAAAAATGATAATTGAATATATTTATTAACTAATTATTAGCTTGCTACAAATAAAAAGAATTTAATTATTTGCAATGCATTGCTTGTTGTAAAACCTTTTTTTTTTCTATTATTTGGTGTGCGTTTGTATGAACTTGCTTTTATGATATTTACAAATGTAATTTGAGGAAGAATGATAATTGAAAGGTTTTAGTAACGATTTATCTTATCGCCACTATTAAAAAGAATTTTAACTATTGCAATGCATCAATTCATCGCAAAACTTTTTTTTTCATGATTTGGTGTGTGATTAAACAAACTTGATTATATGATATTTACAATTTTTATTTTCATAAAACATGATATTAATACTTTTATTAACAAATTATACCCTTGCTGCAAATAAAAAAATTTAATTGTTTGTGATGTTTCGTTCCATCGTAAAAACTTATTTTTTTCATTATTTGTTTTGTGTTTAAGAGTAGGTAGAATTATAAAAATTAGTTATAATCCATACTCTTTCCCATATATAGATATATAGATATATAATATATATACACATACATACATACATACATACATACATACATACATACATACATACA
>CM025786.1:2148241-2160029 GCA_014636745.2 Centella asiatica | reverse complement strand
ATACATACATACATACATACATACATACATACATACATACATACATAATGTATCTAAAAATTATATATAGCTAAGATATTTTTCAAATATTGATATTATTTGTAAAGGTTTAACATACTAATGTTACAAAATTTGTAAAATTATAAAAAAAAAATTACAATGTAGAGGTTTAACATACTAATGTGACAAAATTTGTAAAATTATAAAAAATTTACAATGTAATTTTATATTTATATTGCCTTAAAATCTGTACCGCACATATTAATTCAAAAATGTGTTGTAAATGGAGAGAGAGAGTATATAAAAAGGGAAATAGACCGTAAAAAATAGGCTTTAGTTCTAAAATTTTATTTTTACATTGATTTAAATGAAAATCCAAACTTAAAAGATTAAAAGAACATTTAAAAATACAAAGGTTTGCAAAATCTCATTATACTGATATGTAGAATAGTTTTTATAACTATACAATAGTATGAAAAATTTTAATATTACAAAACTTTAAATAAATTGTACAGTCCAATTAAAAAAAATTGACGGCTTGCTACCCATTTTTCGTAACTGGGTTGTACTACATCTTTTTAAATATTTGCAATGTTTATGGATGGATAGCTAGGGCATTTAAAAGCATAAAGGTTTTTCAATTTTTCTTAACTTTTGTTGATGCGTAGAGTAATTATTACGATACATAAAACTGTGAAAGATTTAATCTTAGAAAGTTGCTCAACTTGCATAATTATGAAACATGATACATTTTAGAACAACTTGTGAAATATGCACACTACTTTATTTTTCAATATTTTCATCTGTATAGTTGAAATTTTTTTAAACTTACAAAATATAAATAATTAACTACAACCAAATTTGAAAAATAGGTTGCCCTCTATTTCCGATTTTCCCATATATATCAGCTTGACTTGATGGGTCATTTTCTCATTTCATTTCCTTTAACTTTTTACATACATATTTTGTAACATGTATCTTCCCAAGGCTATGTAGTCTTTAAAAAAAATTTGTCACCGTCAAATTAGTTTCTAGTTACATACTTCCGTCCGAATATAAATGAAAAGACCACAGCGGTGTACTTAAATTGTAAAGATTTGTACACAATTTATGCCTGTTATACTGAAAATCACAAATATATATATTGATACATTGGATATAAGTACATTTAGAAAATTGATACTCCTACATAATCAGCTTTGCATACATGAAATATTACAACATTTAGAAATTTGATACTCGTACATAATAGCTTTGCATCTATCAAATATTACAATCAAGGCATTAGGACAGTCCTACTGACTTTGCTCCACTAAATGTTAGTCAATGTCTACTACTTACATAAGAATACATTTTCCTAACATATATCTACTGATTTTCACCCTCTGGAGAATCCTTGTTTTCTTCGCTGGATTCTCATCAGTGGGATCTCCTTCCGGTTGCCTGTGCAGCAACTAGAGAGCTTCTACGCTGGCGTTGTATAAATCAGCTGAACACGCATCTTTTTTGGTTTCCATAGTCGTCTGATACTTGAAATGTAATGAACATCATTCTACATGAAATTGAATATAAGATAATTTAATTGAACTGCCCACCAGAAGTCCTAATGAAAAGAAACTAAAGATTCATATGTTGAATAATTTATAAACATAATGTATACACAAACATGCAAATCTGTTGGAGCTACTGAATAAGACAGCTTCGAATGACAGAAAAATTCAATGGATTACTAGAAAGATAATTTACATTATCTAAATTTTCATAAGATTAATTAGATCTACCAAATTTTATTTGCTCTGCAAAATATTAGTGCTACCAAATCTTCATTTGCTTTTTGAAAGAAAATACTTGTATCTAACTTGCAAAAACTGCAAATATTCGTATCAATAAATAATGGAACAAAGAAACAAAAAGTGTGAAATACACAAATTAATCTCATTACTACGAAAACAAAAACAAAAACAACTTCCGCTCAAATAAGGCAAATAGTTCAGCATAAAATGTAATGACTAGAACAAAATACCTATATACACCGTACTAAATAAGAAAACTGATTTTATACCAATCTTGACACTGATATAACTAAGTAAACAACCCCTTTTGATTTTTCTCTTCTTTTTCTTTTTGATCTGAAGAAAAAGATTCATCAGAACCCAAAAGTTTGTAATCATCTGCTGAGAAAGAGAAGCAGATGGAATATACAACAACGGCGGAAAAGGGGAGTTGTGATGGTGACAAAGTCGAGGAGATGATACGTAGTTTATAAAGTAAGGAAAGTAGGGTTTATTGCCACATAAAATTACCAAAAAGTACATACTACATGTGTGATGAAAATTTTAGACAAAAATGTACTTTTTAACTCTATATGGTGGCCGCGGAAAAAGATTATTTTTGGATAAGCATATATAGATACTTGATTGCTGATAAAATTACAAATACAAATTCAGAGATTCTTGGAAATTAACTTCGAGGATTAATTTATATCTATATATGTATTATGTATATCAATTACAAAAAGAAAAGTAGTATTATGTTAAATTTATTGCTTAAATATGTAGGCCTTTTAGTTCAAGTCAATATCTTTACTTTTCAAAAAATAAATTACAGTAACCAAAATAAATAAATAAATAAATTGCATATCTTATCTGATTAGGATAATATATTATTAATCCATAAATTCTTTAAAATCTCATTGCTAAATTACTGAATTCAAATTCTTTTTCTTTTTGGTAGAATACTGAATTCAAATTTTATTAGTTACATTTCTGTTGAAATAAGAATTCTATTAATTTGAAAATACAATAATAGCTAAAAGTTCAGTTTAACAGTACTCTAAAAAAATGTTAAAGGATGTCACGAACCAGAAATAATTAACTTAATACTAAATTACCAATTGAATACAATTAAATATCAACATATAAATTAAGATATAATTTAGTGTGAGTTATATTAAGTAGCTTTAAAATTTTGTAAGCAAAACTACAATTCGTTTCAATTCAACCTATTAAAATTTTAACCTATGTACCTTATATGATTAGAATTTCACTAATTTATAGAATCATCAAACTCCCATCAATACTATATTGAATTAAAATTGATTATTGACATTCTAAATCTTACAAGAATTTATATGCACAATAATTTTTGAAAATCAATGTAGCAAAAGAAATATGCTAGAAAATATTAGAAACATTACTAAGTAAAATCACCAATTAAATAGTACAATTTATTTGTTCCCCCTCCATGTCATAAAAAAAGTTACATTTACGATTCTTACAGATATTAATATTGCATTTTGCTAAGATTTTTTCATGAAATTTGTTCTAAATGTTTGATTAATTATACTAATATAAGAATATTGTGATGACAAAGTTTAGTAAATACAGTACTATAATTACAAAAAAATGTTCAAACGTAACTTTTTTTTAGAACAAATCTCATTTTTAAAATATAACTCTTTTTTGGAATTGAGGGAGTAATAGATATGCCCGAAAGAATTAATCCCATTGCTAATGGTATGCCCCTCCGTCCTAAAAAGGTTCTTTTGCGACGAAAAAGCGACGATGAGACTAACTACTATGACTCCGATGCTAAAAAATTTGGGGCTGCTGTTCTGTACGTCGATTATCTTCTATTAGGGTTTAAAATTTTTATTCTCAAGTTCCTTTATTCAGCTTTTCTGTTATATGATTTATTAAGCCTGGTTTTTTTTAATCAGCAAAAATATATTTTAAAAAGAAACCATATAAGCTTGATTTAGATGAGTTAATATATGTGCTCAAATGTAATTAAGCTTGAATTATTTATTATTTGTTGTTGGTATCTATTTGAATAAATTTTCTTATCTCGAATAGGAGATCTATCCTCACTGATACATAAAAGGGAAAAGGTTTTGGGTTTCCTTTTTCGGTATGCACACCACAACAGAGTCTTATTTCGATCGAATTCGGTCGGAATTACCCTTTTCATGCCGGTCTCCACAGCTGCCACGTGGCACTTCTTTTCCTACGGATTTGTTGTTCGGGAATATATTTCGTTAGAAAAATCTTAATTCCAACTGAATTTTGGTTGGAAATAATTGATCGGAAATCATTTAATACTAACGAAGCTTCCAACCGAAATATTTCCAACCACATTATTTCCGACCGATTATTTGGTAGAATATAAGTTATTTCTGACAAAATAAATTTATTTTCAATAGAATATTCGGTCAGAAATAAGTGTTTTTCTTGTAGTACTACGGGTAATCTCAATCAAATAGCTAGACAATACTAATATCAGTAAAAAACCCAAATATAATTGCTTAGAATTCTGACCGTATGATGGATGTTTTGTCTGAAGTATATGATATGATTGCTGGTAGGCTTTGTTAAAGAAAATATCAACAAGGGTAGCATTTTTGAGTTCTTCAACAATGCATTTTGTTAAAAGAGAGCATCAGGAGTGTGTAGGTCGAGATTACCATGGTTACTATAACTGCTGTTTATCAAGGTTTTTCATGGTTCTAGTTTTTTTTCGAGTTTTTAAAGTAGTTTTCTGCACAAGTTTTCTTGTACAGATGAGTTTAATTAACGATATTTTCTTTTTCACGTTATTTTTAACGCACCCTTAATCTAGATAAAAGTTTGAACATGTCAAATGATACGTCTAATATGTCTTTATATTTAGAAATAAAACACGCATATAAAATCTTTGTAACATTTGTATGTTACATTTACTGTTACAATCCCTTCTAAGAGACGTGGCACAATATAAGGAGATGTAACATAAAACGAAACACTCATTGTAATATTAAAACCTCGGACATTGATATTGGACCGAACTTCTGTGCAGACGAGAATGAGTTTGCCTATACCAATTTATATGATACAATTTCTATTACAAACTCCTAAAATTTATCATGTACTCTTAATATAATTCTTCATTCTCCGTTAATTCTTTACATTGAGTAATCGCAATTTAACACGTTAATCTTTAAAAATATGTAACAAGGATGAAACAACTGTTGAAGTACGCTAACTGCTCCGGTGCAAATGAAGACAGCCAGGGGTCGTGCGACAACCCTAGTCACGCAAGGGCAGGTGGTGACTCACACAACAGCTTCGTGCCCTAGACCTAGCGCACATTGGTGCCCTAATTTCAAGATCGTCTCATTGAAACCCTCTACCTCGCGTCAGAGCAGGTCGGGACTCGCACCACAGATTCGTGCCCGAGTAGGTCTTGCGATTAAGCACGAGTTGAAACAAGAACGTGCGACTAGGGGTCTTGTATCCGTCCGACATTTGTATCAAATTCCTTATGGGTTCAATGAATTTTTATTTTTGCCTATCCAAGAAAATAAAATGGTCTGTTTCCCACTTTTTGGACTGTAGGCATAGGTGGATATATAGTTGTGAATTTAAAAATCTTGCCAGCTATATATTTGAGTAGTTTCTTTTCATTTCTTAATTCTTTTACTCCAGCTATTTGCATACTGCACGGTCTATCTCTTTTCATTTGGCACAAGGTTACATAGTAGTGTGTTCGTAGTTAATTACGTTGATGACATTCTTGTTGCTGGAAGATCTCAGTTGTTCATCCCTTAAGAAGAATGTATAATTAAATCAGCTCCTCTTTGAAATATTAATATTAGTTTTTTTTTTAGGTAATGCTCTTTCAAATATTAGTTGATGTTAAATGTTAATTTCTTGGTGGAAATTTTACGAACTGAACTTGATGCCACAGAAAATCAACATTATCAATAGTATGTTTTATGCCAAACCTGTTGCTACTCTCGTGTCGCCTTATAGGATATATCTCAGCCTTCTTGTGGAGTCCTGATTCTGATCCTACACAATTTCTGCACAGTGGGTTCCAGTTGACATCTCTTCAAATTCGTTAATATGAGAAGCAAATTGTTGTATAGAGGAATCAATAACTCGACATACCAAGATTCTTTGTGGTTTCAGTATGCGAGCCTTGTGGACCACAATAACTATCCAAGAGGGCCCTCAAAACTGGAAGGATAAATCCATCCGATCCGTGGTTCCTATGTTGCCGACTTTCCCAATCCTTTCTTTCCGATAAGCTACCCAGCTGGTTGGTCAATCTCATAGATCTTATGTGTCCACACGATTCATGTATATATTTCACAAAAAACGTGAAACTATGTTTTTTTTTGCAATAACTAGCTTAATTAGCTCGCATAGACTTCGCATTTGTAGTACACAAAACAAGTTCAAATTAAAATGGAATTATGTTGCTAAAAAATAGGAGAAATAATACTCATATAGACTAATACAGTACGACAACTTAAAAGGGTTTGAATGGGTCTGTGCTTAAGAAAAGGCCCAATTGCCACCGACTACTCATCACAAGGCTCTTACCCGTCAATAATGAAAAATCTGCGATTGATTTGTTTCGTCACCTATCGTCTGTCTGGAGTTAATAGTGCCATGGTCTTTTTTCGTCGCAATAATACTTGTTTAATTTTATTTTATTTTTTTATTGGCGGAAAAATTCAATAAAAATCCCAATAAAACCTTAAAGAAAGAATCTTCGCTTTTGGAAAATCAACAAAGCCACAAAGTACTCACCAACAGAAACAGAAAAAAAAAAAAAAGCCGACTTTACTTTATTTGTATAAACACTTGTCTATTTCCGTCGCAAAACACTTTCCTCCATCCCCAACCCATCCCCCTACCATTACTATATATTAGTGAGTACTCCATTGAGGTGATAGCATTAGAACTGGGATTCTCTCGGGCATTTGTGTGGTCATTTGTAAAAATAGCCTCCTTGGAGATGAGATTTGTGTTCAGAATCTAACCTTCCACTTTGAAAGCTTTATTTACTGCTGATAACATAAACAAGTAAACACTACAATATAGAATGAGAAACCCCAATACATATTCTGATTTCAAATTAACAACAACAAACTTATATAACCCCTGTATGTTTTGGGTATAAATTTCGTTACAAGAAAAACACTTATTATTTTGTTGGAAATATATTATTTCCCACCAAATATTTGGTTAGAAATAACGTGGTCAAAAAATATTTTGGTCAAAAACTTTATTAGTATTAAACTATTTCCGACCGAAATTCAATTGGAATTAAGATTTTCCCGATGAAATATATTCCCGACCAACAAATCCGTCGGAAAAGACATGCCACGTGGCAGCTGCAGAGATTGGCATGAAAAGGATATTTTAGACCAAATATTCGGTCGGAAATAAGGCTTTCTCTTGAAGTGTATTCAAATAATAAGTTTCTCGGAAAATGTCTATAAACATTCACATAATGACAACATAAGAAAATTATAATAACACATTTTAGAAAATATAGCCTTATATTAAAGAAAAATTTGTAAATATATCTATTTTTAAGGAATGGAAAAAGAAATATTTATTTCTTTAAGATTAGTTATGATTATTGATTTTGCGTAAAAGTAGTTTAAAAAAATTAATGTGTTCCGCAATTTAAAAGTACTTAAACCAATAAAAAAACTTGAAAAGTGTTTGGATTTGTAAATTACCGCAAAAGATAATAAATGATTGTAATTTGTAAGTTACAGTGGTTAATAAGGATTATTACAATGAGGAGGAATAATATGGTAACTTGATCAAATTTGGTCATTAAATTTGGAGCTTCTAAATTAGTTCCATCAAATTGGGTCGATATGATTTTGCAACGGATCGACGATTTCAAAGGACGAATATTGGCGAGTCAACTTTGAACTCAATCTGCGAGTTGAACTCAAACAGAAAATTGGCGATTCCTCGACCAGTCAGCAGTTTAACTCACCGAGTCACTACTAAGTTTTAAAGAGAAAACAAAATAGCCAGAAAATAAGAGGAAGATCTTGTGCAAAAAATTTTAGAGCTGCAAAAATTACTGTTCAATTAAAGCTTCATACACACAGAAGAAAAACATTGAATATTGAAGCAAGAATAGCATTGTAGAGAGAAAGAAGCAGTAGCGGCCAGAGAACAAAACAATTAATAGCAAATCAATTTCCTTTTCTTTATTATTATTATTATAAGTGGAGTCTAATGTATTTCTGTATGAGTTAATATAATGTCCTGCGTACTCAACTCAACGACAATTTTAATGCAGTAAACGTATTATCTTCTTTGATCTTATTTTGTTTTTTCTTTTTCTGACTTTTTTCGTTTTTCGCTTTTTGAGGTAATATATAACTTTTTTAATATATAGCCTATACTAATACCAATATTTGATATCGCTACGAAATTAAATATTTAATATTGATATTCGATAGACAAAATTAAATATTCCATAAACCTATGTATACAACATGTATGATCTGAAATTGTGGGTTAGCTCATGTGGTGAAAAGCACTCCCTTTGGACCATTACGTCAAAGAATCAAATTTCGTTAGATGAGAATTGGGTTAGAATTAGAGAAATTTTCACCGATAAAAAAAAAACATGTATGATCTAATAATCCATTGTACTGTGTATGTGTTATCACACTGGGGAAACAAAATTTCGATTATGTGCTGCACAAATTCGAAGAGTAAAATTTTATTTTTCTCCCTCCATTTTTTGGTCAACTTTTAATGTTTTTTTCGTCGATTTAGTCTTCCATGTTTTATTTGACTAACACTTATATTTCTTTATTCTACTTTGATGAAAAAAATAATCATATACTATTTATGTAAAGGGATAATTTTCTCATTTCGTAAGTATTCTCACAAAAATATTTAATCTATATAAGATAAAAATTATGCAATTCACATAACTTTCTTTTGACATTAAGTAAATAATTTTAAATTATAAATAAAATATTATATTAACATTTTTTAATAATTAAAAAGGAAAGAAATTAGTAATTAATAATATGAACAATAATTACATAAACAAAAAAAATATACAAATCTAAAAAATAACAAAAAATAATAAACTAATACTAGTAATATATGAAAAAATAGAGAAATTTATAATTTTAGAAAATATAAAGTAAAATAAAATAAGAAAAATTATTTGTGTTATCAGTATTTTATTTTAAAAAATTCATATATATTAACACTTTTTTTCTAAATCCAATTAGTTCAATACTTAACTTGTATATATGGAACATTTATTTACAAAATATTATGTATTGATTCAAAAATAAGAAAAAGATAGGAACACGCTATATTTATATGGTATTATTTATATTTTTTATACGCGAGTCTCATATATTTTATATAAATATTTACATTACGTGTATTATGAATATATTACTTTTAACAAGACAATAAAGAATCATATATTATCCAATATATTACTAGTATTATTTTATTTTTTTATTATTATTTTTCAAGATTTAGTTTATTTATATTGTTTATGTAATTAACAAAAATATTGTTAATTATTAATTTCTTTCCTTTTTACTTATTTTTTCTTATAATTATTGAAAATGCTAAATATAATATTTTATTTTAAATTTAAAAATTTATACTTATTGTTAAAGGAAAGTTATGTTAATTGCATATTTGTTATGTTATATGAATTTAATGTTTTTTGTGAGAATATTTAAGAAATGACGAAATTACCCCCATACATGAACAAAATATGATGGGAGGACTAAAATGTTAGTTAAATGTAACATGAGTGACAAAATCGACGGGAAAAAAAAACGAGAATAACATTGAAAATTGACCAGTAAAATTAAACATTTAATAATAAAATATACACCTTTTATTCAAGAAAACAAAGTACATCTTGAAACCCTACTTATCTTTTACACTAACACCAACTCTTTTCTTGGTTCATTTTTAAGATACCAAATTACGAACTCATATCAAATGAACTGAACCTTTAGTGGAGTAGCATATCATGCTTATTTATTTATCGACTCTCAAGGACTAATATGTTCTATATACCACTCCTAGAATATTGATGAACTTCAAAATCAGTAAATTGTACCACAAATATGACAATTATTCAATTCTAACATTTGGGAACTCCACTTATCTTTCATCCTACTCAATGGTAAAACAGGGATGCTCTGTTCTTTTCTGAAGATTATCAGGATCAACCATGGTCTTAATTTCCACCAACCTTTCAAAATTATTCTGGAAATACATAACCCCATAAGCAGATCCTTCAAGGAAACTTTCTTGTCATCCCCATGGTGATTGACTCCAATATCAAGATCTCTATAGCAAAGAAATGACTGTTTTGGATTCTTGGACACAAATGGTGTCATGTATTCATACAACTTTCTTGTCAAGTTGATATAGTGATTAGCAACTTCAACTCCACCTTATTTATAGTTTGTTAAATACTGAATCTTGCATATATTTCCAGCTCTAAGAGGAAATGGTTTCGAAAACTCCGAAATCTCACTCATTTTTCCTCCATATGGATTGAAATATAGCCATGGTGTCTCCAGTTCTATCATCTTCTTGAATATATATTCCAGCCCTTCTTTTCGAATTGGCTTCTGTAAATAATCCGACTTCCGTTTGAGATGATGAATCGCGTGAGGTTTTCGGCTTAGAAGAGCCTCAACTGGAGTACCATTCGGAAGATTTTCAAAAAAAAAAAGTACTGATTCAACCCATGTCATTTCTCTACAATCTGATTTCTGTAACTCCAACTCCGAAAACCTTACTTTAATTAGTGATAAAACTTCATCAGCTTTCCAAGAAACAATGTAATGAATGAAGCCCGAATCATCTCCTCTCCATTTCGACTTCCATTAGCAACATCAATCCACATTCTAATAAAGATTTCTTCAGGCAATTTGTCTGCAATTTCTTGCCGTTTGTAGACAAGATTAGTAGCATTCTGTTCCAAGGATTTTTCACCTTTGAAAACTGTGACAATTTCTGGAACTAGAACAAGTTTGATTTTATAAGCAAGAACAACTCCAAAACAAGTTCCCCCACCTCCTATAATCGCCCAACACAGATCCTCACCCGGTTAACATTTACAATATCAAATTGTTTTGTGTGTGGGAATGGTTCTGCATCCTTAACATTTTATATTTTCATTTGGAAGTTTGAATGTGAGTTGGGTTTTGGGTGATTGTCAGTATCTTTGTTGCACACTTCTTGTTTGATACAAGTGCCTTGCTGTGCTAACGTCATTAACACTTGCCCGTGTAAGTCCTTTGGTTTTTAATCTGTTATATGTACATGGTTTCAATGTAATTATGTAAGCATTATGCTGAAGAAACCTTAAGTATTTTCTAAAATGTCATGAAAAATCGTTTTATCACAGACTACTAGTATTGTGGCCAAGTAATGCGACCTCTCCGTAATGCAAATGACCAATTCCAGACTTCTGAAGTCTCTGACAAAAAATAACTCTTCTTCTCACGTCAACTGAAATTGGCGTTCTCACCATTCTTCATGGTAATTAGCAATTGTTCTGAATTACCACACACAAGCGCGTGCACATACACACACATACATATATGCTATTTCTACAATAGCCAACTGTCCAGAAATGGAGCTGCAAAATGTACTTCAGATAATGGAGCTGCAGATTTGTGGTACCTCTGCACTGCATTAATGCCATAAAGGGTGATCTGGTTAGATGTAGATTCTCATGGAAAACCAGGTTTGGTGTTCAAGAAGCTGGAAAATATTCATGATGCAGAGTAAGTGATCTTTTTAACTTATCGTTTCCATGAGAAAACAAGCTGTCCTCAATCCAGATGCAGAATTGAATTGTTTCATGAAATTTTAGACTTGTAAATACGCAGCATTATGTATTGCAAATGTGATTAACTGGTGAATTCTGTATCTTTTAAGTTGTAGTCATTGCAATGTGATGTGATCAGGTTACGAAA
>CM025786.1:2068533-2148231 GCA_014636745.2 Centella asiatica | reverse complement strand
TCTTTTAAGTTGTAGTCATTGCAATGTGATGTGATCAGGTTACGAAATGTAATCTGAACAATTCATGAATGGAATTCTGCATCTTTTTCTGCAGGATCATTCTGTGGAAGATCTCCACCAAAGAAGGAAATGAACTCATTTTCATTTTCAGAATTTCTCTTTTAAGATAACAGTAAACAAATTACAGAAAAGAAAATATGAATAAAAAGAGAAAAATGTTAGCACATAAACCCTCTCAAAGTATACATTCAACTCATGCAAATATAATAAAATTTTCATAATAACCAATTTCTCCATGAAATTCTTACAATAATGCACACATATCACCCGCAATCAAATGAGTCAATCTACATGAACATTATTGATCCTCTGCCAAAAGAATGTACTTTCCTAAAACAATCAACACAAATGTATTTATAACATGAACAAAAAGTTTCCCCCCAGCTTGTATCAGTTTTTCTCTCGTCTTTCTCAAACCACAAGGTATAAAATGATTTATTGACATAATTTAAAAGGCACACTTCTTGACCTTGTGTCTGTAGAGTATCTTCTTCTTCTTATTGGAGGAATTCTCAACAGTAAGCACAATTTTCCCTGGTTCATTAGTCCTGAAAGTGTTGCGAACTGGTCCTTCGCTCGCGCATAATTTCTTTTGCTTTTGAACAATTATGGTGTACGAGCATTCGTCCGAAGGGACGAACTCCTCCTTGTAGTTCACATCCCAGCCCAAAACTGTCATGTCCCAAATGAATGTTGTTCCGGCCTGCAAGTATAATTGATTGAAAAAGATCAGATCAAACATTTTCAAACTAGATTGGATCCAAGCCTTTTAGTAAAGTTTTCCAGTAATAAAGTTTTTCCCTTACATAAGCAACAAAGATTACTTTCTGTGTAATTACTAGATCATACACAAACAGTTCATCACAAACAGTTCATCACAAACAGTTCATGATTCATAAGTAGAGAACACTTTTTTTCTTCTTCCATTTTTTTTTTTTAACTTCTCAATCAACAAAGATTACATCAAACAGTTCAATTAATCATAATTCACAAGTAGAGAAACTCATGTTTTCGATTTTAGATGTAATCATAAAAAAGGATTAACATTTTTCACAAAACAATTAAATTATTCAAGAAGAGAAAAACCCAGTTGATCTTTCTGATTTTAAGTACCTGTGGTGCAGGTATTTCAATGATTGCAGTTGATGCAGCCTTGATTACAAGTTCTGAAGCTGCACCATCTTCAGTTGAGAACTCAAAGTCACTGTCCCTCTTGAGTCCACCATACTGGGTAGGAATTTCCTCAATTGGAATGTACCTGTACAAAGTTTAATTAGTTTTAACAACTTCATTTGATTTGTATGCATCATTAAAAAGGGTTATCAATAATGTTTTCAAAAGTTACTTACTTGAGGAGGGTCTCAGTGACCTTGGCTGGACGAGCAACAACAAATTTGCTCTTGGTTCTTTGGGTCAAGAAAGGAGACAACAGGGCATGGTAAGCATAGTACCAGAAAGGCACATTGATGAATATCTGCAATTAAGAAAAGATTAAGTTCAATTAATTAAATATGAACCAACTTTATATATTTCCAAAAATAAGGTGCATATAAGCTAAACATGAATGAAAAGTTTATTTTCTTACATTTCTTGCAACAAATTCTGGATAATTGTCCTGAAGAAGGGCAACTGCTTGATTGATGGCGGCACGAACTTCTTTCTTGGCTGGTCCAGGGGTATTCTTGAGATCATTAACTTGAAGCAAAGAACTAACACCGGCAGGCTTAAGCTCAAGTTTCTGAATTCCCTTCTCCATCAATTGGAACCTCCATCGCAAGAAAAAATCGCGCTTCTCTTCACTACCAAATGTCTTCTGGAAGAGCTCTTCATTGTCCAAAACCCCGAAAATGTTGTAACAAATGGGATGACCTTCGCGATCAACGCCACTCATGTAGGCAGCTGGGGCCAAATCATTGCCTAAATCTTCATCCAAGATCGAGTCAATCTTCCATTCTTTCCTCCACTCAAGGGTCTTCTTGAGCATCTCAAAGGCCTCACTGACCTTGAAGTCCCTTGCCCTCAAGAACTTCAAGAGGACTACATCAGTCCTCTCATCAGCCTTACTAGGCAAAAGGGGAACACCCCAAATGGAGATATCTGTATCAACAACAACCTCCTCAACACACTCCTCCTCAATCTTCTTCTCTTCAACACAATCCTCAGTTTTGATCACCTCCACGTCTTTCTCCTCAACCACTGCCTCAGGTTTTTCTTCAACCACTGCCTCGGGTTTTTTCTCTTCCTCACAATCTTGGACTTCTTTCTCCTCCTTCTCGTCTCCCTTCTTTTCTTCCTTCTTTTCGCCTTCTTCCTTCTTTTTGCCTTCTTCTTTCGCGGGTTCCTCAACCGCTTCACATTCTTTTTCTTCAACCTTTGGCTTCTCATTTTTAGGAGATTTTTTCCTAAACAAGCTATGACCCTTAAAGGCTTCTTTGAGTTTTAATCTCAACTCATTCAAACCCTTTTTCTCAACAGGCTTCTTTTCTTCCTCTCCTTCTTGGCACTTCTCCTTCTCAACCTCTTTCTCCTTTTCATCTCCTTCCTCCTTTGGTTCCTCCACTTTCTCAACTTCTTCTTTCACAGGTGCACACTCTTTTTCCTCTACTTCCTTCACTACTTCTTTCACTTCTACTTCAACCTTTCGTTTCTCCTCCACTTTAGGCTCATCTTTCTTGAACAAACTGTTTCCAAGAATTGCTTCTTCGAGTTTCGATTTCAACTGAGTCAAGGCCTTCTTCTCATGCTCTTTCAAGTCGGAAAAGAAATTACTCTCCTCCTTGAAAGAAGAGCTTTTCTCAACAGCAGCTTTAGGCTTGTCATCTTCATTAATCTCTTTCTTCAAGTCATCAGCAACCTCCACTACCTCCACAACCTTCATTGTCGCTTCTTGTTGACAAGCAGCAGCTTCAGCTTTTATAACTTCCACAGTCATGGTCAGAAATTCTATGCAGATCCCAAAAAAGCTTCTTTCTTCTGAAACATTAAAACAGAAAAATGAAAATCTAGAAAAAAAGATCTAAACTTGACAAAAGGGTAAAAAAGTAAAGATTTTCCTCTGAAAATCAAACAAAACAAACTGAAATTGGAAAAAGAATTAAGAAAAGACTAAATTAAACAAACCCAACTCAACTTTAGATAAAATCTGTAAGAACAAATTAAAATTTGCAAGAAAGAAAAGAAAATGACTAAATTAAAGACACCCCAACTCACCTTTAACTTGATTAGATCTAAAAATGTCTACTAATCGCTATAAGAACAAAATAAACTATACAAGGAAGAAATTAGAGTAATTTAGAGCAACCCCAACTCACCTTTAGCTTGATTTGGTCTGAAAATTTCTCAAAGTCTGTGTTTGTATTGTATTTTGTTGAGTTCTTGGGATGTGAGGAGGAGGTGAAATGTAACGGTCATATATAATGTATTCGAAATTATAAAAACGAGGGGCCCAACAACGGTCACCTACCTGGATGCCACCGCACAAGAGGAGCCGTTACGATTCTTTTTCAAGGGGCGTGCTTACCTGGACTCCAGCCAACTTCGGCTTGTCAGTATCTTTTCGGGCCCACAGTATGAATTGTCGTGAGAAGATTGACTTAGTCAAACAAAACTTACATTAGCTATTTGCCATTAAAAAGAACAAATTTAATGGTGAAAATTAAAAAGAGAGGTGTGTAATAAAAAATTAATTATTTTTAGATAATATGTGGGGAATTATTTTAAGAGAGCAGAATTAAAAATAATTATCAAAATAATTGGTTAATTTATAATAATTTATTTTATAGTACAAATGTTTTAAAATGTATAATTGTCAATTAAAACTTTTAGATTTTAACCTACCTCACTGTTTGTCCGTGATTTTTTTTTAGCTCTAATAGCGTTAGAGTCCGCTTTAGTGAAGAAAGAGATTTTTTTTTATGGAATAATTCATGTAAATAATACGGATATCACTTTAAAAATAACATTAAAAAATAAATGCACCTGAAATTATTTTCAAAGAAATATGTAACTGAAAATTAGTAAAATTGTACTCCTATAGTCGGTCCCACCTCTTTTATCTTAAGTAATGCGTAATGATTCATTATAATTGCACCACTAAATTTTATGTGCCAACGGGGTTAATCAAAGTCTAGGATCAAAATCCCTTTTAACTTTATTTTAAATATATATATCGCGAAATGATTTTTAAATTTATAGCAAAAAAACCTTTTATTGAATAAGTTTTATATATCTCCTATATATTTACCTCAATAATATGATTTGATCGTAAAAAATATATGTTATATATAACAGTATCACAAGTTGAGTTTTTCATCACAATTAAATTTACGTAAAAATTCAAAATACGTAGAATTTTAAGTTAATCCAACGATCATACATGTGATATTCATTATGATAGTGTTACAATTTTAATAATGAAATATTCTTATCATTATTTTTTTTTTCCCCTCTTTTAACATATAATGAAATATTCATTGTGAAATTATACATATAACGTATCTAATATCTCATGTGTCCGAAATTGTAAATTAGTTTAAGTAATAAAAAACGTTTCTTATGATTTGGTGGTCATATGATCAAATGTCATAATTTATAATTTTGAGGTCATATGATCAAATGTCACAAATGGGACTTAAGTTAATAGGTAGAGAAATTTTGCAGATAAAGGAAAATATAAATTTTGCACATAATGTGTCCGTCACTATGCTGTGCTGAATAAGTTATTACTTGCGTTTATCACATCAACATAACATCCCTTTCTAGTAAACTTAGGGGGGTCGTCTTTGATTTTATCAAATCCATCTGTTTAGTTCTACTTACATCACAAGAACAAGACATATTAATTAGGGTAGGCAAAAGCCAACTTCAAAGGGAGGGCCATCCACAAACCAAATGACACTATACCCTAGAAAATTATGCCCAATGGATTATACAGGTACAAAATATACAATTAGTGACAAATATTTTAACTAAAGAATTTATTTTTAAAAGAGTTAACTGAAAAAGTGATTGATAAAGTTAAGAAATTTAAAATGAAAAAAAAGTTAAAACTTAGTTTTCGTTTGTTTTTGCTTGAATTTTAAAAATTATAGATTATGTTATTGTAATTTAAATAGAAACAAACTGAATCTTAATCACCATCTCTTATTTTTAGGATTAATTATTGAATTTCGAGTCAACTATATAATATAAGAAAAATTAATTGAAATGCTCCATAAAATATAAGACGTACATTGTAAATCATAATATCATATATTTATATAGTAATTCAACTCAAGCTGTTTAATCATATTAAACTATTCACTTCCATAAAATATATGCTTAGTGCTTTTAAATTTAAGCCTAATCATGTAGTTTTCTGTCCTGTTATTTAGTTGTTTGGTGTGTTGGTAGCAGACTAACAGTAGTTACATTGTATTCATGACGTTATGGCATTAGTGTGTATAAAATGGTATATATTTATATAAAGGACATCAGGTATTTTTTGAAAATTTTAATTTAGTGATCATGGCCAAGCACTCTTTTTATTGGTAATCCCTTCTGTCATTATTTAGCAGCTGTCTTTCTCTGTAAAGACACCAATTGCCGTTTCAATATTTTGTCAAGTATAAATGTATGTGTGTGTGTGCAAAAGCTGTCTTTATATTGCTATGACCGAACCAATGAAACTAGTTACAATTTTAAAAATAAAATTAATTTTTTTTCTTCGCTTTCAAAATCTTATTTAAAAATAACCTCAATCAAAATTACAGTCACGTATCAAAACTTTCGGTCTTATTGCTTCATATATTTGGTTTTAGTATGTATTTTTCGACCGATACTCAAATTATCTCGAGTAATCTGAATCAACGTAAAATAAGTATTTCATAACTTATTGCGTTGATGGACCTTCACGGTTGCCCAGCATGTAATCATCTTATTAAAAGTCCTGCATTTGAAGAATTCAACTATGCAAGCTTAATTACAAACATTCTCTGTCCATAAATTTGTTTATTATTCAAACGTTCATTCACTTCAAATCATTTTGTTAATTAGACCACCTCCACTATATATGACAATAAATCAGTCCAATAATACACATGCTAGTCGTACTGTAAACCCCATATACACCAAACACTTCACAATGTACTCGAGATTTTTTATTTTATTTTTTTTCACATGAAAATCAAAGCCTAGTCATTTACGAAAAAGTATAAAAAGAAAAGTGGTAAGATCATGCCAATTTTTAATTAATATTTTGTTGCAATATTAAAAAATTAAGCATAAAATTTTATTGCATGCGAGACAAACGAATAACAAGGTTACAAGAATTTGGAAGCATTTCAATAAAATAACACTTTGTTTTGATCACTTATAAAAAAAGGTATTGCTCTTCTTTTTTTCTTATATACAAGACCAGATATCTAAAACACTTAATATCCGTGCCTTATACGATTATTCTTACAAAATTTAAAATCAGAATTTTTTTTATTTTCAAAAAAAAAGTGATTCTGACTATTTTAACTACGAGTCTGATCTTATTCATTCTAATTGCTCTTATCATTTAAGTACTTGTGATATATATAACACTCTAGTTCTTCCATAAAAAGAGTTACATTTAAACTTCTAACAAATAATAATATTACATATTTGACTGATAATTCAAATAATAAGTTTTTCTCATGAAATTTGATATGAATGTTCAATTAAAAATAAGATAAAAAAATTATAATGACGAATTTCAAAAAATATAGCATTATAATAAAAAAATAAAATATGTAAATATTACTCTATTTTATGATCAATTGTATTCTCAAATGTTACATTTTCTTTTAATGGAGGGAGTATATTTAAACACTTTGAAAGATAAATGTGGTATATTAACTAAATAAACAAAGAAAATAAAACTTTGGATTTGGGAAAGCCACGAGTAATCCTGTAATATGCTGCCACCTGGCAAGCTTTCTACGGGTTGTTGACGTGGACCATCTTGTTTGAGGTTGATGAAATTCATGTGGCCTTTTGATTAGTTGGCAAATACACTAACTCCATGTGGTAGTTTGTCATCTTGGTTGTACACAATACGTCTCAATCATAATCTCATTTTTCAATAGATCAATTAATTAATTAATTAATTAATTTAATTGATTCATGTCAACAATATCAAATGTGTGGTTTATAAGTAATTGATGTTATATGCTAGATGGGAATAATATTAGAAATATATTTGCATAATTGAATCATATCATTGCTATATATTATATATATTAATTTTAGTAAGAATTCTTTATGTAGTACGAGAGTATGAGTTGTATAGGCACGACATAATTTCTATTCCTTCAAAACGATGATTGCCGAATGGAGGAGTGCCACAATTATGACGTCAAAACTAAAAAGTATTGTTTATTGTGTAATTAATAATACCCAAAAGAACAAAATGGCAATACACTGGGCTTTCTCTCGCATTATTGATTCCTAGCTTGCTGTGTTTTTGGGATACGGAGCGTTTTGTTCCCCCTCCCTCCCACCCCCAATCCAACCGAAAAAAAAAACAAAAGGAAAAAAACAAAGATGAAAATAATTCATAGAAAAAGAATAAATTTTTTTTTGCACTAAATAAAACAAAATGCTAACAACTTGTATTCGTATAAGATAAATATTAAAAAGATATACTATAACTTATTCCTCGCTTTCTGTGAGTGTGTTTATGTGTACAAGCGCGGATTATACTCATGTGTATATATTAATTCACCAAAATTTAAGTTTTAAAAAAAAACACTAAAAGCAAAGGAAAAGAGAGGAAGAAAACGAAGACACAAGTTGATTATTATTTTAAGAACCCCCAAATACCTCAAGTTAAAGGGTAGACTGTCAATCATTAGTGGTAGACAAGTACCCTTGTTTTCCTCTAATTAGCAACTCACAAAATAATATTAAAATCAAAAAGGACAAAGTTGCCCAACATTAAACACAATTACTTACATTGGAATCTTAATGAGTATGAGATTAAATTTAATTAATGAGTAGCATATATTTAATAAAATTGAAACATAGAAAGGGTCAAACACAAGAAAGTTGGGAGTTTGGTAGGTACCTACACACAAATACTTTTGCAGTTTTGCAGCAAGAATTGAGGGCCGTTGTCATGTGTGTTGTGTGAAAGGGGGTGCCCAACCCATGTGAAATTTTACATGTTCTATGGACCAACAGACCCTAGTAATGATTAAGGGCGGAGCAAGGACACATTCTTTAGTCCATGGAAGAATGGAAGTGCATCGCTTTAAATTCGATAACCTTTTCCACTTATTTACTGTCTGAAAATTTGCTTTTAAATAATTGTCTCGTTCAAAAATTATTTTTGTTATTTGATTATTAACTTGAAAAAGACATTGAAAGTGTCATTATAATAGAATATTTTATTAACAAATACAAAAATGATATTAAAAATATGGTGGGGGATGGTGGTGGCAGAAATTGTGATGGTGACCGTGGGGCGAGTACGGCGATGGATGGCAGCGGCGATAGTGAAGGTGACAGTAAGATGGTGGTGGCCGGTTGCAGTCATGGTAGTGGTTGTGGCGGCAACAGTGGGGTGATAATAGTGGTGGTGAATACGACATATAGTGATGATACGTAGTGACAACGACGGGGGTTGATGGTATAGCGGCGATAACGGTTAAGTGTTAATTGTGACGAGACAGTGGTATTTGAGGTTAGTTTTTGAAAAAATATTTTATTCTTTTTTACTATGTAAGTTATTTTTATAAATATCTAAGAAAAAACAAATGATGTGAAATAATATTTTCTTAATTTTAGATTTCTCATTATGCAACAATGTTGGAAAAAAAATTTACTCTTTTTTTTTTTGTTACATAGGAGACCACTACCTTGAATTCATACACATACTTACACACCCATCAACCCACTTCTCAGAGGAGCTAGTCAATGACCAATGATCCTAATAACCAGGTCATTTTTTATTTTTACTTTTAATAAATTTGAAATGAAATATCATAAAATATACAAGTACAAAAAATACTCTTAAATACAAAATAACAAACATTTATACTTTAATATTTTTATAAATTCATATTGCGAATAAAACTATAACATTTACAAATAAATCTTATCCCAACTTGATGATTCCTATCCTAATGATATTTATTACTGAGCTGACTCATTTACTCAAATTGAGAAATTTCGTGATAATGCAACTGCAATGTCAAAAGATCGCCGTTGTAACGAACCCTGTTATTACACTAGATATATAGGAATTATGAAACATGCTACTGAGGGATGAAGGTTTATGATCAGCACTCAAAATCATAGAACATTTGTCTTTGATGACAGAAATCTTCGAATTATTGGATAATTACAATAATTAAAATTATTGATAATTACAAGAAT
Source organism: Centella asiatica (assembly GCA_014636745.2). Taxonomy (NCBI): domain Eukaryota; kingdom Viridiplantae; phylum Streptophyta; class Magnoliopsida; order Apiales; family Apiaceae; genus Centella; species Centella asiatica. Next base: position 2,138,787 of record CM025786.1, on the reverse strand, counting down.
TAGTCTTTTCATGACAAAATTTTAGTAGTGCCAAATTGCTGTAAACCAAACATTAAACTATGGAAATGACAAATTCTTGGAGTATACATTGGTTGTCTCCCCATAACTTGTTGCGGCGGTGGAGGAAGGTGAAAAAGAATATTTGAACGAGAATTCACTTTTTTAGAAAAATAAATAAATTACATGATAAATAATTAACTTCTTAATATTGGTAATTCTTGATGGAAAAAAAAATAGTTTCAAGAAGGATTAATGGAGAATTGATGCCTCTCAATGAGTGTTATAAAAAACATTACATGGATTTAGACGATAAAAAAAAAAATTTAGTGTCTAAATGGATATTATGTGAGACTAATTGGAATTATGCAAAAATTATATGGTGTTAAACGATAAAAAAAATCTCGTAATGGCTAAACAAGAGACAAATTGAATTAGATAAAAATGTGTTATTTTCACAAGTTTTCTTTCATGATTAATTAATGGGTCCCACAATAATGTGAGATAAAATCTTTAGAAAATATCAAAATTTTTTTACAAATATTAGTTGTTTTTTTTAAAAAAAAGGCCCTCAACCTAGAAAACCTGGTTTAATTCTAGAGCTACACGGGTGATTAAATAGATATATGGGCTCCCATTGTTTTCGTTTATTTTTTAAAAATATAGATAATAATAATAATAATAGCAATAATATTACTAAAACTTAAATTTTTAAAAAATAGGCTGAAATAAATAAGGCCGTTAGCGAGGAGTTTTGGATACAATGAATTCAATTATGAAAGGAGCCTCATAAAAATAAAAAATAAAAAAAGAAGTTAAATATGCATATAAATTTGATGAACATACTTTAGGTGAAAGCTAAAGCAAGTCAAATAAAAAGAAGAAAAAACCTTTATTTACTTTCTTTATTTCTTGTAAAATTTAGAAAATATAGGAAAGAAGTCGAAGTAACCCAAAGTATATTTGTTTACTTCCAATAGTACGCCTATGTGAACGCATGATTATTATTTAAAAAAAAAGTTTGGTAATGAATAATTTAGGCGACATTAAAGCTATCTGAATCCAAAATTAGGAATATCCCCTCTCAAATAGATTTTACAAGATATTTACAAAATTTTGTAAAATATTGCAGCTGATTAAAAGTTTTTTCTTCGTGAAAAAAAGGGTATTATTTTATCCTTTTTTAATCATCTCATTTTCGGGCACAAATGTTGGAGAAAATTTGGGTTTATCTAATGTTATTTATTGAATTCTAAATTTATTTTCTTTCTGATCTCTTCGTTTTCCGGCATATAGATACTTACCCTTTTTTTTTTGTAGGTTATAAACAAATAAAAAAGATAACAAATAACCATAAAAAGAAATTATATCAGTCCTACTCTTTTTTTCCTTTTTCTTTTTTGTTGTTGATAAAGTTAAATCTCATTTTGCAAACACATTAAAAAAGAAGATTCTCATTTTGTTTCTTTTGGGCTTGGGCTCCATATAGAGATAAAATGCCGTTGACTGTTACGGTAGACTTTGTTATGGAGTTTTTATTTAAAATTTGCAGAAAATATTGATCTGAAATCTCGACGAATTTGCATCTTGTTGAAAGAAAAACAAGGTAACCCGATCATCCTTTTCTTCCATTTTTTAGTTTTAATTTGTTGAGGTTTGTTGAATTGTATGATCAAGACGATTCTTCTTCGCCCAAATTTAGTAGTTTTTATTTTTTGTATATAAGTTCTTATTTATCTATTGTTCTGTGATTGATTATGGGTTGGATTCTGAATCTAATTTGTACAACTATTTCAGTTTAACCGATTACTTCAATTTTTCCTAGTTTAGAAGAAGAGGGGTAATGCAAAACCGAGTTCTGTGCTTACTGTAATTATTGTGATCGTTTCAATTTTGTTTTCCACTACTTTAGTTCTTTGGTTTTTGGCGATCTTTTTTGCCACTTTATTCTTTTCCTAAGAAGTTTCAACTTGATTTATATGTCTTCTAAATAAATTTATCTCTGACAAGTAATCAAAGATAAAATCTTTGATGCACATCATCAAACATGAGTCCTGTGGAACAAACAAAAGTGCTTTGTGCGTGTGTGTGTGTGTGTGTGGTTGGGGGGTGGGGAATGTTAATCTTTGCTTCTTGTTGGTAGTCCTACCCTTAAAATTTGAAATAACATTCTGAAAAGTAGAAGTTTGTTCTGTTTTTAGAAGTTTTCCAATCTTTCAGAAAAGTTACATGTCCCTCAAATGTCATGTTGAAATACGATACTGATATCTTACCTATTACTCCGTATAACTTTTCTTCGTTTTACAAAGCACTCTTACATTTATGGCTTGCAAAACTATTACTTCTTATGAAGAGAACTTATGTCAGTAATTTTTTGTGTTTTATTTTACATCTTTCCGCAACATGCGCATACATAGGTGCTTCAATATGAAGTTGAACATGTTAATCCCTGTTCTTGTGACGCTGTTATCTTTCAAGCGGAAACATGAACAACAAAATATGCTAAAAGAATTATACTTTATACATCTTCATAAAAAATTATATATCTTCATCTTCATAAGAAATAATGTATATACGAGATCAGGTTTTCAGTATGATGCTTATATATTTTGATCCAAGTCTTTTGTTTGCCTACATACCACCATATATATTTTGATCCAAATTTTCTGAACATCCACTATATATAATGGCCAATCAGAGCATGCAGACCCAAGTGAACAGCCAAGGGACACCTCTTCCTGTTCCAGTTCAAACTAATGAATCTCAAGCTGAGCAACAACTTGGTGTTCCTCAGCAGCAGCATCACCAGCAGTCCTTCACTTCCCAGCAATACCTGTATCAGCAGCAGCTATTGAAACGGAATTTTCAGCAGGGTAGTATCTCATTCTCTCAAATGCAACCACCCATCCAACAACTACTGCAGCAGCAGAATCTAATTCAACCGAATCAATTGCATTCTGATCAGCAATCCACTATGCAACCTAGTGTGATGTCATCATCTCAACTTAACCCTCAGCAGAAGCAACTATATCAAAACCAAGTAGACATGGCAGGGACATCATCAAGTATGTCTTCATACTCTTGTGTGTGTGTGTGTTGTTCCATGTTTCTGTTCATTATTATTAACATTCTTAAAGGGTTCTAACCGTCTGATTGTTTGATCTGACACTGACATTCACAAAGATCCTACTCTTTTGTATTCTATCAACTTATAATTTAATTATTATTGTTATTGTTGTTTTATTTTTTATTGTTTCTGAAAAATGTTTTCATTAGTTTGCATTTATGTTCACACCTGTACCACTTTGGAGTACTCCTTAGCCTCTCTTTCTGCACTCTCATTTCCATCTAAGAAAACTCTAAGTTTCGTGTTCCCGTCTACTAGCTTAATATGTAACTTGATTCCTGTTCAAGGTGGTGACCTATCAAGGGACGCAAGTGACTGGAGAAGCCAACTGCAAGCAGAAGCCAGACAAAGGATTGTTAACAAGATGTAAGTTTAACATTATATAAACAGAAATACTAGGTTCCAAGTAATCTTTTTGTGTATGATATATTTGACATTGTGCTTTACCTCGTACTGCGCATAAGCGTTGATGTGCTATCCCATTAGAGGGCCCCTTATGCCTTAAAATATAAAATGCAAAGGTAAGTCTATCAAGAATTTAATTACTGTTAAAGCTGATGCATTTTGTTATGCCCTTTCATTTTCTTCCATTTCGTTTCTTTGCCTAAAAGATCAGCACGCACATATATTCAATTATATAGGTTAATGAAGGGTTTAATCATCACCATTAAACTGAAATAGAACATAATGTATTGTTCATGTGGTAATTATAGCATTTTCTTTAGAGATGCATTGTTATCATGTCTTTATTGCCCTCACTCAATACAGAAAGATGCACTAATATTCTTTCCTCAATTAGCAGACTTTTGACATGATGAGAGTTAAGAAACTTGAGGCATGTTCCCCTCTGTTATCTTAAAAGTTAAATCTATGTGGAGAATCACTGAGCTATCAAAATATTCTAGTAGTAGACTGGTAACAAAACAGTTCCACAAGCTTAAGAAGTACATTTTTTATTACTACTATTTGGTCACTCTGACAATGTTTGATACTTCTTATATGTGTGCAAGTCTAGTTACAAACATTTTTTTTGTGAGGAAAACATGTTTATCTGTAAAATTGTAGTTGCTGTATCCATAAAGTTGAGAGTATACTAGAGACCCATAATCTAGTACTTTGACGTAGCCTCTAGGCAACACTTTCAATCATGGCGGTTTCAGCAACACTAGCACAACATGCCTGCCAATACTTTAATGCAGCTATTTGGTAACCCTTTCCATTTAGAATGTAGTCCAAGAGTTGCTTTTCTCTTGTGCACAATATATATGATCTAAAGCATCTCTGGAAACTAGCTGTTAAGAAGGGAAAACATAAGACTATATGTGTCGAAACAAATCAGCATACCCAACCGATGCGGGATTGTCCCTTTTGCCTACATAGAATCATAATCATTTGTATCAGCTTCTGGAGTTTGTAAGGAGTTCTCATGTTTCATGTCCGTGGATTTTGAAGAGCTTTCCTTATAGGACTTTGTTATTAATGAATTCCAAAATTTGTGGAAGACTGTGCTCCATATAATTCCCTCTTCCGTTTAGTACTGTTCCTCAGTTATTTGCATGAATGCAAAAGTGTAAGAGAAAAATGGGAAAGCCATTGTGCAAAGCTAGGTATCAATTAGACCCTTATTATCAGTTCTTTTGGCAATGACTGCATAGTCAATAACCATATAAATTCAATATTTCAATGTATAGATCAGACACATTAAGGAGGCATCTTCCATTCTCTGGAGCAGAGGGGCTACAAGAGCTTACAAAAATTTCTGTGAGATTTGAGGAGAAGATATATGCAGCTGCAACAAGCCAGGTTCTGTTATTTATATATATTCTTTTTAAAACTTAAAGTTAAGTTATTTTTTAGTGCTTTTCCATGCCTGTTGTTCCAACTTGTCATCAATTGTATATTAATATTTTGAAAGAATAAATGCAGTCTGACTATCTGAGGAAGATATCTTTAAAGATGCTGACAATGGAGACAAAAAATGAAAATCGCACGCCGAATTCTGTGCCCGGTAATTTTGTCAATGATCCAAATCTTGCAGATCCAGGTAATTTCAAAACAAAGTATAATGTGCTTGGTCATTTGGAATATATTATTTTGTTAGCAGGTGCACTTCCTGTCTTTGTTCTCTTTTCACCATTTCTTCTTATTTCCTTGGTTTAAGGTGCATACACAAAATATAAATTTGGTCTACAGGGTTTGGAATGGGATGTCAAATTAATTTTTGGGAGGAATCTTTGGTTGGATACTTAATAGATATATCATATATCCTCGGTTTGCCCATATTCTGTGAACTGGGTAAAATGTTGTTCTAAGTCATGTTATGGTAGACTAGACGTCCTGAGCATTCCATTATAAGTAGCTTTCTTCTCGCCTGTTTCCATTTTGATTATCAAGTCAATTATGGTTCCTGTAATTTCTCTCCTGTTCAGCTACCATCGGTCTTGAGTCATGTTTCTAGTTCAGTTGTAATACAAAGTCTTTGATTTCCCAATCTGCTTTGAACTTCCACTTGGAACTTTGTTGTTCCTGTACTGTGGGAAGCAAACACGAGTAAAATACTTTTTACATAAAAATTTTCTTCAGATATGTTTTTATCACGTAAATTTTTTTCAAAGGACGATAATGAAAAGGAGTTTGTGTGTGTCAATTTCTTGTGAGAATGTTGTTTGTGATCGAATGTTCTTGTAATCTTGTTTGGAAGGTTATTGATAGTAGCATCCTAATATATCATGTTGCTGATTTCTGCAGTCTTAACTCATAATCAATTAGTGGCTGACCTCCAGTGCAAAATGGTAAGAGGTTCCACTTATTTCTTCTTCTTTTTTTTCGTATTAATGAAAATATATAGTCACGGTTACCAGCACAATCAGAATCCCGCAGATATTATAAAATTGAAGCTTTCAATCTGTTTTATTTACATTTTCCCAAGTTTTGAATACTTCGAATTAGTCAACGCGCCGAATCATCTTTTAACAGATATAGAAAACTATAAAGAAAAGGATAAATGAAGACAATTTTGTTTAAAAAAATTTAAAGTTCAATTAAGTTCCTTGTGCTCTATGCCATCCAAATATATTCCACCATATGTTGGAGTCTTATATTCTTAAGTTTATGGTTATCTTTGATCTGTCAACTTCATTCTAGATTCAGTCATGATCCTTATCGTCCTTTGGTTATTTGATTGTTGGTTTGTCTTTTGTTTCGCACTGGTCATTGCCTTCATTGATGCGTTGTTGATGAACCTCGAAAAATTGGTGCCTAGGCCATGGCTCGAACAACTCGTGCTGTGCGTAAAAAGTTGTTACCTCTAGTAAAGTGTAGCTTTATCACATGCAGTTGGACAAAAACTTTATGCCAAACCTGTGCAAAAATCTCTCAGCCGTTGAGCAATAAGTTGTAGCTAGTTAATTATATGCCATGGCAAATGTTGTTTTGCTATTTACTGGGTGTTTTGAAAGTGAAATAGTTACATCTTGTTTGTTTCGGTTTAAATTTTATAGATTTTAAATTCTTGTAGTGTGTAAAATGTAAATTACACGGAAAGAATCTATAATCTCTAAAAATTTAAGCTAAAACAAACGAGACCACAAGTTCCCTTGAATCATTAACACCCCCATAAAAAAGAGTAAGTTTGCCTTCTGATTTTAGTCTCTATTTAGTAACTCTTGTTCAAGTCTTTTACTTGATCATTAACTTTTCCCCTTATATTTTTGCAGGTAAATTGGATGGATAACTTGGGATCCCATAAGTAGGAAAATTATATGGATAGAATTGAAAAATTGGATTCGAAGAGGAAGGACGAAAAAAAAGGAGAATTTGGAATGAAGATAATTGAAGTGCTAGAATGGATTAAATAAAGGAATACATACATAAATATTATGAAATATCGACAAAACAAAAAAAAAATGTATGTATTTATTCTATCCGACCAAGCTCAGCATTATAATTTTATATATAATGTCTATATCAGTTGGTTATAGTGCTTTATAGAATTTAGACTCTCGTTGGTTGTGGCAAGTTTCAGGAAATGTTTTGAGGATGATTTTATATGGTAGTAAGAATAATATCTTGATATTGGTATTTAGTTGGTATTAATAATTCTGAATACTTGAAAGGTTTGGACTTCTCAATCAGTATTGTACTTTTATCTATTTATTATGTATTTAAAAATTTAACCCCGTTATAATTTTCTGTTTACGCATGATTTCACATGGTTTAACTTCACTGGATTTGTTTTTTTATTTTATTTTTATATTTTAAATACCATGACTTGATTAAACTTCTTACTTTGGCTCATTTTTGCATCGAATTCAAATTAAGCCGATTAATTTTTAAATTGAACTCTAATGAATCACAAACTGTCTGGTTCATTTATAGCTGCATACCACCGAATAATTTTAGCGGCTGCATCAGTATAAGCAGCCACCTTTTGCAGAATAATGATCACTAATTGAAAAGTTACATTTTAAGAGTCTGAGCAAAGGAAACAACACGAGGCCAACCACCAAAATTAGTAGCAGTTGACCAATATTTGTTGATTCAAGTGGGAAAAACTTGAATTCAAGGTCTCAGTTTTGAGCCCTAATAATGTAAATACACAGCTGACTGACCAATATGTGCTGACCGAATAATATGTGTTGATTCAAGTGAAAATACACAGCTGACTGACCAAACAATATGTGTTGATTCAAGTGAAAAGGATTTGAGTTCAAACTCTCAGTTTTGAGACTTGAGAATGTAAATATACAGCTGACCAACCAAGTGAAAAAAACTTGAATTCACTTAACCAGATGTCTCTCTTGGAATGCAAAGTATACTGCTGGTAGCATTGCTTCCCGAAGTGCGATCTGGATTAGTGGAGTCATTTTCGGAAACTGAATGGGAAGTACCAAAATATAAATAAAAACTAGTAGCAGCTGCAAAAGCATAAGCGGCCTTCTTTTTTTTCCCAAGGCGGCTAACTCCAGATTACATCTTCGGAATGATTGTTAAACACAATTTCTCAATACAAATGGAGCTGCATTCTGTTTGTCACTTAATTCTGCCAGGTCTATTATTTGCTTTCCTTTTTGGTCTGGATCTCGTGGGCACTTCTTCTGTTGTTAATGCATACATCTTCACGGCAAACAATTCCGTAGGAAATCCCTTCTGATCCTGATTCAATAAAGATGTGGAAAATCTAGTGAGAATATGTTGACAGCGACTCGATATAAGTTTCTTGTAATTTGAAATTAGGCTTCAACCAGTCTAGCTGTTATTAGGTCCCCCTATTCTATAAACATCACAACTCAAATCCAGTTGTTTATTGATAAAACACAATAATAACTCTCCGAGTCTATTCACACAAACTAACTAATAAGTCTATCAAAGTCTGACATGGACAATTTTATTACTATCTCTCCTCTTTGGTCCAGTTGTTTCCTTGTCGGTCTTTATCTTCATTTGTGAGTTATTCTTGTGAATTAGTTTGTGTCCACAGATTTATTGTAAATCTCCTAGCCAATGTAAGTTGCACACACACATAAACACAGAGACTAATGTGTACATACACAATAAGACAAATATGCACGTTTATGTGTATAAACATGCATGCATGGATGGATGCATATTCCCATGTATACACTACCTACTCCATGAATGCTCAGCTTCAAGGTTTCAAATCCTATGCACGTAATCAATACAATGTTTCTTTTTCTTCAGTATTCATGAATGACAAATTTTCACTACAATATATTCAGATAGTTACTCAAGAAAATTTCTTTAACCCATACGCTTCATTGCAGGCAGTGGCAATTTCTAATTGCAGGAGAAGAGGCCTGTTGATTTCTTTTAAGTTTACTTTTTCTGTATTTTTGTAATGGTGGACTTCTTCTCCACCCTTGTTTTCTATTTACTTACTAAAATCATTTTCATTTTTATCTATGAAAAGAATACTGATGTTATTAGAACTTATAGCTAGGATCCTAAGAGAACTCCCATCAATATTTCAAATACCACATTGGAAATAATAGTCTTTAGAATGATGTGCCCATTGAAGGTTATACTCTCCATTACGGGCGTCAGCGTATCAGTAAAACTTTAGAATCATCTTGCCTACCTTCTCTCCCAAATACTAAAGAAAAGTTTTTAGAAACATACCATTAATTTGTAGATATGCAGTCCACACTGACTAAAAAGCTCTTTGAAGTATAAATCCGACCGGGTAATGCTCTTATCTTCTTTGTCAAGCACGAACCCTACAAACATGCCTCATATAACTCAGCAACCATATATTTTCTAACATCACAAAAAGGACTTCTAAGCAAGTACATCAGAAACAAGTACAGCCCATGACGAACAACATATTTTAATGTGCTGAAAAAAAAAAGCTCAACTATGACAATACATTTCCAAATACATGGTTTTTATTTTCTCAACACTGGGCCCCCCCAACCCCCCTTTCCCTATTCCCCTCAATTGAACCCAGAAAATCTTTTAAAATTGGACAGATATTGAGAGTATATCCCAACTAATTACAATTGTTGTCAAAAATCTTTCATCAAGAACGCATAGGTGCCAACCTCAAGTTTAAAAAGGAGGGAAAACATGCTTGGTTTGTATGCTTTAATTGTGATCCAGTATAATACACAATACTATCAGGATATATTCGGTAGTGTCAAAATTTTGTTATTGTGAGGCCGCTGTATCACCCATATAATTTCTACCATCACTCATCTTCCATGTGGATGATGAAAGCTTATATGTAAAAGGAAAGAATAAAATGCAATGCCATTAAGTAGTCTTCCAGACACTTATAACGGAACAAATGAAAGAACCATAAGGTCCCATAAGTTGTAACTTGTGACAAGAACAAGTGTTGAGGAGCAACAAATATGAAGGTTAAACACAAGAATGTAATAGGAAAAGAAAACCTTGTGAAAATATTCAAGTTACTGCTTATGCTATAACTTAAAGAGATGCGAGTAGCAGATATGATACCACTTCTCGCAATGTTTTCTTTTAAGACAAATATTCCGCCAGGTTTAAGCCCAACCTAGAAATTAAATATTAGTTAGTACAAAAGAAGTTGAACTCAGAGAACTGAGAATGATACTAAATCGTGTAATCAGTGAAATGATACAACTCTCACTGTGTATGGGTTGTGGCATGTTTGTCAATTTACCTTTGCTCTCTTGAAGAACGAAATGAAATCATCATCAGCAAGATGTCCTATACACCACTGGATCCATATAACATCGTATCTTTCAGCATCTGGAGTGAATTCCTAAAACAACGTAGGAAAAATTATTGCTCCAAGAGTAATCAAACATTATAATAGGATAATATATAAATGAAAAGTCAAGGTTTTGAGTTTTGCAAATACACGTAGTTTGACCAACTTACTCTTTACAACCAAAAACTTGGATTTTCAAAACACAACCAAAGCATCACTGAGTATGTAGATATTTATTTATGTAGGTAAGTAGGTCTGTAGGTCAGTAGTGTGTATTTATGTACCTGAAGTGGGACACAGTAAAAATTAGCAGCCTTGTGCATCTCTGAGACCATTAAATTTTGAGGAGCCAAATGCTCTCGAGCTGCCTCTAGAAAATGTGATACAGGCTCAAGAAGGTCAACCTTAATTCAAAAAAATCAAACATATAAGGCTTCAAACAAGAACAAAAAAGGACAAAAAATCAGAAAGCTCCTGCATGGAGCTGCATAAATCAAACAATAGTATTCTGTTTTAGCACATATTTATGTCATTTGTGGTGGTGTATCATCCTTAGTTATAAAAATTAAACACATTTAGTATTAGTACTTTGGTGCTATCTAAATTTCAGCATTTGCGGATGGCAAAAGGAAATGAAAAGGAGGAATCTTGGAGAAAATAATGCTGCATCAGTTCTATAATTGTAATGTCTGACATCAGTTACTGCTCCTTATTATCAATTATCACTTCTATATTTTGATTTTCTTTTAAATCATATGATAAAATGCTTTTCCAGCAAGTTTAGTGCTCCTTAAACCTCTATAATTGTAATGTCTGACATCCGATCAAAATTTTTTTAGAGCTAGCAAAAAGATGTAATCCATGCTTATTATCAACTATCTCAAGGTTAAATTGTCCATAATGACAACATATTGCTGTGACCTCTCCAAACTTTGGTTTTAGTTTGCCTTCCAAGAGTATTTATGCCAGTTAGTATTTACAAATAAAACTTCATATACATGAATATTTCAAGTTTCAACCCCCTTCTATACCTTAAATTTAAAATAACATATGCTTTGGAAGCCAAAAAGATAACCGAAAACACTGAATTTCGTCTAACTGTAAACATAAAAGAAAATATATTTAAACTAGTTCGTAGAAATTAGAAAGAAGTTTGTCTAACCTCATTGAAGTATCTTATAAGAAGATTCTTGGTGACCCTCCCTACACCAGCCCCACAATCTGCAGCAGAAGAAAACTGTAAAATTCTCCAACCAATCAATCTGTCAATTATTTTATTTTTTTTTGTCTTTAACATTCCAATGAAGATCACAAAAGCTGAATCTCATATTAAAAAGATATGCTTGGGATTTAAAACTTAACTTAAGTAGCTTACCTGCCATGTACATAGCATTGTGATATTATAGCTAGCTTAAGAAATCATCAAGTTTCCTAGGTAAATGTGAGTGCACTTTCACGAGATTTTAATCAACCATAGTCCTTTTCCATCTCATTAAATTTAATGCTTGTGAAAGTGAACTCACAATCACAAATTTTACATCAGGAGTTTCTCGATTGTTTATCCTTAGGTACGACACACGAGACTTCGAACTCCTTACCATTGAGTAAATCAAGCACCTCTCTTTAGAAAGAACACCAAGAATAAACTCTTAAAACTACATAATTTCCCCCAAAAATGTTGCTTAATTAGCACAAAAGCATTCTTGCATTAGTGATTGTATCACAAGATCCTTAATTTCTGATCAGAGAAATGACAATAAAGCCCAGAAAAGTTACTCCTTTCAATTGTGACATGCTATCTCAAAGTTTTTCCGACAATTGACAGTATGTTAGCTTAAATGACAAATCATCCTACATATTCCAAAACTATCATCCTCGGTTAATATATTACAGAGTTTGAGGTAGAGTAGGAAATGGTTACTCACATATCAAATGATAACTAAATAATCTCGAAATCAGAAAACTTTATGGAACTAAAATGTAATGCTAATACAGAGAAAAGAAAGTATGAAATTTTCATGTCAACAAGTGAAGTTAAATGGTACCCAGAGCAACAAGATGTCGATTTCTTCCAGCATCAGGAAAAAGATCAGCCAAAAGGGTATTAAGAAAAGCCTCGCTATCCTTAACATCAGCTTCATTAACTTGCCCATATCCACCCAATACCCCATCTACTGATGCCTCCACGCCCTTCTCTTTCAACAAAAAAACACACCCACAAATTAAAACAAACACATAATTGTATCAAGAAAGAAAAAAAATTGAGAATTGGGCTTTTTGAAAGGGATGAAAAGGGGTGCTTACTTCCCAATAGCCAACACCATTGCGATACCAATCAGTCTTCTTCTGGTTATCTCCGACCTCTTCTCTCCACATCTCCTCGGCATTCTTGAATTCACGGCCATCGGAATCTGTGCCGACAGTCTCCATCTTAGGAAGGTAACAACTCACTGAAAGAGTCGATGGCAATAGGCGGCGGCGGCTGGAGCAGGGTCTGTTCCGGAAGAAAGAAACAGCCTTTGTCGCATATGGGAGTGGAGTAGTGAACATCGGGCGTTGTACATGTTTTGAGCCCGTTTAGCGACCAACTTATTTTTAGTTTGATTATTTTTGTAAAACGGAATTGGGAAAATTTTGTGATTTTAAGTTAAGAATGTGCTTTTACTAATACCCCCTCCAAAAAAATTGGCCCAATTACGCTCAATCATATAAATTAAGAAAATTAAAGAAAGTGACACAAAATATCTTAATCATGTAAATTAAGAAAAACAAAAAAAAATTGGCTCAATTACGTTCAATCATATAAATTAAGAAAAATAAAGAGAGTGACACAAAATATCTCAATCACGTAAATTAAGAAAAACAAAAAAAAATTAGTCCAATTACGCTCAATCATATAAATTAAAAAAAATAAAGAGAGTGACACAAAATATCTCAATCACGTAAATTAAGAAAAACAAAAAGAGTGACAAAATATTAGATAAAAAAGAACGTACAAAAAAAATAAATAAACGTAAAATGTGTAAGTTTAGACATTATTTTGAAAATAAATTTTAACGTATACTCAACCTTTTGGAATGAAGGAAGGATATATTTAAAAATAATAATTAAAAATTAACTTATTTTTATTTTGCTAATAAGCTGAGAATTAAACAAGCAAGATTTGCTTTTCTTTTCTTTTTTCTTTAAGAAGTTATTTTGCTTACAAACACTTGGTAAACACCCAAGACAAAACTGTTACATGTCCTAATATTGTTTTGTTGGGTATCATACAATAATTCATCTCTCCAATACGTCATCATATGATAATTCTAATTATATCAAGTTCTAAGAAAATAATAAAAAGAACATATAAAATTTTAAAGCTGAAGGAGTAATACATTACAATTGTCTATTTGTCTGCGAAGAATTTGCTTCTCTCCTTAGGGAATGCTACTTGTGTGTGGTTCTGTTGTTTTGTTTCTTTGTAATTTGTTAGTTTTTTCGACCTAGAATCCATTCATTACAAAAAAGACCTTTTTAAATGCTGTGGGAAAACTTGGAGATTGCTCTATCCATAAACACAAATTAATACTTATGGAGCCAAGATTTGGTATTTATTTTTATTTGTTTTCCTTTGGTTACAATACTTAAAAACTCACATACTTGTTATCACTATTTTACTGTACTAATTTTATATAGTTTGTATGGGTTTAAACTTCAACCCCTCACCTTGTAAAAGAAAACAAGAGGTGATAATTCTTTAATATCAATCTTTTCTCCAAACTTCTCAAAACCCTGAACAGATGTCTGAGAAAAATAATTAGGCTAGTGACTAATTTCGTATGGCTGATACTAGTCAATTACACATAGATTTAGTGCACTAAGCAAGTGCATATGTGAGATTAGAGCCCTGGAGCTTTATTATATAGGTAATTATGTGTGCAAGTATTGACCATTGAGTACGTAAATTAAGTAGGAAAAAGATTTGGGAATAAAATAGGATGACTGGAAATAATCTCGCTCACATTCAAGGATTTGTAAATTTTGTAGAATATACATATGTCATGCATTTCAGCATTTGTATCTAACCTTGGTGTTATTTGTTTATATGTGGTTATGATCAGTCAAATTTCTCTAATCCGCCATTATATCAATGTAAAAAATTTGCATTAAGTCCCTCTACAGGAAGAGTACTTACAAAACGGATAAAATTCTTGAATCAACCATCTTTAAATAAAGAAAATAAAAGGCAATCATTTAAGTGCCATCTTTGCTCATTTTCAGCAATGGTTTAATAAAAAGCAAAGTTATAATGTGGTTTAGCAAAAAAAACAAGTTAATTTACAGAAATTTCATAAGAAGAAACTTATTTATCAATATCTGCATTCAGAATCCGAATCTGTCAAGTCACCAGGGAATTTCTTGACCATCCCAAGCGTAAAACTTGCCATTGTCATGGCTCTTGGCATTGTTGATGATGCTTAAGAGCTTCTGCACTGAGAACTCTTTGGTGAAAAGTTTGTCTTTTGCAACATTTCTCTGAAATGGTTTAGACAAATCAGTATCGACTGTGCCTGGGTGCAATAGAAGGCATGTGATCGGATCTTTCTTCCGTGCAAATTCAACTGACACATTTTTTGTTACTGCAAGATTTAACGGACATTCTGATTAGGCTAAAGCATCATACGTAGGGGGGAAGAAAAGCAGACCAATGCATGACCAGCCAATTGTGACAATTTGTGCATTGTAGTTAATCAAGTAAAATGAAATGAATTATACATTTGTTTTTTGGTTCACCTTCATTTTTCTAGTAATTTTTATTATTTTCCTTTTCAAACTCCCAGTGTGGAACTTACAATTATGATATTACAGATTACTAGTCATGCCCTCTGAATTTTTCCCTAAGCTGTTCATCCAACAAAACATCAGTAAATATGGTTAATTTAAAAGGTTCTATTTATCTAACAAAGTATCCAGAAATGGTACAGACTTGCTTTTCATGCAAACAACCAAACGTAGAGATGCCAAACGCTGGATAGTTTACAGAAAATCATACATTGATTCAGAGCTGTCTTAGAAGCGCGATATGAGTGCCAACCACCCAAGAGGTTGTCCCCAATTGATCCAACCCTGGCACTTAAGCTGGCCACGACTGCTACATCCCTTTCAGTCCCAGAGCCTCCTCCAACCTTTAGCAAAGGCCACATGTGCTGCTTGTACAAAGCATAAGTCATTATTACTCCAAGTCTCCAAAGGATGAAATACAGGATAGGAATTGCCGCTCCAAAATCTAGCCCAAGTTTTATTATAGAAAAAATTTATTTGATTGACACAACAAAAAAGTACTCTCCCCAACTCCCCCTCTCCCACCCCCACAAACCTCATCACAACCCCTGCTTCCCCCCCACCCAAACCAAAAAGAAAATAGGGAACATATGGAAATCAAGTTGTCTGAAACAATAAGGCAGGAAAACAAGTTGTCTGAAACAATAGGGCAGGAAATAGGAAATCCTTCCATGCCCAGAACAGATAACTGAAATCTTAGTACCTTGATCACTAAAATAGGGCCAACTGCATTAATCTCGTAAGCAAGCATCAATGATGATCTCTGCACTTTGTTCAACGTAGTTTCTGTACTGGAAAAGCACAAAAAGAATAAGTTTATTAAGTAAAATGAATATAGCAAGACAAGAAGAAAATCTACTACCGTATTAAGATACTTAAACATGCTTTTTCACTTTCAATTTTCCTTAAGTAAAAGTTATTGACAACAATGAAATGTACACCCATGCAACAAATAAACATCTGTACCTGGTTGCATAACATCAGGTATTGAAAGAACGCCAGATGCATTAATGAGAAGGTTTAATGAACCATATTTCTCTTTTACAGTTTTAGCCGTTTCCTGGTATGTGATTTTAGGTGTAGTGAGTTGCAAAACAAATAAGAAGCACCTAAGATAAAGAAGCAAGTCAAGCAACATAGATCATAGATGTTCCAGTTTTGGAAGAAGAGATAAAATGTAGAATCTTGTAACTTCTTTTGCAACAAAGACTAACCCCATTCAGGATTTCCCTCTTTATCCTTATCTTTTATTTAAATCAAGACACCCACAACTAAATAGAATCATTGTATTTACCTCTATGGTTCTTTCATTGGTAAGATCGAGCCTTTGAATCTCTAGCCTATCCGAAAACTTAGTTTTCAATTCAAGGAGCCCGCTTGCCCCATTGGGATTACGACATGTAGCAATAACATGCCCTTTCTCATTTTTCTCTAGCAATTGCTTAACCTGTGCGAGAACAATGGGCTCAGAACTCAGCTGAAATTGTAGCTCCATTTTTTCAGCTTAAATTCCAGAGATTCTAGATTATGTGAGTGCAACTTTCGTTACCAAATTTAGAATTTTTAACATTTAAGTTGAAACAAATGAATCATATGTCTAGTCGTATAACAAAGGGCAGGGTATTGGGCATTAAAGAAAATAGAGACTAAACTAGAATAAATTAAATGAGAATCATGGAATATCATTTGTTACCATAATTAAATAGTTAACGACTTGCCAAATACTATAATCGCGTTATAAGCAGAGAAAATGCAGTTTACGGTATTATGCTGCTGTAAGTTGTACAATGCTATGAGCAATTTACACTTCTATTAACATAGCTATTGAAAAGAAAACTTTAAACGGATAAAAAGGAAAAACCCAGAAGAGATCACATCGAAACTATCATTTCAATGGTTAAGAAAATTACACTTTTTTTTCGAACCCAATTAACACTCATAGACTATGATGATCTGAATTAGTGATAGAAAGATAATAGAAAAATCCAATTGATATTAAGGGAATTAATAATTGAAAGATTTGCTTACGAATTCAAGCCCAATGCCTCTGGAAGCTCCTTGCACCATTGAAACTCCACCTTCCCATTTTAATGAAGATGACGAAGAATAAGAAGAAAAAGCCCTTCTGAGAAATGGGGTCGCCATGAAAGGGTGCGGGTTGAGAAGATGAAGCTGCTTCATTCCAACAGGTCCCGATTTCAGTTTAACTACTTCCCTCTAGGCGTGGGTGATTCTGCGCCACATGCCCGCAGAAAGCAAGCTTTAGTTTTGTTTTTGTTTTTGGTTTTGGTTTTTTTTTTTTTGGTCTTTATTATGGAGGATTGATATTACTCTCTCTGTCAAAAACTCCCACTCCATTTACACAATTTGATTTTACGTAGTAGATATTATGAAAAGATATTAATTGTGATTAAATTACCTATATATAACGTCCTTCAAAAACAAATGGTTGAAGTGTTATAAATTGTTATGAATTTATAACATTGATCAGTCTAATTCAAGAATAACAATTACGAATTATAAACTTTTTACACAATATATAAATTCACCAAAACTTTTTGTAAAAAAAAGAAAAGAAATTACACATTCTACTAGTTGTTTGTTGGAATGTGGTGCGTACAATAGATAAATGAGTACTTCGAAATTAAAATACCCTTATCTAAGTGCAAGTCTCGTTAACACTCACGCATGAAATATTCATCCCAAATTAAAGTTTTCTAGATCTTGTATCCCATTAAAAGAGATAGAATGTAAAAGTTATGTGATATTTCGAAATTTATTTCAATGGCTTTAACATATACGATTAATTAGTATATTAATTATCAATGTGTTCTCTCATTACTTTAAATATATAAAGTGTGACACTCCATCTATCCATCAGAGCACTCACATTATAATTCTTAATTTTTTTCAAATCTCTATTAATAGAAAATCAAAATATTTAAGAATTAAAAAATTTCTGTAGACACTCGAAAATTTCAAAACTCTAGAAATAGAAATCAATTATGTACCTCAAGATTGTCCCATTTATCATTTATTAATGTCATTTAATGTTTTAAATAAAAGTATGGTAGGTCACGATAATTAGAAGCATGTATACTAGAGTTTTTCAATAAAATTGGGCAAATATTGAGTTAAAAGGGCATTTTAATAATTTTTTCATGCATTCGAGTCCATTTTCTACTTTTAATTTTATCATTATTAATTTTCTAGGTCACCTCACATTTATTAGATGCATTTAAGACATTTTAGACATTTATTAGAATTATTATAGCATTTTCTAATAATTTATAGCATTTAATTAAGGCTAAATTGCATTTTAAATATTTAATTTTTATTATTAAAAGTCATTTTCTAATTTTAAAATATTTTTCTAGCAATCCCTGTATTTTAAAACATTTTAGAAGATTTAATTTTAATTTTATTGCATTTCTAGTAATTATTAAACATATTTTGCATTTAACGAAAAATAAAAAATTTATCGAAAACATCATTTTCAAGTCCAACATACATGTGCATCATCGATCTCTAATATGTTTAGATAATTTTAATAATTTGTTTGCATTTATTACTAATTATTAAATAAAATACCAAATTATTGTAATTCTTATTGTATTTATTAAAAATATAAAAAAATATAGAAAATATATAAATATAAAAGGTTGTATTAATATAATATATTATAATATAATTATATATTTAATATAGTTACTAATTACAATTTTTATGTTGCAGGTATAGCGTATATATTTGTAAAAAAGAAATATGTACCATGTTTTAGTGGGGGATTCAAACCCCAGTCCCTTTTTTTTTTTCCAGTCACGCATGAAGCAGCAAAGCCAATAGCCTAGGCGGCTAGTTGGCATATTTTTTGATTTTTTATTATTTTTGCCTTTGTGATTTTAAATCAATTTTTTGCCCAAATAAATTCCATAATTAATCCATCCTAACTGTAGCAGCAAAACCAATAGCCTAGGCGGCTAGTTGGCATATTTTTTGGCTTTTTACTATTTTTTCTTTTTTGATTTTAAATCAATTTTTTGCCCAAGTAAATTCCATACTTAATCTATGGTAACTCTAGCAGCAAAGCCAATAGCCTAGGCAGCTAATTGGCATATTTTTTTGGTTTTTTATTATTTTTTTCCTTCTTGATTTTAAATCAACTTTTTGTCCAAATAAATTCTATAATTAATCCATTGTAACCCTAGGAGCTCTCGTATAAATATCCACCTCTTTTACATCATTCCACACACCTAAATTGAGTATTTTACTCATCTCTCTTCAAGTAAATACTCTCACTCTCTCATTCTTTTACACAAAAATAATTAGTTTTTATTAGTTTTAGTTTTAGTTTTATTACTTTCAAGTGAAGAAAAAGCACTCAATTCACTTCAAAGTTTCAAAATTTGTAAAGGAGAGCTCCTAATTAATGTAATTTTACTCGTATTCAAGGTATTTTTTATTCGAATCTATTTAATTTACGAACTTGTTATTATATGCTTGTTTTTCTTAAAATCAGAATAAATTCATACGATATCTAAAAATTGATCCATTTCTTTTTTTAGACTACTGCAATCATGTAGACATTTGAGTAAATTTTTCATAATTTTTGGATTTATATTCTTCCCGTTATTAATTAATCAATAAATGTGAATTACTTTGATAATTGTTGTTTGTCTTCTTTGACTTTTACAAATTTTCTCAAACCTACATTCCCACTAGAAAAATCCATAGATTTCCAATTTAAAAATAATTAAAAAAAATTGAACATTGCTTTTATAACGATCATACTATGCACAGTAAGTTTTAATACGTAATAATTACATAAAAAATCCAAAACAAACTTTTTTCTTCTTCTTTCATGTATGCTTGTTCTGGGAAAAATATTTTAGTAAGTTTAATTCGTAATTAAAATTTTTTGTTTGTTTCTAGAAAAACCGGTAAGATTTTTCTTTTAAATTGTTTAAAGTAGTTAATAGCATGTCATTAACTCGTCCAAACCTTCAAGACTCCATCAAAAAATCTGTGGATTCCAAATATAAAATTTACATAATTTTCTGAGTTCGTTTATTATTCTTTTTTGTGTTATTAGTAATCTTTTTCTAATATAATAAATATTGAATGATCTCCAAAAAATCAAATAAATTTTTTCTTTGATCTTAACTATTTCTACGACATTTAAAAAATATAATAATAATTTTTACTTATTTTTCACATATTTTCATAATTAATTGCATATACAAGCATTAACTAGTAAGTTTCCTAAATAAAAATTTCTAAAATTGATTTTCTTTATTTAATTTTATTTCTTAATCTAGTCCATATCTTTGTCATTAATGATTTAGAATTTGCAAAATATTTATTTTATAATATTTATTAATTATTAATGCAAATATGTAAGTTTCTTAAACTAATAATATATTTCTGATTAATTGCAAGATTTTCATTAAATGTAAATATTTCATTTTTAATGCAATATTCTAGTTTATTTTCATGTTACTTTGCCTCCAAGACAAATCTTTAATTAATGATGTAAATCTTTAGTTATTTAGTTCAATTTCTTTAATTATTTAAGTAATAATATTAGTTTCTTTTGTAGTAATTAATTGTAAATTGTAAATAATTGTAGTAAATATTAAATAAGGGAGTGCGAATCGGCAACCATGAGTCTCATGAATGTGAGGGTGCCTAACATCTTCCTCATGAGTCTCATGGATGTGAGGGTGCTTAACACCTTCCTCTTGCATAATTGAGCCCCAAAACTTAGATTTTTTTATTTTATAGATAACAGAGTCATCAAAATCAAAAAAGTTCTCAATCAATTTATTTTAAAATTAAATTCGATGAGTAGGTACACCCTTTTCTTTTTAATTTAATACCAACTGGCGGCTCTAAAAATTAAATGAACTCTTTTAATTTGTCGCATAAATTCAGAATAGTTGTTTTAATTAAATTCAAATGCTCCCAATTTTTTTTCGGGCGCGATACTAGAATATCCAAAACGAGTCTCTATTTTTAAATTCGAATAATAAATTTTTAAATAAAGAGATTTGATGTTCAAATTTCTTATATATATAAATATACAATCAACATAATAGGGATAGTTTTCAAAAAGAAATTAAAAATCTGAAACATATAAATATGTGTAATTTAATCTAATTTGTCAGGACATTGGCGTTAGCGCTAGTAGAATTTTATATAATGGTGACACTGTAGTAGGTCATGGCTCATACTAAACAGATGTGGTTAAATGGTCATGAAAAGCTAGAGCTTCATGGCCATTTAATTAACTCATAATTACTTTAAGTAGTTGAGTTTGCTAGGTGTCGATCAGTCCCTAATTACACATGAAACATCACTTCAATTCATTCAAATTATACTAGCTTCCTTGGTCAATTAATGATAACGAGTTTAGAGTTGGTACATGATTAGTTGCTAGAATGAAGTATATTCCTCCAAATGCTTAACTTTCAAAGTTCATGCTTTCAATGTTAAAGTGGATAACAAAGTGAACTTTTGAAAGCTAAAGTAACTAAACTTTGAAAGCATTTGAAGGAATATATTGCATTTTTATTCTAGCAACTAATCATATAACTCTAAACTCATAATCACTAATTGACCAAGGAAACTAGCTAGTATATAGTATATCTAAGACTGAAATGATGTTTTATGTGTGCTTGAATTTAAGGATTAGGGTTTGACACCTAGTAAACACCCAACTACTAGTAATGTTATACATAATGAAAAAAGGTTGAAAAAGAGTTGAATGGCCATGAAGCTCTAGCTTTCCATGGCCATTTAATTAACAATCATGATCGACTACAGTGTCTCCAATTATATATGATCTACATCTTCTTGTTACTATGATCGACTCATGGCATACTACAGTGTCTCCAATTATATATATAACACCCTTATGTAATGGATAATTTCTAAAAATACACATCTCTCTCTATTTCTATATATATTTATACACATACATGTGTATATATAAATAACTAATGATCCATAAAAATGCCAAAATAATGTATTTTTTGTATATCAAGTCGATCCATAAGTTAATTAAGATTGGAGGATTGCGAATTATACACTTATTAAATCTATGTTCAGGAATCGAACCATGATGACATATCGAATGATAAGAGAAAGAAAATATAATCAAAATAAACAAATACAAAAAAATAATATACAATTTTATAAAATTCAAAGGATAATAACAAAAATTTTAAAAATTTAGGAGGAGGACTGTCACTTCTAGTTTCAACATGGTTTGGCCACCCTTGTTCCAACATAGTTACCGCCTGCCTACTGTACAAGTTAAATAAATGGGGAAAAATTTTAGACCACCGTTCGGTTTTTTACGGTGTCTAAATATCGTAGTGAAAAAAATTAAATGTGCTAACCATTTTCCCAATGTGTGTATTATTTCTTCCCATCAAATCAAAATTAGGAATTGAAACCCCATTAATTAATTACCAATAACTAGCTTTAGACTGTTGTCTCCACCACTGATATGACTTCAGTTGGAAAAGGGGGGATGAAATTTTCTAATGAAAGTTGATAGATTTGACAGTACTTAAGGTCACTGTTTTGAGTTAACATTTTGGCCAAATGAGGCATGAAACCTACAATGATAACGATGTGGGGACATTTTTATTTTTAAATCTAATTAAGAAGTAACATAAAAATATATTTATTCCATGTTTTGATTTACTGCATGCATATAAAAACAAACCCTAGCTAGCGAACGTTGATGAAGGTCCCATGCAGCTGGTATGCTGACAAGAATGTTGCTACCTCCGTTTTATATATATCTGTGTGTGGCTGTGTGTGTATTAGATATATTTAAAAAGGATTATTATATGTCATGAATATCATTTTTGTAATATGGTAGTACTACTATTAATGTATAAATTATTACCGGAGTTATATAGCATATGGAATAAAAAGTCTATCTTTAGAAATAGTGGTTTAATTTTGAGATATATCTATTTTTTATTTAACTCTTTTTAACACACAAATGACACACTGATTCCGTAATTCTTTCTCAATAAAAAGGTACTGTGGCTCGTGGTTCAATCAACACAATAAAACTAACAAATAAGTAGCTAAATAAGTAATTAAATTAAATTATTACTTAAATAAGTAAAGCGTTATTTATAAATTATTGAGCAGTTCATTTGTCACGTATAAGCACAAGTATGCAGCAAGAGTTATATAATGATAAATGGGTATACTCCGTATATGTTATTCACAAATGTCTGTTCTTGATTACACAAAAATGATAAATGCATAAACAAAACGAAGTATATTAGATGATAATTTTTTCATAATGTACGTGATAAGTTAGTAGGAAAAGCCAAAAGAGTTGGAAAAATTTAATGAAATAAGAAATCAGATCAAAATATGTCCATTATTGTTACGAAGGTAGATAGGCACTCAAATCACAAAACATCATTCAATTCTGTCAATATTAGCTATTGACAAGAAAACTAATTACCATGGGGAATAATTAAATAATAAAGTAATCATATTTGACATGAGAGACTGGACGGGGCAAATAGTAAGGACGGTGGCATATGATAAGAGCTTTTTGTTGGTGGGACTTTTCTCCCCATCAATCTCTCTCTTTATATATATTCATTAAGAATAATAAATTGTTTCAAAAATAATAATAATAATGTATTCAGCACACAATTTCTTGCAAAAATGGCTGTTAACTTGTGATAAATATTTTAAAGGATTCATCAACTATGGCAATTCTACTATTATAAAAATAAAAAAAAACTATGGCAATTCATATTTTATTTCTTACTCCGGATTTGAATTAAATTGTGATGCATCTTAATTTTTAGAATTTTTAAAATATTTATCAATTTACAAATAAATGAAGCAGGGAACGAAGTATTTAAAAATCATCCATTACACTTGAAAGGAGACGCAAAAAAGAAAAAATCCTACATAATTTTATAGGGGATGATTGAACTCTTTCTATCCCGGCCTACTGCATTCGATACACCTCTAGATATATTCGATGCATTTACAATATACTTAGACTAGTTGAATAGCTGTCTTAATCATGTTGAATACCCTTTCTATTACACCATTAGATACATTTGATAAATTGATACATCGAATTAATTTAGTTACTCTATATATTAATTTACTTGAGTAATTGTCTTCATCACGCATGTAACATGACACATGTAAGAATATATTATAGGATATAAATATTTATATTTTATAATAATATCAATGTTCTATTGATACCAAATAAGTTTAATGCAGGGGGCTAACTAGAGTTAACTAATTACAAATATTGAGCTATCTAATTGAGCAAGAGACTTGAGCATAAAGGAAATATTAAATTGTTGCACTGAGATAATTTCTGAAAAAAAATATTTAATCTATATATAATGGATTTCAAATAAGATATAAATTTATTTTATTTAGTATACGACTTAATTTCGATCAACTGCAATTATATGCATGCTTCAGTCCTCTTTTAGTCAAACCCGAGCTTTCCACATGATTGAGGGCGGGCTCATGGAATTAGGCCTCATGACGACTTTCATGCATGATGAATGATAAATTTTTGTTTCATCTCATTGTATTATTTCTTTTATCTAATTAATAAAGAAAAAAAAAGTATATATTTTATATATCAAACTAAAAATAAGGGGTATTCCCTCAAGAAATTCAATGAAGACAAATTCACACTAGAGAAATCGAATCTTATTGCTTCATCCGTTTCATATATTATGGCATTTGATTTTTTTGACATATGCGTAGGTGAATTTTTTTATATTAATTGTAAACTTAGCAATCTTACAATTTAATAACCATTTTTTTAAAAATTATATCGTTTAAATATATCTTTGATCAGTTACCCTTTTCGATATTGAAAGAAATTTATTTCAATTATAGATTGTCATAAAAAAATCGTCAAAAGCTAATTAAGTACTAGCCTTACGGAGCTTATACAAATGATATGATCATATATAAGAACTAGTAATTAATCATATGTAAATGACTTTATTGGATATTGTAGGAGAAGTAATGAATGTGACTTTGATTAAATCTACTTAAATCAATCAACTACAATGAACAGGTATGTCAACTAAACTTGTGACGACCCATAATCTCATACCGGACTAGGGCATCATCATAAGGAGGTAAAGATAACCATTCATCCATTCATAAATAAATACTGAATAAAAACAGCATTTGAGAGTAATTACAACCCAAGAATTAAGTAATTACATCATTTCTTAATAACAAAACAGATTTCATTAACTCTTCAAACGTCTTCCTTCTTTCCTTTCTTCATCCCTCTCCTTCCTTCATCAGTTCTATCAAAAGGATAAACACTCAGTAGCTTATCATCTTTGCTTTCCCCTTGTCAGAGGGTTTAGCTTTAGCTTTCTGTCCTGCAAATCATTAACATTCAACATGGGTGAGCGTTTTACGCCCAACAAGTATATACACATTGAGGAAGAATATGAATAATTCAATGAATTTCATCTGGAATCAAAGGAGAGAAATTCAAATTCTGTTTGTGAGGCTTGGTGAAGCAATACTAAGACCTCGGAAACCTTCAAAAATCTTTGAGGATTCACTGATGATATACAACTTGTGATCCCCCCTTGAAGAAAGTCAGGTATACACCTGATCATAACTTTTCAAATATCCTACGGGGGCTACACCCGTGGATCTGCTAACCATACAGTACACAGCTGGCCAGGCTGGACCGCATGATCCCTCTGAGTGACTACGTAGTCAAATAACATTTCCTCTTGGTCAGGTGAAGAACACATCAGCACCTTTCCCTTCCTCTTGCCAGCCATGTGGCATAACCCCCATAAGGGGCATCATTTACATTCTCATTGCACAGATATAAGATTGAGAACATAGCTGAAATTCAAAGCTCATTTATATCCATGCATCATTATTCATATCATGCTAGCAGAATCAAAAACATAGCATGCTCATTCATCAGAGCAATTAAGGTATAAATCCAATCTTCTACGCATATCGGAACAAATGATAATGCGTTAAACTGAAACAAGCATGAGATTGTGAATATACTTGCCTCAGTCCTTTGCACAAAATTCAAATCAGTTTACTTGCGAGAAAGAGATTCTGTAAATTACGCAAGTAATTTTTAATACTTTAACAAGAATTTATGGAAGAAGACATGCATGTGATAAATTTGTTTTAAGGAAATAATATTTTATAGTCTTGGTAGTAGACTATGCATCGGAGATAAATTTTCTGATTAATAACTCGTCAGGGATTGATAATATAGCCATCAGGGATTACGGAAAGGTATCAGGGACTAATACGTGTATTGGACGCGCCAGGGATTAAACGCGTCGGGGACTAAAACTCTTCAGGAACTGATGACGTCACTTTAAGTCTATCAGGGATTAATCCTGACGTCATCGGAGACTAATTAACCCATCGGGGATTAAACAACTCATCGGGGATTAAACAACTCATCGGAGATTAAACAACTCATCGGAGAATAAATAACCTATCGGGGATTAAATAACTCATCGGGGATTAAATAACCCATCGGAGATTAAATAACCCATCGGGGATTAAATAACTCATCGGGGAATAAATAACTCATCGGGAATTAAATAACTCATCGGGGATTAAATAACCCATCGGAGATTAAATAACTCATCGGGGAATAAATAACCCATCGGGGATTAATCGGGGATTAACAAAATATCTCATCGGAGACTACGAATATCTTGTCAGGGACTAGCAATATCTCATCAGAAATTAACAATATCTCATCAAAGATTAACTGCAGAGCCTGTTTCCGCTACAATGAAAGACTTTAACATGAACATCTCAGACTATGATGTCTCATGATGATGCAAAGAATATTAATCCTAGCATAAATCTTTGATGTTATGCATGAAAGAAAACTGAATAGAACACTGAGTTCTTACCTCTTCGTTCTCAAAGTGGAACCAAAGCTTTTCTGAGAGAAATTCTCCGAAAGAAGAACTCGGAAGTTTTCAGAGATAACAATTTTGATGGAACTCTTAGGAAAGAAATTTTGGTAAAGAGTTAGAATTTCCTTCCGGGTAGTGTATTTATAGAGTTCAAAATAGTTGACTATGATTAAGCTTGAAATAAGATAATTGGTTAATTTGGACGGTAAGTACGGCTGCTCATCATGATTCCTTAGCAGCTAAATACGTATGAGCAGCTGCTGTCCTTCATGCACAAAACCTTGCCACCTAAACTTCTCTTAATCATACACGTAGTTGTAGTGCTACGTAAACCCTTCATCCTCTTCCATGTTGATCAAAATAATCTTATATGGGATTCGCTAATCCCCTTTTGATACCTTCTTAAGGATTTAACCTTATCATCAAAGATATCACATCATCAAAATTTCACATTTAAGATATGAATTTATCATTCATATCCAAAAGAATTAAACCTCATGCAAAAATAAGATAACATAAAATAAGATTTGCCACAAAATATATTATCTCATATTATAAAACAAATTTACAATTTTCGGGTTCTCACAAAACTCGTTCATTCGAAAGCAGAAGAAATTTTGACAATACATATAAACCAATGAACTAGTCTTTTTTATTTCTCTCTTTCTTGTTTGTTTTTTTTCCCACAATGGAAAAATATTGTCATAAATAATTACACATCATATCATAAGCTCAAAAGTGCAATATCCATCAATTAAACCCTCTTTAAAGAGAGATGAAAACTCCATAAGGTGAACAAACCCCACTACTACGATCATATAAATTGGTCTAATATCACCTTCTTTTTAGCTAGTTAATTTATTAATTTATAAGATTCCAAATTCATTAAACTTTCAAAGTAAAAATTTTAATTATTAGAGATATATTTTAATTTTTAATCAACTCATCATTTTCAAATATAAAATTAATAGAACTTTGATTTATGTCCTCTCTTAATTTTCATCAAACTCCCTCAAATCCTTGTTGGATTCCTTTTTTAGACTCATGTGCCTGCAAAACGTTAGGTAGGTATCAAAATGAATTGATGAAGAGATGTGTTCTCGTTTTTATCTTAAACATGCAGTCCATTTTTAAGTAAATTAAATGCAAAAAGTAAAATGAACTGAAAAGATGTTTTAATTATAGTAGAGCGAGGGTAAATATACAGAAATGATCAAATGAACAGATAGAATGCTTTCACCTGTCCTATCCCACATTATACATAAACAACATTGATATGAAAAGTCAAGCTTTAATATATATATATATATATATATATATATATATATATATATATATATATATTTGTAGTATTTTCCATTTAACATCTTCAGTTTACATAAGCTTTTATCTCACACAACACATAAGCATGCAGCTAGCTAGAGAATGTGAAGTTGTAAACTTCTTTTTGGTTGTTTCCCGTATGACCAAAAAGAGAGCTAGCTAGCAAGAGGACTTTAATAATGTGCTTATCCCACTGTGAAAGATGGAGAGAAAAAGAAAAGAGGATAGAGAGAAGGTAGAGTCCAATACATCAATCTACTTACTGAGTTTTCCTGTCATGTCTGAAATGGATGTGTACTTATTTCACTATTCAAACCTTCTGTTCCCAAACTTTCTGTCTCATCCACTAATATTCCCAAACGAATGTGGGTCTCATGGGGTCTGCTTCTAGTTTACCAGCACTGCATGATCGATGAGTGCATATCTTCAAATTTTTACTTTGTTTTTATTAGATAATAATTATCCAATAATTAGTTATAGATGCTAACTTATTACTAAGACGAAAATTAGAATTTTATCATATTATGTTTGTTTATAAATAAATTACATTTTACATGTAATATCTTGAGAAAATGAATTAATTGAATCAACTCTCGTAATATTAATTATATTAATTATTTCTATTTATCTTATTCTCTACATCACTATGTTTCAACGGGTTTTTCCCCTTCCTACTTATTACTCTTTCTAATTTGTTGGCAAAAGGGTGTCATAAGAACATCTCATTATAAGAAAAACTTTTAATCTCGACGAAACTTTTTGTGGAAATAGAGCTTAATTTGTCAGAATTAGCCTAATCTTGACGAAATATTGCGCCGAAAAATCCGTCAAAATATTTTACTCGGGATAAACTCAACATCTGGGGATGAGTTAGTCTAAATCATTCCCAACACATCTCATAATACATAATACATAATTTACAAAAAACTGTCACGTAAACAATTCTTTTTTTTTTTTTTTGTCTCCTTGCATTAAAAGTGGAAACTCACTTGTCATTTTTTAAGAATTTACAATAATAGATGAATCACCCATTATATCGTTGTATCGTGCTAGTTGATCCCGACACATGGCAGCTAAATAAAACATTGATTTGGTATACTTTTCGATGCGGGACTCTAGTTTTCTGAAGGGATATATTGTTTAATTATATGGGATTGTTTCAGGCTAATAAACTTCTTAATTATGCTCATTTAGTTTCCAAGGCAATGATCAATGAAATTTGATATCTTGATGTTCAAAATGTGTCAAATAAGTTTTTGACCATATAACTTTGGGGGGTGGTTAAAACAATGAGTACTACAATCTGTGAAAGTAGATAACCAACAAACTACAAGTGATAGAACAATATGAACTTCATGGTAGAAAGAGATATCTGTTATCTATATTGAAGAAGAAGAAGAAGAAACCAAATGTACAATGTAAAATAGAACTAAATAACTCTTTTTGGAAGAAAACTCCAATACTAGTAGCTATGAATAATTAATATTTGTGAAAGTTAACAAGGATCTCCACAAATTGCACCAGAAATAAATATATAAAACTAGCTGTACCTCATAAGTGTAATAACTTTTTCATTCTTTTCAAACTTCTTGTTATAAACCCTTCTTAGCTTGATCTCCATCTGATGTGATATTAGCGTTGCTGTTCCCAGTCCAATCATAGAAATTAAAAGCATCCAATAAGCCTAGTTTGTTGCTTTCTTTCTCCTCATCTCCTGTGAATCCTTGTGTGAACAAAAGATGGTTCAAAGGATCACCCTCTAGCTCTCCTAACTCTGCAAAGAAATCTTGATCACAAGTATTAGAATCTGGCATTGCTGGCCTATAGCTCTGATCATGACACGAAAACCCTTCGTCGAACTGATCACCATCTTCCATTCTCATTTCTTTGTCATCCATAATTTCCTCCTCTTTCACAGTTGTTGGATCATTGTTCATAACATTAGTAGGAGATGTTTCATTGTTAATATTAGTACTTGTTTCCTTTTGTTCTTCCTTCAATGTGGGCAAAGACGGCTTCTGGGAATGCGAGCCAGGTGAGTTGTTCTTGGAAGAGTTGGGTGCAGGGGGAGGTGAATTGGTGTTGGTGTTGTTGATGTTCTTGGAAGGTTGAGATCTGGTGGAACCTGCAAGAGCATTTCTTTGGGTTGGCCATGGATGGTTATGCTCAGAAGTGTAGGTGATCACCAACATGTTTGGATCTGTTCGGCTCCGCTCGACTTGTTTCCTGGCCGAACAACCCTTTGAGCTACTGCATCTATAATATCCCCTGAACAAATTACATGAAATGCATGGTAATTAAATTGATTTGGCATGCAAGAACTAGCTTCTACTGAAACCTAGTTAAACTTAAATAACTATTCATTATATGCGAAAAACATAGAGATTTTTTTTCATTATTATAAAAAGTTTAGGGTAAAAGAAAATATATTAGCAGATGGTCCACATCGGTATTCAAATTTAAACTTGATTCTAGTCTAAGTCTTACAAGCGAAATATTCAATGTTTGAGAATAGGTATTATCTCGAGAACTTGTAGAAAATTGCCTTCAATTGTGAAGTTTAGAATTTAGGCAAGTGTTCAAGTCTCGTGAAAAATATTGTTCCATCTAAATAGTATGTAAAATGAAAGTTCCATAAAAACATATGCAAAGTCTCAGATATTAAAGATGCAAAAATTTTTCTGTTGGCTCAAATAATACTTGATTGAATTTGAATTCATATATAGAGATCCTAATTTTGAAGATTTAAGCTTCAAGACGTGAGAATCGGGTGACACTACTAGCAATGAGAGCCAATGAAACCATTAATATAATGTGGAGTCAAACCTACTTCATTTTCATTAGTATATTGCACAAGAGATATCTATGAACCATATATACATACACATATTTTCAAGAGTTTGTATGAAGAATATTTTTTCAGCTTTCACATATTTTCTTAGATGGGAAATAATTAAAGAAATCTGTTTAATAATGAAATATATCCATAATTAGTTAATTTTGCGTACATATATAATAATTGAGTTAATAATTAATTAATCAATATTATTACCTTGGGTATGGGGATCCTTTGATAGGCTTCTGACCATACTTTCTCCATGCCCAAAGATCAGATGGAACTATTTCTCCAGTAGGCCTGCTATTTGCTGGTGCAGGTGCTGGTATACAAACAACTTTCTTTGCTTGGCTTTTCCTATATATATCCAATCACACATATGATCCAAATCATGCATAGCTAGTTAATCAATATTATATATATATACACATATATGTGTGTGTGTGTACAATTTTCTTAGTATAAATAAAAGATAATTTCAAGCAGGAATATATAAATTAAAATTGTTGGATTAAAGGTAATTAATGATAATTGAAGTGTCTAAGAAGTTGATCAATCTTTTTGATGGTGCAAGTATGTTCATCATTTCTCCTTTTTGAAAGTGATAGGAACAAGTCTATGGCTATTTGCACTAAAAGAGAAAAAAACATAATTAAAGCTCTTTTTAGATGGATATATTTTAATTTGGCTGAAAAGTATAAACAGATGAACCCCGTGAAAGATAATTATACAGTATGAGATTATAATTGACAAGTTTGAAAAGATTGTTCATGTTTGTTTTTGTATATTGACCATAACAATTTCAAGTAAATTATTGATGACAATTTTCCAGCAATTAACTTCTTGTAATTAGATTGTTTTATTGTTAATAATTAATTCACCAATCCCTATTATGATCAAACAATAATTAACCAAATGATCAATATATTATACGGACAGTATAATTAAGCTTCTTAATTCAAACTTATATCTTGTGATCTTGAATTTCATGTGTACATATATATTAATCAAGTACAAACTTAAATAACCGCGATTACCGTACATATAAAATTCATTACTAGCTAGCTAGCTAGCTAAATTAATAAGTAAAATTTAATTTATAAACCATAGTCATATATAAATAATTTATTGAAGCTAGCAACTCCCCGGAAAAAATGAAATTAAATATGTAAATGCATGTGTGACAGTTAATATATATGTATATTACCTTCTCTTCATACCCGTATTTCGCGGAGATGAGATCTGAACACCGCTGTTTTCGATCAAACAATTAGCAGATTTGGAGCTGTTGTTGTTGACATTAATCATGCGACGATGATGATGATCATTCGATATTAAACTTGTCGAAGAAATCTGAGAATGAGGCTGCTGCTGTTTAAGCAATCTTGGAGATGAAAGAGAGGATTCACAAGAAGATAACTTTGCATTATTTGGAGAGATCTGAAGAACCCTTGAAAACATATTGCTGCTGTTGTTGCTAGGTGTGTTGTTAATTATTTCTTGATGATGATGATGATGATGATTGATATTAGGGTTGTTATCATTAATCTTGTGATCAAGAAAAGTGTTAATACCAACCCCACAAAAAGTATTATCTTCTATAATATTGTTTGAGCTAGTGAAGAAGCTTGATGATGATGACGCAGCTGATGATGTTATTAGATGATCCAAGTCATGTAGTAGTGGATGGCCAAAGTCTGATGATTGGCTGAACTGCCAGCTGTCGTCGTCAGCGATGGCGGGGAGTAGGTCGCCGGAGGTGGTGGTGGTGGTGATGGGGGGGCCGCCGGCTCGGATTATGTCAGCTAAGTCTCCTTGGAAGTTTTCCATTTGATGCAAGAAGTAATCACACATAGTAGCTAGTATAACATAGTAGTAGCAAGGTGCGATATGTATAGGTTAGATTGTGTTAAGTTTGGTATGTTTTGTGCCAAACAAACGTAAAGAAGATGAGATTAGGCTGTGGGAGACTTAATTAGACATGGGGTTTTGTTGTTGAAGAAGCAAACTAATGTGGATGATATTGTTCTTTCTCATAAAAAAACAAAGGGGTAGAGAGAGAGATAGAGGAGCGAGAGAGAAAGGGAATGGTTTTGAAAAGAGAAAGTTCAGAGAGAGGAGAGAGAGAGAGTCGCTGACTTTTGACACAAAACGGCTCCTCTTCTCCAAACATACGCAACATGGAAGGATAAAAGAAGGTGAGTTCTAGTAATAATAATTTTGTTGATCTATTAGTATAATATAATAGTGATTGAGCATATTTCCTTTTTATAAGATTACCTCAAGCTTTCGATCATGTCTAACGCATAAAAAAAATTTACAAGAAAAAACTTACAAATTAATAAATAAAAAATTGATATTTTAACAATTTTATTATTATCTTTCTTCCCTTAAACAATGAATTACATCAATTTTTTTTCTCTTTATGTGCTTTTATAAATTTCTCTTATTAAATAATTAGTGTGAAAAAATTTATTCTATTCATATCTATAGAATTAAAACAATAATTGTTGTTAAAACAAATGAT
Source organism: Centella asiatica (assembly GCA_014636745.2). NCBI lineage: Eukaryota > Viridiplantae > Streptophyta > Magnoliopsida > Apiales > Apiaceae > Centella > Centella asiatica. Next base: position 2,104,965 of record CM025786.1, on the reverse strand, counting down.
TGTCACTAAATGTGTTACGAAAGTGTCATAAAAGTACAATTACTCTGAATACATAGATTTTACTCTGGCAATAATATTTTTATAATCGATATCCAATAAGACTAATATAGATACATAGATTTTGCTCTGGCAATAGTACTTTTATATTCGATGTCCAATGAGGCTAATGATCAGGTCAGTAATTAAACAAATTAATGTAAAGATAAATGATAAAAATAGAGCTTACCCAAATTATGTTTTCATATAAATAAAAATAATGTTATTTCAATTGAATTGGAGCACAATTTGTGTATATTATGTCTACGGCTGCAAACGATATTGTATGTTCGTGAGATCGGCTCGACTCAGTTCGTTTAAAATTCGTTCGACTCAAGTCGTTAAAATAAATGAGTTGATCTTAAATATCAAATTGTGTCCAATTAGTTATACGATCTGAGTTGAGTTTTTGTCTTGTTTGGCTCGAGCTCGTTCGAGATTGATTCGGTTCGTTAAGTTTGATTCGGCTCGTTTAAATATTACAATTTAAAAAATAATCTATGTATCAATCAACCATGAGACCATCATTAATTTAACCAAATACAAAATATTACTCACAATTTAGTTTAGATCCACAATTAGTTCATTAACTTAAATAATGTATTACCAAATAAATAATGTCTCATAATATGATTTTCTCAATTGTAATTTTTATTTAATTTAAATAGTTAAATTTTAACGATACTATTGTAAAAGTATAAAATATTAATACAATCAATGACGTCAAATTAAAGTATGTAATATATAATACATTACATATAAATTAATAATATATAATATGTTAGATATATAGTTGAATAATTATAATAAAAAATAATGGATATAACTAATAAACTAGAAATATGAAGTATAATCTAATTAATTACAAAATGGATACTTTTTTAATTAAAAAAGTATGTAACCATAATTATGACTAATAAACAAATATGAAGTATAATTCCATTAGAGATTAGATATATTTTTTTAACTAAGAAAAAGCTTAATCATATTTAATCATGCGAAACTAAAAAATAGGTTTGTTTATTTTAAACACATAATATATTTTTTTTATAAAAAAAAACTCGTGAATATGATCGGAATCAACTCGGCTCAGATTAGCTCTAGTAGGCTTGCGAACAAGCTCGTGTTCGGCTTATTTATAAAGAAATTGATCTTGAATAACAGATTTCGTTCGTTTAAATTATCGGTTTAGCTCAGCTCGAATTCATTTAAAGTTGAGTTTGGCTCGAATTCGTGAAATGTAGGCTCGGCTAATTTGCAACATTAATTAATTGCTTCGTGCTCTATAAAATTGCGAACTTATCATGTTTGTTTTAAATTTCAAATCTCTCAATAAAAATATATGAAAAAAGTGTCATTAGATGGAGGTAGAGAAAAAAAAACATTAGAAAAATATAGGGGCGGGTTATTGTAGCTAGCCACATTTCCCGGCAGACGTTTTAAAACCCCGGCTTTTCCGTTTCTTTAAATACCGAACAGTTATATATACGAAGTGTAGTATTATTTTATTTAAATTTATAATAATGTTTCCTCAAAAAAAATTACAATAATGTATGAAATATAACAACCTGCCATATATGTAAACTTAATAGATACATACATCACAGTATAGTAAAATAGTGACGTTTCTAACTACGTGATGTGCATTACTAAATTGTAGACAAGTAACGAGTGATAACTAATATTGTTTAAAAATTTTGACCAGGTATGGGATCGATGGTTATAATTCAAATATGGAATTTTATACTTTATGGATATAAATCTTAGTAATGTGTGACTTTTTCTTTTTCTCCTTTGTTTGTTTGTTTTTTAATTTTGGCGATGTTATTTTCCCTTTATGTACAACTTTATTTCCATTTTGTTTATGATATTTTATATTCTTAACATTTTCATGGTGTCCATCTGGATTGTCATAGAATCTATAATCCTCCTAACAATCATTTTGACGTTTCTTTAATTTTAGAATATAGTACTTTATAGTAAGATTGAACTGTAAAGAAATAGATTAACAAAAAACACGAGAATAGAATATGGAGGTGCAATTACGCATACAATTTATTTATTTTTCCCAAAAAAAAAATTAAAATTATTCCTATTACTCGTTATTGAAATTTAATCCATGCCATCATTGATTCTTTTTTCATTTTTTTTTTCAGTTTGTTTTATGATGATACTAACTTCATCTTCTCTTGAAGAATTATCAAGGAGAATTAAAAAAGGAAACAAAATTTCCCAATTACTAGGTTGAGTTAAATATTAATTTTGTGTGTTATTTGGTACTCCTTTTGTACTGTAATAAGTGGACAATATTGACAAAGAGAATGTTTTGAATCTGCTCCAGCATTTGTTTGAAGTCAAATAGCATTGACTTCATGGACAGTGTCATCTAGTTTTGCAATTACGTTATAGAGTGTAATTTTTTATTTATTTATGAAGTATGAACCTACTTAATTTGAATTTTACAAAATTATTTTGTAATTCAGATTAATAACAAAGTCAATTTCAAACTACTTAAAATACACAAAAAGATGACCTGACATGTGTTTAAAAATAGTTATATAACTATTTTTTTTAAAAAGTGAAAAAATTTGAAATTCAAGTCTTAACTATTAAAATCGTAGATGTTTGAGTCTAAACATTAAACAAACAAATAAATTTAAAAGTTTAGATTTTTTTCACCTCACAATAAAAATAATATACAAATGTTAGATGCATGCGACGACTAGCTAGTGATAATATAAATGCATGATTTAATCAAAGGGAACTAGCTAGCTAGTGATAATAAAAATGCATAATTCAATCAAAGGGAACTAGTTAGATTGCATGATTATATACCTACATGAAGGTAGCTAGCTAGTTAGCTAATATATAGTTAATTGATTATAAACAAAGTATTAAAAAGGAGGTTTATGATAAGAATGATTATATAACTATATGAAAGTAGCTAGTTAGTTAATAGTTATAGATAGTCTCAAAAAGGATATTATGATAAGACTTACGTGAATGTCAAGGCGTTTATATAATACACCAAGGGTGTTTGGTGGAATGGTGAAATAGTGAAAGAGTACTTTTAAATTATATTTTGAATTTTCTTTTTTGTTGTTTGGATTTGACAACTCTTCAAAAGCAGTTCTTATCTTTTTTATAAATGTAAAAAATTTGTCTTAAAATTACTATAAACGTACCGAGTGCTATTTATTTTTTAATTTTTTTTGGCAGAAGTGTTTCTATAATGTACGTTAATATCAAAAACTATTTTAATTATCCTTTTACGAAAGTACTTTTATTTATATGTTCTGACTTCAACAGCTTAGAAATCTTCACTTAATAATAATTGTATATATGGTATTTTTGAATTATCGTTTATCAAATAATTTTAAGGAGGATAATTCACAATCAAACAGTTTGATGATTGTGTGTGTTGTAATTAGTCTATATTGCAATAAGTAATAGTTTAATGCATGTGGGGAAGTTGTTTGTGGAGGAGAAGAAAAAAGAAGTGGCATTCGTTTAATAATTTAAAGGATGGAAATTGTCAAGTAGCCAATGATCATACAGAAAAATCACCGACATCTATGCTTTTTGATGGGACAATTTACGAATCTTCTATTTCTCATAACCATTCTCTTCCTTTTTTCTTTTATTTTTTTTCGTGGACTGGGTGGGGGTGGGGGTGGGGGTTTGATAATACTGTGTAAGAATACTTCAAATTTTGGGGTTTTGAAGTTCACAAAGAGACCAATTGTTTTTCTTTTTTCTATCCCTTTTTTCTCTTCCAAGTGTATTTCCATTCACTATATATATCTTCTACATAATATTAATGATGTAGGCCTTTATTTTTAGGGTGAATTTAGGTATGTAATAATAAAATTGGACAATTATTGTCTTCTAATTTTTCTCTACAGTATATTTAAATTCTTATCATATTTACTATCATGTTTAATGTAATTATCTCTTTCTTTTTCATTTTCTTTTTTTTTTAGAATTTATAAGCATTTTACCTATTTATAATTTAAATATTTTTAGATTATATTATAATTTGCACACGCAATTGTGTGTGTCACATCAACTACTATATATTAATAACGTTATTTATTTAACCATTTATGACTAAATTCGCTTGAGATAGTCTGTGAATTCTTAATAGATTATTAAATTTTAATATATATTCGTATACACAAGCTAACTAATGTATTTCTTTTCCACAAGCAAGAGTCGTGCTAGAGGTGAAGCATATGCATGTACAGCAAACTATTTGGGGGAGAAATTTAAAAATATATCTCCAGTCAAATAAATTCCCGGAATGAAGTTGGAAAATGAACATAATGCCAAAAGGGTAGTGCCATATATAGTAGCATCAAGTATAAATATAACTTATGAGCTAAGAAGTATGTATATAATTAATGTTACCAACTTGTTCATGTTCTAATTATATTATCCACATATTTTTCTCTTCATTTAAAGAACTCATCGATTCGAAATGTTTAGTTTCTTTTTCTCTATTTAAACAACACTACCTTATCGATTAAGCTAAATTATCGCAACATAAAATTCGAATCGAATGAGATATTATCTGTTTCATATATATTATTGTTTTTTCATAATTTTGTCATTTTCTTCTAACATCATTCTATAAGAAAGTCAGTGTCATCAAATATAAACAATGAACTTCTCTACTATCCTTCCAATTTTATCAAATGTCCCCGAAGGGACACCTAAGAGGGCCTTGCATATCAAGAACAGGTCAGAAATTCATAATAAAGTTTGACCACAACGATTAAATTGATTATTGATATATATAATTCAATTGAAATATTTTCATCTAATCATAAAAAAGAAGACAAAAATGAAATAAAAACTTAGGTTATTTATGTGGTCCCTCTCCCAAGTATATATCATATAGTGCAAGTTTGTGCGTGATAATAATATCCATACATATCTCACTCTCACGAGCTAGAAAACAAATTAACAGTGGGATTCTATGAGTAAATTAAAAACTGCAAATTGTCCTTCCCACAAGAATCATTCAGAAGCATCCTTCCATGTGATCATCAAAATTAATTATTTAACTCATCATTTAATAGAAATAAATTCATTTAAAATTGTGAATCATTAGGCTCCATATAATGCCAACCCTACCTCGATGCTTACGACTTTCTCGTGGATTTAATTAAATAATTTATTGTTATAATTAATTAATTCAGAATTATTAAAGTCATATATGTTGAATTGCTGGTTAGTCTTGTAGGTGATGACAATGGTGGTGTTGTGCGCACGCGAGACACTTGCCTCAGCCGCAGATAATCTTGACGTCGGCCGTCTACCACCTACCTTTTCCCTAACTTCAATCTTAGCCCTCTATATCTTCAACATGGACGGCTACGATTGACCGGCCACTAGTTTTCTTGCCCTAAAACATTTTTTTAGTATGGACCTAATATTATTGTTCTAAAATTCCCAGTTTAGTTCAATTAATTTTCTGTTTATGTGTCATACTAAACAGTTCTTTATTGACTAACGTCGAATTTTACCTAAATTCGTATAATATTTATTTAAGTGTTAGATTCTCATTTACCGTATAAATTTGTTTAATATCTTTTATAACATTAGGTATTATACATACGGTTAACGCTCTCTTTTTAATTCAAAATTAAGAAGACACCAAATCGATCAAGTAATGTAATGTAAAGCTAAATTATTAAGATCGATTGACAATATTTTCCATAAACGCACTATTGTGATATGTCATATCATCTAACAATAACTTGATTTTCATCGATTTGAAATAGTTTAGAATTTAGAATTAAAAAATTAATTAATATTTCTCATGTTCCACAAAAAAAATTAACATTAAACTTTTGACAACTATTAATTTTGTATCTTTAACCAAGAATTAAATGTACAAATAATAAATTTTTCTCATTAAATTTGTTACAAATCTTTAAGTTATAATGAGATTTATAAGTTTGTAATTGAAAGTTTTTTAATTTATAACAAAATAACAAAGAAAAATTTCAAATTAAACTCTTTTTTTGAACAATTTTTTTTTAAAATGTAACTTTTTTTTTAGAACGGATGAAATAACTAATAAGTCAATGTTGGGGTCAATAGAAATTGTCTTTTCCTCCTACATGCATGTGTACGCATTTAATTAAATAATCTCGTGGAGCTTGATCCATTCCTCTGAAAAGAAAATGGTATATTTAGTTTGCTAGCGATAGCGTCTTAATCTGCTAACTATTGAATTTATTAGCATAAATAAAAGACAAACATTTCTTTGGATTGTGCAGGTGTTTACAAGTAATTAGTTTAAATAGCATAAAATTTTGTCTCTTCTAAAATGTTCAAAAAGCTTTCTATGTTCTGGTGCATATATTCTCTATTAGAAGTTAGATCTGCTGAGTAACATTTGATGTTACGTACACTACTTCTACATCTAACACGTTATTTTCGTACAATTACTTCTAATATCGGTTGTAAATTATAAAACACCTCGTAACTTTACAAATATTGTGCAAATTTTGACCAAGGTCCGTAGATTTATTGCTAAGTACTAACTCAGTTTCCATAAAGAAAATCTTAAGCTCGAATCTTGTTAAAAGAAATAGAACAAATTTTTGCACAAGAGAAATTCACAAAGTGCATAAAAAAAAAAAAAATTAATTGATTTCATTGATTAAGGAAAAAAGAGATTAATAAATTTGTCTACATGTCAAATTTTAATTGATTTGTGAGTTTGTTTGTGTGCATAGATAAGTTCGGAAAAAAATATATAGACAATGAGAAAATCTTCTCTTGAATAAATATTTGTACACAAACTATTTCACAAGAGAAACTCACAAAAGTATATAAAAGAAAGAAATTAATTGATCAAGAGAGAGAATAATAAATTTGTCCACGTATCAAATTTTAATTGATTTGTGAGTTTTTCTTATGAGTTTGTTTGTATGTGTAGATAAGTTTTTTTCTCTTTAACAAAGTCTTGTGTCCAATTCGCGATTAAATGAATAAATATAATCAAAAATTATAAACTACCAAATATTAGATAACTAAAAATAAAATAAATATTTGTGACTATAGATTCCATTTAAAGTTTTCTATGCAATGACTATATATAAGTCGATTGAAATGTTAGCTATAGTGAGGAGTTAATTAATACTCCCTATCTACCCATCATGGTCCATGAATGAAATATTTGAAATATCGATGAGTTTAATTCGGGAGCTTCTTGATTTCCTAGGTATTCCAAATTAAATCTGGTTTTTGAAGGGGAAGAAGATGATCAATGGATCGCCTCGAGAACGTAAGACATATCAAGTTTAACTATAATTATTTCAATTTTAAATCAAGGAATTCACTAAAACTATATCATCTTAGCATGTGATGATTTTCTTATAAAAATAAGTAAATTAAGACTTTAAGAATAATTAGCTCATCGAATTGTGTGCCACGTGGCTCTTCTGCATGTGAAATAAATAACTTTACTTCCAATAGGAAGAACGTAAATTAAAGCATTTCGTTCCCCCCTTTAATTAGGGGATTGTTCGGAGATCTCATACCACTTTAAGTGCATTTTAAGTTCAATAAAGAATTAGAAAGACAAAAAAAAAATCAAGTCTCATTTATCATATATTCTCTAGCTCCCTTTTAAAATTAATGATTTCATACTTTGATAACGAAATCCTACATTTCAATTTTGAAGCAAAATTATTAAAAGAAAAAAATGGTTACAAAAAGTTTAAGTGAGTGCAGTTTCCTCAATTTAGAGTCTTCGGACATTGTCATCGACCTCTTTAAAACTTACAATGATACTTGTAAATTACCTACCAATTAAGAAGTACGGCTAATAAGTCTATATAACATGATACACACATATATATATATATATATAAATCAAAAATTAATATTGAAATTTCACAAATATACCATGTTATAAGTATCGAATAAAAATATGTGTCAAACAGAAGAGTACCTAATTTTATACAATTAATTCAAACTAGTTGTCACGCAGGAAGCAGCATGAAATATTGATTCATTAATTGTAATAAATTCTCACGTTGTCCCATGGAATTTTAATTAATTGAATGTAAAATATTAAATAGGTTATCCCAAAACAAATATATAGACTTTGGTAGGTTGAAGGTGGCAACATGGGTTTTGTTATTGTATATGTTTAGATGAGGGATGCACGACGAAGGCATCAATCCTGGGTTTTTGTCAGGCAACTTGTAACAAGTCCTTAAATTATATCCCTTTGGATCCATGCATTTTGATTGGATTTAATGTTTTTAGTATGTGTGTGTGTCTATGTATATGTGTATGTGTATATGTATATGTGTGTGTGTGTGTATATTCTGTTCCAAAACTGAGTTATACACTTGATTTAATATCTGATTACATTGTAAAATTTTAACGGCAATTTGGCATAAATTTCAAATTCTAAGTTAAATTCAAATATTTTATATATAGAAAAAGTGTAAAGTCAATTAGCAGACTCGTCATTCCTAATTAAAAATCTAAATAAATAATCAACAGAATTCACACCTTTCAGTTTTAGTCGTAGTACTCGTTCCTAAGTAGAAATATAAAGTGGCAACAACCGATGGAAATGGGCTTTAAAATTGACCAAGTGGACAAGACTAAACATTTTGGGCCCCACTAAGTGGGGTAATTTGGATACGATTGTGGACCCATATTTACCAGAATTAACAACAATTATGAAAAATTAGTGCCTCATAAGTGAAAAGACTATAGCCCTACTTAAAATGGTTTTCAAGTTTGTTCCCTACCACCAACCTTCACATTGTAAATGAATAATAATAGCTCAACAAATATATTACTAGGGGAACTACACGTATAGATTTGAGTAAATATTTGGCAGAGCTCAATATTTCTATATTTGACTGATGGTATTTTCTCACTTCCTTACATATTAATTGTACGGTTCTAAATTTTAAAAGTCTCTATCTAATTTAATTAGCTTTCCGTTGAGGCCTTAGGCGAAAGTGACTAAAACTGCATAATACTCGTCTAATCTTATATAATACTCGTTTAGTGTTAGACTCTCATTTTACCGTCTAAATCCATATAATCTCTTTTATAACATTGATTAATTGTAATATCATTTCCTAGCCCATACCAAAGAGCCAATAATTTTTTAATTGTTTTTTGTAATGCTAGAATACTAATATAAAAAATGTATATTTTTTAGTATTTAGACCACAATCTACAAAAAAACAAATGTTCAAAGTATTGTGATAAATATGCGGAGAAAAAATACATCTGTCACCTATAGCGTCAAATTTGTACGGCACTTAACAAGTTTGAAACGTACACTTTTTAATTATGTCTTATTGATATATAATTTTCAAATAATTACTTTTTTAAAAAATAAAAGCTAAAAAGTAGATAAATTGATTATGCAAGTGTCCGTCAAAAATCCATGATTCTCGGCGAGAAGAATGGGAGGCTTGTTTGCAAACCTTAAATCATTTTCATATATGCAGCTGAAAATTTACTAAGGACGACATCCGATCCGTCATAATGCCTCAGGCATTTTAATAATTTTGAATAATAATTATTTGATATGAAGAACATTTGAAGAAAAAAATAAATAAAGGGACAGATTGAGATAATGAGGGGTCATTTTCTGAACAGCCATGCACCCAAAAAAGCCTGAAAATACTCAAACTACTGTTCCAAGTGATCTTTGATATCACTCTCCATGAATATATATATATATAATCATGCAGTGCAGTGCAGTGCATGTCCTTTTCGTATTATTGTTCTCGGCTATCGACAAATTCTCCGTAATTTGTTCTTTTTTGAAAAATTTAACTATACAGATTAAAAATATATAAAATAAAATTTAATACAGAAAAACAATCATATTTAAGAAGGAGAAACCCTTGATAAGTTGGAACAGACGATCCTATTTAATAAGGAGAAACCCTTGGTAAGTTAGAGCAGACGATAAAGAAAATTTAATATAAGAAAATCAATATCATTATATGAAGTCCAACTTAGATTATGAAATTCGACTCGAATCTAAATTAATCGGAATTCAAATGAATTAACATATAGAGGATAATTTAGCCAAAAAAGAAAAAGAAAAAAAAAACCCCAACAAAGTATACAATCTCTTTTTCTCACCCACTCGACATTCTCGTACTACTATTCGCGATCCTCAACGCTCTCAAGAAAAAATATTAAACCAAAACTCTTCGATATTAATAAAAGTGCACCTAAACGTCTTCGATTGGTCAATAATTTTTTATAACTTTTAATTACTAAAAGAAAACTATACGAGGAAGAAGATTTCCAATGCTTCCAATACTCGAAAATACAGTGTTTCATATGTACGAACAGGAGAAATGAAATTCCAGCCTAAAATCAACCAACTAAATCCCCCTACATTCCACGTTTCAAGATCAATACTTTTGATCTCGAGACAAAAATAGAAGATAAAGATTGAGTAAGCTAGAAGTAAGCCTAAAATATCGTACGTCAGAAAATCATACGGCGTATATGAACTGCATTAGGAATGATTACTGAATCACACCGTCCTCGTCTTTAAACACAAGGATCAAGTGATCCATTTATTGAAATTTAAGCAATATATACAGCTACAAACAAGAAGTTACTGCTACTACTTCACAATTAAAGGTTTCTGATAACAATAGCTATATGCAGACCCCCAAAAAGACTACTCTTTACCAAAGCAGTAAAGCTCAATAAGCATGTATCTATACAATTTACAGGTGATAACCTAATATTACTACACTGGTGACATACATATACGTACCATAGAAATTCTTCTATCTGCTTCGTGTTCCTAAACTTGTTGCCAGGGTTGTGCCAAATCAAAGGCGCACCTTCTATGTACTGTAGGTTATCACGCCGAAGGCTAGAAATGGTATTGTGAGGAAGCACTTGAGCTCGGTGATGACTCTGGGCTCTCAGAGACCTCCATTTGGGTGGATAAGCGATTTGGATAACTTCCTTGATCACGCTGCTCGTCAGAAGGGTCAGGTGTGTCTGCTGGAAAAAAAAATTAATGGTCTCAGAAAACATAGATTAGGGATGACACAAACTACGCACAAATGAGGGATGAGGGTTATTAAAGAGAATACCAAACAATGATTTAATAGACGGTCTCTTTGGTTTATTTGACTTCTTCCTCACCTCCGCTGCACAATACAAGCATTGTTAGGAAGCCAACAAGAAACAAATCATTACTAATAATAGGTGCGAGTTCAGTAAATATGATTTCATGCCTCAAGTATTTGAATTGTGTGTCAACCTAAATTGCACATATATAGTTATAGTCTCATGAAACAGTTATTTTTGTATGGAAGGACATATGGAACTTTAGCCCTAGGTAGGTTGAAACTGACCAATGCCGGGCAAGTGATGCTCCTTCACAATTTCAAAATTCTTGTACGTATAACCAACAAAATTCACATCTTTGGACGGAAGCATCTGTGACAAATCAATACCATAATCTCTTTTTAGCTTAAGCAATAGAAGCCAAATAAAAAAGAAATATCACGTAGCACAGAAAGAGAGATTCAACGGTCTTCACATTACTTTCTCAGAATTTTTTTCAAAAAAAGTATCTGAATTATTAGTTCCAAAGAGGAAAAGAACTTAAAATTGAATGCAAAGCTTAGCAATTACCTTCCTCCATGGACCTGATTTCGACGAAGTTTGAATTGGAGATGGCAACTGTAAAGATCATGAGAATATGTGTATTATTTTATTTATAATATAAAAGTAGGATAAAAGATGCTAGAAAAATATGATACATATAAGCTTGTTCAATTAGTAATTCTCTTCCATAGGATACGAACAAACTAAGAAGCAACCTATTCACGACTTATGAACTCCTCCAACATGATCAAACACGCCATAAATTTTCTGAAGATCGTCAAACTACAGTAAGATGGCTTACCATCTACTTAAACCTGTAACAAGATTCTTTCTTCAAATAAAAGGTTAATGAAGATGTATTTGGCCAAAGATAAGCTTTTCCATAATAAAGATCTAAATAATTAGAAAAATACTTATTGGAGCCCAACTTTATCACACAGTATTTTTTAGTAATGATGATTTTTTCGTAGACCAATGACTAAGGTTTCCACAGGTGAGACAATTAACCCGACTATTTCTACAAATTGAGGCAATTCTTTAGACTATTTCTATATATTAGAAGTCTGATTCACCAAACTGGGGGAGGGGGGGAAGCGTGGGGTGGGTTGGGGTGTTGGTGTACCAATTTAAATTTGCAAGGGAACTGTGAAAGTAGGGTAATTTGAACAATTTGGGCGACTAATGGGAAATGATGTCTCCATTCCACTGTTTGTCAACCCCTGGCTATGGCCTCTTACCTCTTCAAACTTCTCGAAATTTTGAGTATCAAGCTCATCATTAACCTCTGGTAGAAATGCAGCTTCCATCTGATATAACTCATCCCATTTGGTGCCTCTAAACCATGGGTGTGCCTGATACATGAATTCAATGTTAACTATCAGATTGTACAACACAAATTTGTTGTACATTGCTGCTTAATTTCCTTACTTTTATTTCATGTGCCCCTTTAGTCCCAACCCTCTGATCAACATTACACAGGAGCCTGGTAATGAGATCTTTAGCCTCAACAGACAGCCTTGCTTCATCAGGGAACTTCAAGTGATTTCTCCAATTTACAATCTGATAGCAGAAATTGATCACCAATCAATAGAAGGCAATAAATATATAGCTCTGATCGATTTACCTGCATGTATGAGATCTCAACTATACAGAAAAAGGAAAAGAGTTACATTGCAGAAAAACTTTCTCCGAAAAATATATCAAACATGTGAAACAGAGAAAAAGATGGAAAAAGTGGATAACTTGTTGCATGCATACGTACATAGATCATCCCCACTAGTGTTCTCTCTCTCTCTCTCTATATATATATATATACACACACTCTCTCTAATACACACATACACACTCAAACCTTCTTTGAAAAATCCAACTGCAAAGATAAAAAACACTGTATAAAACAGTGCATATTTTAATTTAATTTAAATTGAGTTTGCAGTACTTAAGAGTCGAGAGTTCTTCAAATAATTCAAAGCTTTGCCCAAGAAAGATATGTTATAAGTTTGCTCAAACCTATAACCGGATTTACCAATCACCCATAAGTTTCTATTGAGTACTTATTTGAAAAAATGGACGAGTTTCAGTAAATTGAAGCTTTGCATAGCTTTTGACTAAATATTTGATTTTGTATTACAATGTCAAAGTCAAAGGTGTGTAGGCATGTGTATGATGCCTGCTTGTTTATATTCCTTCTGGTCATTTAGTGTCAAAATTTAAATAATTTCTAACTCTTAATCAATCTAATCATACAATCACAACAGACAACAGGTAATAGCGACTAGGAGAAGGGAAAATTATTAGCCATTGAACATCTCAAGTTATAGGAGTTTATGCATGCTTTGAATCTGTAGCACTATTATCAATTATTTTAAAGAAATACTAAGCTCCTTTACAGATTATTTAAAGATTCCACCTTTTAGCTCCTTTACAGGAAATTAGGTCATTCATGCATAGTTGTCTAAAAACCTTAAACAACGCGGAGAGAGAGGGGGACTATATGTGAGATAATAAAGACCAGACCTCCCACAATGGTTTCGTTACATTCTTTACAAAAGTTCAGGTGTTTTTAACTCAAAAATGTTACTCTAGTAACACCTCCAATAAATACCTTTGATAAAACTCGCAGCTTTGAGATTACTTAAAAGTGTTGATCACTGATTCTCCAAATAAACAATTAAGAAAAATTAGTTTCTGTTCAGCAATTAGAAAGTACTGAAATGAGTTATAAGAATAAAACTGTTCTAAGGATAAATTACAGCCTACTATTTTACTATACAAGTATAACTACAGAAATCAGTAGGGACAATAAGGTAAAACACTTGATCAAACTTTATTATATTTTTGCTTATGATCAGAAGTATCGAATTGGTGATTTTGATTATTTCTGTGAAACTGGTACTAAGCAGGTAAACATTTGCTGCTTCATAAAAGTGATTATGAATAGGTTTAACCACTAATAATCAATCTCAAACGCTCTCTTGACCCCTAGTAGTCTTAACCACAAATTCTGTTACTGACGGTGTCATATATACTAAACTGCCTCTACTTGCCTAACTTCAAACAAAAACCGTACTCTATTTTGACAGACCATAAGCTACAAACTTCCGTAACAACTTTTAGCTAGGTAAGTGTCGTAAATAGCCTCAAAGGTCAAAACCTTCCTCGCGATGATAAAACTCAATTTGGTCAATACTTCTTAACTTCTGAGGGTGTTTTCCCAAGCACTCTCGTGCTTCAATAAACATAGATTTTTTCACATACATGAATACAATAAACATCAACCAAAAGAAAAAAAAGAATTCTCATTAACCTTTCGGCACGTAGTCATTGGTTCTTTTGAACAAAAAGGTGGATAACCCACAAGCATCTCATACATAATTGCTCCAAGAGACCACCTATAAGTAAAGTTAGGTTAGAAGCATGATACACAAGATAATGAAATAATAGCATATATGAAAAAGTTAACTACCAGTCACATTCCATGCCATATCCTTTTTTCAGCAGCACTTCTGGGGCAATGTAGTCAGGGGTTCCAACTGTTGAGTAAGCCTGAATGGTATAAAGTCAAAATATAATAAGCAAAGATCTATTACTACTGTAGTATACTCAAATATGCTATTGACGACATAGTATCAAAAGAAAGTATAATCCCAGTTGAAAAAATTCACACTGAAGCTACTTCCTCTAGAAGATTCCACTCATTTCACCAATCATCAGATAGGTATTAATATGGGCTTCTACAAGTAAATAAATATTATTAAAAGCAAAGACTGCGCTTCAAACTCCATGCATGAACACACCTGAACATGCAATCAAAACAATCTCTACTTACCAACACTCTTCTGTTTTTTTGCCAGTGTAACAACTGCTCCTTCTGTGACTGCTTCAGTGCAGTAGTGTTGTCATAATACTTACCACCTTCTGGCGAACTTCTAGAATTCCTTCCATCTCCATAATCATTCTCACTGAAATCTGGAAAATTACTGTGATCCAGGGGTTTACACAACCCAAAATCTGAAAGTTTCATATGACCATAGCGATCAAGCAGCAGATTGTCAGGCTTGATATCCCTAATAGAAATTATAAAACATATACTGTTAATGAGTAAACCGATGTATACATATAGCAAAGTATGATGATAGTGGTGATGCTTTAACAAATCTAAAAACATAAGCAAAAATGTACAAATTCTCTTCTTTATTATTGTTTATTTTTTAATTCTTTTTTTGACAGGAAAGCTGCCCCCAAGTAAAAGGTCTGAACAGCAACAGGATTCTACTACAAGGCCTCTTTCACAGGCCTATAGGGTCCATAATAATATAACATGATAAAGGCCTCTATCTCTCTCAGCAGACTATACATGACCAACATGATGTCCCTGCCAAGCTTGAAGAGCTTCTGTTCAAGCTTGGCTCTGAAGTTAACTAACCAGCAGTACATAACTAAGATATATAAGCCAGATGAGGTACGACATGCTGTTTGTTAGTATCTGATTTCATATAGATATATATTTCTTTTTCCTGTGTCTGGAAAGGATATTAATTCATTGTAATTCAGTAGAGATCGAAACCAGAATCGCTGTTTCAATATGGGAATCATCTGGAATAGTCATCGCCATTGTACAAGATGATATATACGGTTATATACTGAGATTAGATTTGTACATCAAAAAATAAAAAACTGCATCAGAGCAAAACAGAGGCAAGAAACTGAAGGGTAAAAATCGGTAAACTCCATCGAAATGACACATATCCTATGCCAACCTACAAGATCTAACCAAAGAGGAAAACTAATTGATCGATTTAAGGAAAGGCATAAATATATGCACCTGTGAATGTAGTTATGCTTATGAATAGACTCAATGGCAAGGACAGTCTGTCCAACATAAAATCTTGCTTCATCCTCTGTCAAAATATCCTTTCGCATTAGCAATGTCATCATGTCACCCCCAGGAAGATATTCCATTATAAGATACAAAAACTCTTCATCTTGAAATGAGCAGTATAGCTTAACAATGCAGCCACTATCAACCTCAGCCAGGACATTTCTTTCTGCTTTAACATGTTCAACCTGCAATATAATATTTTTAATGTTATTATAATTATACTTTTTCTGTAATATGTTTATGTCTATCAAATACCAACCAGTTACTCAGGGGTATATATTGTTGTATGTAGTAATACTTCTCAGTGATGATATCAAATGACAGATAGATATGCTGAAGGGCAGCAACAATGAAACCTTTGATTTAGAATTTGCTCGAAGGCGGCAAACATTGGCTATTGTACAATCAGTTGCATAAGAAGAGGTGGGATGGATGATAGGGGGAGGCGATGCTGAGGAAATGGACAAGGTGGCAACGGTGGCAGCGAGAGGAAGGAGGTGATTGACTAGACTTCAGCATGAGAGAGAGAGAGAGAGAGAAAGAAACGCACGGTTCCTTTTCCTTTTTCTCTTCAATAAAACTACCTAATGTTGACGAGAATAAAACCTAGTCTTAGGTGTTGCTAGCAACATATTCACTTTCCCTACACACACATGATGTATTGGTAGAAATAACTTTACAAGAAAATGACTTTTTAACAGATAAAATGATTTTTAGAAAGTGTTCCCTCTGCAGTGCTAGGTAGATAGTAATCGAATCATTATGAATCATCAATCAGCTGGTACATTCAGAAAAAAGGAAGTAAAAGGAAAATTTAATTCAAAATAGTACCTGGCCTCTACGTAGCATTTCAGATTTTTTGAGCTTCTTCATAGCATACACTTGCCCAGTACTCTTTTCTCTACATATTCTAACCTGCAATGTTACAGTATTACTATCAACTTAAACTGGGAGGATCCACACTTGTCCGTATAAACAGGAACATTATATCATTCTATAAGTACCTCCCCGAAAGCTCCTCTTCCTACTATAGTTAGCAGTTCAAAATCATCAACACCCATCTTATGTCTTTGAACACGCATATATTCCGTTTCCTTTTTTTCTAAGAATTTCAGAAGATTAATTTGATCTTCCTCACGAACATCACCATCGGCGAGCTTCCTCTCCAAGATCAAGCGCCTGAAATTAGTTATGACCAAATAGAATTTAATTCATCAAAACTATAATTATCAAAATCCTCAAATATAAGAACAACTTCTACAAAATACTTGGTGCAAGCAGCACTGTTCGGACCAACATTAGCATATGCAGATATTAGAATAATCTCAAGAGGCCAAAAAGAGAAGGTAATTGCTTAAGCTGACCTCTCCTTTCTATCTTGCAAACATTTCATTTGAGATTTGTAATGATTCTCTATATACTCCTTAGCAGCGGCAACTTTTTGTTGAGTTGCACTGGAAGGAACCTCTTCCTCCATTGTGGACTTTGTTGCATTTTCTGTTTCTTTCCTTATGATGGGCTCAGTTTTTATCTTGTTCTCTTTATGCTGAAATATATGAAACCAACTCTTGGCAGAGCTCATGGCTTATAATTTTCCGACAGATCAAGATATCATGCTGACATCACAATTACCCTTTCCTTCTGTATACTTCTGTAACAAAACAAAAACCTTATATAATTTTCTTAATCAATTCTTCTGCTCATATAACAGATATCTTACCCCAAAAATCTTATAAAATCATTCGCCTTGTAATATTGAAAATTTTCAAAGGACTATCCATCAACACAAAGAAAATACTATGAATTTTATTTTTCTTAGATAAACAAGATCAGACCAGAAGTTTCATAAACTGAAAGTACGCTGAGACCAAGAACTTGCGTAAGTAAGAACAAGAAAATTAAAAAGCAAGAACCAAATATAAAAATCGACAACCATTTGGCCAAACTTCTGCAAATTCAAGTACAAACGACTTTAAAAACATTCCAACAACTTATTACGTAGAAATTAGCAATCTTTCACACAAACACAAAGCATATTGTGTGTGCGCGCGCGCGCCAAATTGAGGTAATGAAAAGCAAGAAAAACATTTCTTGAAGATCAAAGAATGAAATTGTGACATACCCAGTTGAAGATATTGGACAAAAATCACCGGAAATTTTCAAGACTTTCCCGATTGTAGTCTTTACTTTGATATGATTATTTCAACACTTTGGAACTGACCTCTTCAACTATCTCGGGCAGTAGTTTTCATCACGTTTGCAACCAGAGTACTTTATTTAATCGGGTATCTCGTACACAGGTCGGGTTTTATATCACCTGCCATTCGGGTTACCACACAGGCCTTGTGCCTACTTTGTTACTCCCTCGTTTTATTTAGTTACATTTTTGTTTTTTTTTTATAAATAATTTTATGTGCAATTTTATATATGTTAAATATTTATTTAGTTTTAATTTCTTATAAATACTAATCTTCATTTAAAATATTTTAAATTATCAAAAATTAAATAAAAATTTAAAATATATGAAATTTACCTTAAATTATGTGTAAAAAAGAGTTTAAAAAAATTAAATAAACCTAGGGAGTATCTCAATTAGGGAATAAGGGCATGTGTTATAGCTAATGTTTATATGTGAGTTAGACTAATTAAAACAACGTCGTTTTAATTATTTTTTATTTTATTTTTAAAATTTTCAATCAAAACGACGTAATTTTAATTAATTTAACTCACTTTTTTTTTTTTTGTTGCAAATGACTGTCTTACAGCAGAAACTAAACTTAATTAATTAGGAAACTGAGACTACAGGAGATTAGTAGGAGGTTCATACAAATAATAATACAACAGGTTACTAATTTATGTCCTAGTTTAGATATGCAATCTGCTTGTGCATTCCTCTTTTTTGGGATATGTTGAAGAGTTATACCCCATGGCATTTGGAAGAGTTTTTTGCAGTCCTCAAATCAGCAGGCTTAGCGGGTGAACTCCAGATTTAAGTTGAAACGGGTAAGATTGAATCCGGATCCGGGTGAAGTTGAAACGGGTCGGGTCAAATAGGATATCAAAACAGAGAAATTAGAAAGGGTCAAGAGAGGACAAGAAAGTCAATTCGAAATAAATAACTTATAAGAATGTTTTTATTATCGGCGTGGACTAGCTTGATGTTTTGCACTATCCGCTAATAAACGGGTCGGGACAAATTGGCTGTCACCCATATAATATATCTAAGCTTTTTTCACCGACACGTGCTCCGTTGCCGGCGGGTAACCGGGAAGAGTATTATTTATATCCTCATAGTCATAGTGCTCTCCCAATCACCTTTACAATACTGATAATTTTGAAAATAAACTAAACCAAACAATTGTCTCTTTAAATTGTCATTTACAGTAATATTTTAAAAAATATTCCCATGTACTAAAAATTAACACACCTCTCGTGGTATTCTCCACTAGTGTAGATGCTTTTGTAGAGACATGATTGTGATCATTGGTAAATAAAGATTTTTGGAAGTGAGTGACAGATTGGAAGGGCACTTCTGTCATTTAGTTTTAATCTTTAAAATATATTTTATATTCAGCTTCATAATTAAATATTTTAATATTTCATTTTAGAACAAATTTGTTCAATTTTTCAAACCTCAAGTTAATGATAGATTAGAGACTTAACAAAATGGAAAGTCTCAATGCATTCATTGTAGTTTATTTATCATCTAATAATGTACTACTCCCCCTGTCCCTTTTATTTATTAATATATATATATATATATATATATATATATATATATATATATATTTTTTTTTTTTTTTTTTTTATGTTTTTAATCTACTAGAAGTAGTATCCTAAGATGGCCTGGTGGGGAGGGGAATCAGATTATTACCCGACTTGTTTTCAACTGGTGAATATTTATCATTAAGCTATCACTCTTAGTCTAGTAAATATTTTTGTTTGTTTGAAAAAACTTAGGTTAAATAAAGTTCTTTGATTAAGGAATAATATAGGTTACAGTAACCTTTACATATTACTGGCAGAAAAAAGTTATTGATAAACACTCAACTTCTTAATTTTATAAATGCTTAATAACAATGTTGGTTGAATTTTTAGTTAGTAAAATAATTATACACCACACTTCTCACAACTCTTTCCCTCTGAAAAACTAAAGCATCTAGTTATATGTCTGATCATTAATTTAAAAAAAAAATCCCATTTGTTCATTATTTTACTTATATATGTTCTCAACTATTTATTTGAGTTAAAACTAAAGTCGATTCCATCCCTTGTAAGTACGCGCCTATACAGAGACACGTCCCAATATATGTCTCGGTCTTTCCCAAAGTACACGTGCATAAAATTTCAAAGAAAAGTAGCTGCATTCCGAGCACAATACGTATTAATTTTTGAATTATTATTTCTACTTAAATATAATTTTAATATATATTTATTTTATTTATCTTTTGAAATATTTTTTATTGCATTTTGTTGTATATATTTATTATTGTACGATAACAACTATAAGAATAATATATTACGTGAAAGTATAGTTTATAAAAATATTAATAAACATAAGAATAAGCACTCTAAAACAGATTTTTATTTAATTTGAAATTTTTTAATTTGTTTTGGTTCTGAATATATATTTTCTAAGTTTTTACTTTTTTGTAATGTTTTTATGAATTTTTGTTGTTTAAAGTTTATGTTTTGTATTTGTTGTACTTTCAATATATATTTAATTTGGATAGATACTTGAAAATTGTGTGAGTTTTTTATGTATATCTTTCTTTTCTTTTATTTTCTAATTTGTGTAGTTCATTTTCATTACCAATTTGTATTTTTTTAAATTGTGTTAAAAAAAATAAAAAATTAAACTGTTAATATTATTCTATTTATATATCAGATCGTCCATGTATATCTAACATTTTTTTAAAATTTATTAACAATATTTAACAAAATGTAGTTCTCGTCAATTTACTTTGTTTGATTAGAAAAGTTGTTTCTTTTTTTTTTCAAATCCAAAAAGTTTTTCTTCCTTTATACACAATAAATACACAGGTCATCGATTCAGGATTGAATATTGGATAAAAGGGGGATAAAATCTTCATTTTTTATAGTTTGATAATAAGCAGTTCAAATAATTTTTGACACTGTAATTTTATTTTTTATGATTAATTACATATAAAATTAATTACGAATAAAAATATTCAATATAAGAAAATGTGTTTCCTTTATGTTAGATTTGTGGAGGGTTTTATTATTAAAGATTTTCTCATTTTCTAACTTTTTTTTCTTTGTTAATTATATTATTTGATTTTTCCATCTTATTTTCTCCTATAACAGATTTTTTATTGTAGCAATTTTTTAAAAACATTATTTACAATTAAATATTTCAAAAGTCTACTAATTATATAGTAATTCTAAAAGATATCTAGGTAATTAAATTATAAAGTCAACTACTAAAAATTAAAAAATTAATTAAAATGACACCTAGGTAAACTAAAGTCAATTATTTAAAATAAAAAATAATTAAATAAATACATGTAACTCGACGAGTCAACATATTCAATAAATGTACTGAGTTAACTCACCAAATTATTAATTAAATGAATGCACAAAACATGAGTTTTCAAATAATATAAATATTATTGATGTTGTAAAGTTAAACTCGAAGAGGTTGGCATGTGATGCGATGAATTTACTTTATTTATATTTAATCTGTAGGCATCATAAATTATCTCATAATTGACTTTAAATTGCACCTTATTCTTATTCGCAACAGCCATGTTAACAATCTGTATTATGACATAATTTTTGTCAAAAGGAGTGGAGAATTATGTGTTGAGTAGTTAACTGAGTTAATGAATACTCATTAAATTAATAAAAATATTCTCTACAAACTCACCGAATAACTTATCTATTAGGTATAGTGTTGACTAACCACGACAACAGTAATATATGCATATATTCAAGAATTCAAGAATTTGTGTTTTTTTTTTCCTCTTTTTTTGTAAGATATACTAGTAATTTGTGTTTCGTTTACTTAAGATACTCGTAGTTAATTTAATGAACTAGTAATTTTATTTTCTTCAAGAAAACTGAAGTAATTTTACACATTTGTGTTAAATTAAATGGTGATCAAGTTGTAACCTTATGATTATTCTGGTAACCTTATTGTCACACACATGATAGTGATTAAAAAATATAAAAATACGGAGTACTTCTTAATAATCTTGTCATATTTGTAATTTTCTAAAGAATGTATAGTTTTCGCAAGAGAAATATATTTCTTTTTCCGATGTAGGCAATATAGTTGTCCAAACAAAACTTCCAATTTCTAAAAATAAGAGCAATCTCACACCGCCAAAAGAGCAACACTCATTTTTGCTAGAACGAAATAATCATTGTTTTCGTGGTACAATTTAAATTACATTTGCTTTTGTTTCTAAATATAAGGTTAAATATTAAACTTCTAAATTTTATTTTGCTCATGAAATTATTATAATATATTTTTAATAATATACTAATGAAGTCTTGTTCATCTGACAAAACATTAAGACTTGATAGGTAAGTGTCTTTTTAAATTCAAATTTGCATTTTATTAATTATATTTTTTTTAGTAAAAAATGTATTTTAAAAGTCCGTGAGATACTTGACTCTAATGAGAGCCTCCCTCAATATAAATTTTTGTAATACTAATAATTAATAAAATTCACACACTCGTTACTATTATTTTGCAATTTAATATTTTTATTCACACTTCATTTCTTGAGAATTAGTACAAAATAACTTGAGAACTAGAAAGAGGAGAGAGAAGGAAAAAGAAAGAGTTTGATTTAGGTCGGTCTCCTTCACCGTCACGGCTTCACGTTTAACAACATACGGCTAGAAAATACTTTCGGTCTTTCCTGTTTCCTTTTTCAATTCAAATACTATTACATAGACACCTGAACCAGTACTGCTCTCTATTTACTCTTTAATTATTCGGTGGATACATTGCACTAAAAATTCAATTCGGGTTGTCTTCAATTTTTATTTATATCCAAAACCCACCTTTGCGTGCTTTCCTTGCATCATTCCCACCATTTATATGAGTATTTTACACAGGTTTGCTTCACTTTTCTTTTGATTTCAACTTTTTTCGTGTTGTCTATTTCAGGTGCTTTTTTTTCTGCAAGTTACTTCTGCATTTTGTTGACAATCACCTGAGTTTTATCTCCCTCTTTTTTTCTGGGTTCTAATGGTTAATGGGGTTGTTTTTTATATATTCTTTTTTAAAAAGTGATTTTTTTTTGTTGGGGTATTTGTAGTTGGGATTTATGTTAGATCTTGAATTACTCGCCTTTCTCTCCTAGTTTAGATTGATGGGGTTTTGTTAAATTTCACTTATTCTCATTGCTCAAGCTCATTTCTCCCAACTTTAACGGATTGCCATAGCATATTGTTGTAGTTTGCATTACCGTTTGCTGGGTTTCATGTGGGAGTTGAATGCCTTTTTGGGGGGTTTTATTTTTATATTGTTTAATATGCATATGCCTCTGTTATTATTGCAAGATTTAAAATTTGTATCCACTTTCTTACAGGGCCCAGCCTTTTGGTTTTGTAATTCTTTTTGAAGTTTCACTTTCCCTTGTTCTGCTGACTAATCTTTAATGCCTTTTGGCTTTCACTGGTTAGTAATTATGTTTTGATGTATGCAGGGTATATCAGATTCCTACACAAGAAGGGGTCTCAGTGTTCATTGATTTGGAAGCGTTTTATAGCATTTATTATGCAAATGCTAAATCTAAATAGGTCAAGAACGCAGCCAAGAACTAACCGGTCCATGTCTTTAGGAGGTAAGTTATCATATATTGTATTTCAACCATTGGGATATGTAAAGGTTCATCTTTATCTTGATTTGATTAGTTTAGATGTTTTGAAGCGTGAAATATTTACTTTATTCGTGTCCATTTCACAAATAACCAGCAGCACACATCAACAATATGTAGGACCGAACAGCTATGGCCTTGGCAAATATATATGAGTGAACAGCTCTGGCTGTAGCTTGTCCATAAAAGAATAGCTGAAGCTAATGACCATGATATTCTGAAGTACATTTTATGTCATATAGTTGTTTTGAACTCTTTCAAGAATAAACTATTTATTTGTTTAAATTTTCTCTTTTAGGCATGGAATATGTGGATCCAAAGAAGAAGAATACTTTTTTAGGAAAGATTCTTTTCTTCGCAGTGTTAACAGCAATGTGCATTCTCATGCTAAAACAATCTCCAAATTTCAACACACCAAGTCCAGTAAGTTCCTGAATCATTTTGTTATTCCTGCTATTACTATACTTCTGTACATGTATTATTAGCAGATCTTTTGCCAGCACAACATTTCATTGACTTCTATTGATCCTATATAATTGCTGCTTTTGTGAAGTTCATTATGGGCATATATGTGCGTCTATTGGTTTTATGTTCCATTTGCTTTTGATTTTATGATGCCGTTTAGTTAGCTGGCTTGACTAGAAGGGTTCAACTTTTTTTGTTATTTACTTTTACTCGGTGTGGAAATAGATATGTTGTATTCTGAGTTTTCTTTTTACACTTTTAATGGGATTTTAAGAAATATAGGTCGTATGCTGAATGCTTTCGCATCTGATTCTGCTTCTGCTTTTCTCCCTAGTTCTCTCGTCATGAAGCAGGGGTTACACATGTTTTAGTAACAGGAGGTGCTGGCTATATTGGTTCTCATGCTGCACTACGACTTTTGAAGTATTCATACCGAGTAACTATAGTGGTATGCTACTTTTTATATGCTACAGTTTTTGCTATTTTCGTGGGATAACTATGCTATTCACTTTTCTATGAGATGGTAAATTGACTCCCTTTTACAACAGGATAATCTCTCTCGAGGAAACCTAGGTGCTGTCAAAGTTCTACAAGAACTATTTCCAGAACCTGGAACACTTCAATTTATTTATGCTGATTTGGGAGATGCAAAAGCCGTATCCTGAGCATAATTTACTCATACAGTAATACTGGGAACAAATATTATAATTTTTGTCTAAATGTCCAAACATGCACCATATGTTGTCATCTTGTTTCCTTAAATCAATATTTTAGGTGCACAAAATATTTTTGGAAAATGCATTTGATGCCGTGATGCATTTTGCAGCAGTGGCATATGTTGGAGAGAGCACACTTGACCCTCTAAGGTAAGCAAACATTGGACCTTTACAGGATATTTAAATCATAAATTCATGTGTATGCTGCTGCCTGCTGATCCATTTGATATTTATTAAAATAATTCATGTGATAACACAGGTATTATCACAATATCACATCAAACACGCTGGTTGTGTTAGAGGCTATGGCAGCGCATGACGTGAACACTCTGATATATTCAAGTACATGTGCAACATATGGGGAGCCAGAAAAGATGCCAATCACAGAAGAAACTCCTCAGGTGGTTTATTCACTATGGCTTTTATTTATTTACTTATTTTTTATGTTTATGAAGCAGTTAAGATGCTGAATTGGTTGTTCTACCACTCCTCTTTGTGTAACTTGGTTTGATGCATTTGCAGCTTCCAATAAATCCATACGGAAAAGCCAAAAAGATGGCAGAAGATATCATTCTGGATTTCCATAGAAACTCGAACATGGGTGTCATGATCCTAAGGTAGAAATATGAATCCATTGATGTCCTAAAGTTACTGTCATTGGTAAATTTATGAAAATCCAAAGCTGGCTCCTTGTGTCTTCGTTCCAGTAAATCTATAGAAGATCAGTATTGACTTTTGAAAGTCAATTTAATTCATGTTTAAATCAGAAATTGTGTTGATCAATTTGTAATTGTAAAATCATAAGTTTGCTTTCTACCATAAAAAATAATAATAAAATTAAAAGAAATAATTAGTAGTAGCATGTTATAGATAATTTACAAAATTCAAAATGCATTAAAATAGATTAAAATGAACCTGTCAATTTTTATTTGAAAATGAGTCAGATTGACCTTTTACAATCAATTGGTTGTAATAGATTTACGTCATGGGGAATTAAGCCATATAGCCACTATATCGCGATGGTAGTATGATTAACATCACCCCCACACAAATCTCCTTCGCAAATTCTTCAATAACAAGGAACGAATTTCTGGCCACAAATGCCTTTGAATGGTGATCATGCTTCTATTAGTTAAGTTCCATCATTATGCTAAGAAGCATAATTACCCAAAGTCGTCTTATTTCTCCCTTCACATTTCAGATACTTCAATGTGATTGGTTCAGATCCGGAGGGAAGACTTGGAGAAGCTCCTCGACCAGAACTACGTGAACATGGACGAATATCAGGTGCTTGCTTTGATGCAGCTCGTGGAATAATTCCTGGGCTCAAGGTATTTTTTGTCATATATATTCCTTTCTTTCTTTTGTAAAGTTTCTGTTTTAGTAGACTGTGGGTAATGGTTTTTTTTTACTTGAATGGATACATATTGTGCTGTATAATCGTGTAGATAGGTTAAAAGAAACTTGTTCGCTCATTCCCCACCAGCATCTCTATTCTAACATTTGTACCAAAACTCAAAAGATGTACTAATGGTACTGTTTACTCAAAACTCGTGATGTTCTGGCCTCTGAAGTTGACAATCTTGACATGTTCTTAGTTGTTAGTATTGACTTCTGTTTTAGTTGGTAGGGGGAAACTGTAATTGTAGGATGTGAACAAGGAAAGTAACCAGATTACAAGGAACAGTCAAGTCTGTTACGTTACATGGATCATCAAATTTTGTTGAACTTATCGGTTTTCATCTCCATGCAGATCAGAGGTACAGACTATAAAACTGCAGATGGAACATGCATACGGGACTATATTGATGTTACTGATCTGGTTGATGCACACGTAAAGGCCCTTGAGAAAGCAAAGCCCGGAACCGTTGGAATCTATAATGTTGGAACCGGAAGAGGTAGACTTTAACTTATATTTATTTTTACGGTCTTCTAAGAGTAACAGCAGGATTCAATTCTCCATATCTGGACATGTGTTGTTCACCCTAGTTTTGGTCATCATTTATCAGGCAGATCAGTAAAGGAGTTTGTCGAGGCTTGTAAGAAGGCAACTGGAGTGCCTATCAAAATCGACTACCTTGACCGGCGGCCTGGTGACTATGCTGAAGTTCTGGCGGACCCCACAAAGATCTTACACGATCTAAACTGGACCGCTCGATACACTGATCTTCAAGAAAGTTTGCAGGTGGCCTGGCGATGGCAAAAATCGCATCTTAATGGTTATGGCCCGTCATTGGTGGCATCTTCACGAGGAAGTTCCGTAGATTATAACTCTGGAGCTTGATTTTGCTCCAATTCTATTCCCTCCCTCCTAGAGGGGTTTTGATATAAGTATTCACATCCTTGTTAGAATTTTTAAGCTATTATTTACAGGGTAGATTTTTAGGAATTAGCCATTAAAGCTATGTATGTATTTCAGAAAGGTAATAAGTTTATTAACACCCAGATAAGGGTAGCTTTCCATAATCCTTATGCCACTAGCTTCTTGCTTTTCATGACATGGGAGGATGATTTGCAGATTAGCAGTTCTCTCGGTGTTGTGGTGGTGGTGGTGTTTATTTTTTTAAAATATAAATAAAATGTTTGTATTTTGAGAAGTGAGATAGCTTATAAGTTCAGAGCAATAGTCAATCGCACTAAAATATAAATGCTTCGTACGTGCAAATCCAACTCCAAGAAACTCAAATCAATAAAATTAATAATTTCAAATTCATAAACTGTAAATAAAATTCAGCAAACCAAAGTACTAGTTGACACTTGAATATGTGCAAAATACGTTAAGTGGTATCATCGGCAATTAGTACAATATATTAATCAATGATACTCGAATTCATCTTGTTTTCATGTAACCATCTACTTTTAAGTTTGAAAAAATCCAGAACGGTGGTGGATAAAACTTCTTCAGCTCACTTGGAAAAACTTGTTTGATACTTCTATCCTTCAAGTTAAAAACCCCCATATCATGACCTCCATACATATGATGCTCATTCACTCGAAGCAAATAATCATCAGTAAAATAAATCGAATTTCCCTCAAAAAACTCGCAAAAATCCTTGGACGAAAGACACAGAGACTGATTTCCACCAAGAAACAGAGCATGATCTCCAAGAGATTTTACCTTGAGCCACTGCTTTCCATCAACATAAAGCTTGTAAACATATAAATTTCTCGTCATGTAAGTGCAAATCGTGTGAGAATAAGCACGGTCATCAACAAGTTCTAATTCATTGCGCAAGAGCTTACCATCTTCTCTAACAAATTCTGCAACACACCTCACAACAAGAAGAAGATCACCACGCGATTCAACCAAATACAACCGAGTAGTATAATAATCTCTCAAGTTTTCGCTACATTCCAAGACTTTCTCCTGTAATGGAAATTCAACCCTCCATTTACTCCTAGGATCAACTAAACCATCTCTCAATTTCCAAACATTAACTACACCAAAATCCGATAAACCAAACAAGTAATCTCGGGTGCATGTTATGTCCGCACACTCACACCTAGACGAACCATGAAGATCAATTGAAGATGTAATATTGTCGGCATTTATGAAACAAGCAATACGAGGATAAACCCCATGAATTAGAACTACTCCAAACTTGTTGCCACAACAAATGGGATCAGAAGTGAGAATAGCTTTTGTAATATTAGCAGACACAAATGGAGGAAGATCAATCTTCCGAACTTCGATATGAAAAGGATTGAACAAGAACAAAGAACGTTTCTCTTCGTCGAAAACGATGATCCACCCATGTGAAGATCCAACAAGACGAGTGCTATAACAACCCCACAGGTTCTTAAATTCATGACCAAATTTTTGTTCTGCCAAGTTAAAAAAACAACCACCAACATTGTTGTTTTTATCATCATAATCATCGAAAAAATGTTCTTGATAATCAGTGGGAAATACCAAGAATGGTGATTGAATAGGAGAAGGAGAAGAAGGGGTCATCAAAAGGGAATTTGCAAAGGATTTCCAAGAACTACAGACATATTTGAAGCTAAACATGTCGATATAAGACAACCTTTTGAGGACGGAGTCAAGAATATCAGGGGGAAGGTTGGACCAATTTGATGGGGTTGAAGAATGTAGTCTTCTTCGTTTAGTCGACATTGTGATGCGAAGAAATTAAGATTGTAGAGTGCAGATGATATACGCAAAAGAGAGAGAAGTAGATATTAATTTAATACACAAGGTACTATAATTCGAAAAGGTTTAGGAATCTAGGGAGTATGATAAATATATTAATTTAATAGATATCCATATGAACTTCAATTAAAGTCCGAACCGGACATGGAGAGATGGTTGGTCTACAAGTAAGTTCACACGTCATTGCTCTGTATGTTACGTGAGATGGCATCTCATAGCGTTTCCTAAAAGCTTTTTTTTTTTTCAAAATCGTAGAAGATTGTTGAGATATTACTCCTTCCGTTTTAAAATTATAGGTATTAGTTTAAAAATTAATGTACAATACAAGTAATTTATTATTATTGATTTAAATATAATTATTTATTTGAATAAATTAGTTTAATTAATAATTTATATCATAATTAAATTAGTTAACACTGATTAATCATGGTAAATTACATTATTATTTTTTATTATCAATTTGATCATAATGATTTTAATCATATAAATTTGATTAATAATTAATTTTTTATGTTATAATTAATTTGATTATAATTTAGTTTGTAAATAAATTCACTTTAATCAATCTAATTCGTAAAAGATTGATATTAATTAATAAATTATTATAAATAAATTAATTGATAGATGATGAAAGAATAAATAAATAGATTAGTATAGACATGATAGACCCAATTCGTATAATTAGATAGATTAATGTTGTTAAATAAAATTAAAGGGTTCTCTTGAACGTATTATGAATTAGTAGATTACTATAGATATAGATAGATATGTCTTCATACCAAATGAGTTTATGAAATTTTATAATTTCAAATTAGAATGAAATTCTATATTTTTAATAACTTTAAAATGAAATATTACGTATAGTGAAGTATACGTTAAATAGTTTCAAATACAAGTTTTTATAATTTAATATTTTTATCACAAATAAAATTTTAATATTTTAAAATATTAAAAAAATTATTTTTAATTTTAAACCGAAGAAGGGAGTTCTAATTTTCCAAGTTGTCAATGTTCGGACTTTAACGGTCAACATGTTTAGAGAATTTGAAAGTGATCTGGTTACCACTTGAGACTAGCATTGGTGGTAACTCGGGAACTCAATTAATAATGTTAGAAGGTGTTTTTTTAGTTATAATTTTTATTATTATGGAATTTCGATTGAAGACGGAGTTTAAAATATGATTAGAATGTGTTTGGTTTGATGAAATGAAATGAATTTTACATTATTTGTTAATTTATTTATGTGTAAAGTTTATTTTTTGTTTTATTCATTTTCACAAATTCATGTGTATTTTTAAATTCACCCTCTAAGATGGAGTTTAGTCATTCTATCGCAACCAAAATTTTACACACAATCTACTATTTTTCCATTTTTATACTTCCTTCATAATTTTTGTGATTCTTGTCTTTTACTATTATTTTCTTTTTATTTGCTCATTCCATTTTTATGTGATTTCATTTTATCCGATCAAACTCGAGTACGTGAAAACCTGATCAACTGTAATAATAATATGTGCCACTATAATATTGAGAGTAACAATAATATGTGTTAGAGTTTGACAAAATAACATTCTCTAATTATATAGGGTTCACTGCTATTTCGAGTTATCTAATCTGGTGTGTTATTATGTTCTAATTATTCTATTTGTGTTGCTGTGTAGGTAATAAAGTGCTTGACTGTAAATAATATATCTCTTAAGTAAATTGAATTAATTAAGAGTATCAATAGTAAAAGTTATGTTCTGTACACTTTATGTAGTCCTTAATTAGTTCTATCTCTCGCACGATTCTTATGATTTTGTTTTTGAACAACTCCCTCTGCTAATATTAGAGATGTTCGTATTAAAATTGTGACATCTTGTCATAAATAGGTTAATTCAATATATACAAAATTATATAAAAGGTTCCAATTTATTGAAATGTTTATTTAGTTTGTAAGAGTAATCATCTTTAGACCCAAACCACTTAAAACTCAAATAAATAAATAATATGTGGATTATAAGAATAAATTATAATTACTTTTTTTAAGATACCATTTTCACATGGAGAAATACATGGAATACTTTTTAAGATACTATTTTCACTCTTCTCTCCCACTTTGGGCTGAGAACTTATGATAAAAATAATTATATATTCTTGCAAACGAATATATACACTCCAGCTGTTTTATCCAACGAGTCGAACATCACCTTTCTTAAGTAAAGTTTGTATATGAAAATATGTTTCCATCTGTATTATTAAAATTTTGTACCTTATAATAATTGTTGGTAAATTTACATTACATTTTGTCTATAAATTTACGTTACATTTAAAACAGGAAAAAAAAAATACTTTAACTGACAAACATTCATTTTTTCTTTTCGACCTCCCACAATTTCGTCGCACAATAAAAAATAAAATTATACGCACATCAATAATTAAACCAAAAAAAAAAAACGAAACGAATACCGATTGTGATTGATTTGATTATTTGAGATATATTTGTGATCTTAAACATAAATTTATAACTTCTAAACTTATGCCTTTAATAAAGTAAAGTAGTATTTATTGCAAAAGGCTTGCTATACATTTACAACTCATTTGTACAATAAAATTGACAATCTACAGAAGTCGGTGCCAGCTTCTGGAGTTTGGAATCCTTTGAATTTGAACTTTACGCATACATTCTCTCCAAATGTTGCAACACTTTTCCCTCATTCAACTTTACATTTATGTTTACGGACGACAATTTTTAAATTTTATTCTATTAAAACAACATAATTCATATATCATTGCGAAATGAGCAGAATTTTGGCGATATATATAGATTTGTCCTATATATAATTCCATTCACTCTGTCTTCTGGTACATCCCACATCATTAGTTTCCATCTGACAAACAAAATGGGACTGGTTGTGGTGATCTCTCTGCCATTTATACTCTTGTGTTTACTACTTGGATTTGGTTGTTATTTTTTCGGAAGATACAAAGGCAAGCAAGACTTGATGGACACTAATGCTCATGTCTTTGGAGTGCCAACGCCGCCACCCGGGGCGGCGGCTGGTCATTCGTCTTGTCCTTCATCACCACCACCACCGCCACCTCATTCCAAAGCCGACAACGTATGACTTTCACTAGTTAGGAGGTCTTCAGTTTCTACCTATAATTATCTAGCTTCTTGTTCTGCTATGACTTTTTTAATTTATTTTTTGTTTATTATGGAGTGTTATTCTTAATTTGGCTGTTCTATTATGTTGTTACATAGTTGTTCCTGCAATATTTTATTTTTTTTGTTTGGAGATTATTGTGCCAGATATCATTGTGTAAATTGATGGATTCTGAGAACTGAACGAGCTGATTGATTCATTTGATTTCCATTATTCCATATATAGTTGAGAATGATAACTACTCCGGCCAGATTAAGAATATCCCACCCTACTGTATAACATCCTCAACTACATAATTCATCTGTATTAATTTTTTTTTTTAAAATCATATAATAAAAAATGCTTGATGGGTATTGACGGAGAATGTGATTTCATCACAATCGAATTGCTTTGAAAAAAGTGGAAGAGCATTTGTCTTCTGTTTTTCTGTTGATATTGCTCTGATAAGTATTGCAGAAAAAATCAAAACAGGAAAGCAATCTTAATTACATTGACTAGTATGTTGTAGAACTTATAAATCACATAAATTCATAGGCATACAAAACAAATTCAAAATTGGTTGGGTGGGGTGTAGTGAAAGACTAAGGCAAATTAATGTGGTAAACTCTTCCCTTAAAAAAATTAATTTAATATCATACAAGATATTGTCCCACGTATCTATCAGATATTAAACAAATACTACACTTGACTTTAACCAAAAGGCCGAGAAAGATATGATTGTTTTGGTTATGAGCTTTAGTTTTTAAGCTCACATTCAGTTCCTGTTGAAGTTAACAGCTCCAGGTGGGATGGGCCGGACGAATAAATTTTAACTTATTTTACAGTGTCTTAACTTTGAGAGGTTAGACCCATAGAGAATAACTTTACTGAACTTCTACTTAAAACTTGTAGTTCTCACCCTCCTACATACTGTAGTAGTTGAATTAGCTATATAAAATATGGAGTAAATAAAATGTAACTTGTGTAGGTATCTAATCATACTCACCTTGAAAACATTGTTCCACTTCAATGATCATTACTCCATAGCCATATGGTAAAACATATTATTCAAAAGAGTCGTCTAACATTACAAATTTCCAAAAATAGAAAATAAAAAAAAAATTACAAATTCCCATCATGCATGCATGCATTTAACAGTCTTTTAACCTAGTGAGGATGCAGTCGGATTGGAAGTCCTTTCTCTGGTGCTGGCATCATATCACCAATGACCTTCTCATCTGGAAACAACACCTCCCACTTGTACTTCCTCACTACATGGTGAAGGAAAGTGAGTACTGCTATCCTAGCATACTCTTTCCCTGGGCACATTCTCGGTCCTCCTCCAAACGGAACATATGTGTAAGGGGTGGATATCTTTCCTTCTTCGTATCGAGACGGGTCGAACTTCTCCGGATTCGGAAAATATTTAGGGTTCATATGCACTGTGCTCACTGTCCAGTACACCTACATATACACAATCATATTTATAGAAAAATAAATTAATCAAGTGACTAGCAAGTTCTAAGTTACTATTTGAGAGTTGGACTTTACTTTTCCTGATGATCGCAATATGTTACAATTGAAAAGTAGCTACTTTTCCGTTATTTTATAAATAGCGGATGAGACATAATTTGAACAGTTAATCTTTTTTGAGTCCGAGAATATATTACCTTCCAGCCCTTTGGAACAGTGTAACCAGCATAAGTGAACTCATTAATAACCTCCCTAAAAGTTCCTTGTAGAGGTGGTACAAGTCTCATGGTTTCACACATTGCTTGCCATGAATACTTCAACTTCTGAATATCAACCCAAGTCAATGGCTCCCCAGGATTTTTAGACTCTGCAAGCTCTATTTGTTCTGCATATATATATATATATATATATATATATATATATATTTATGTAGACAATTGCATCATAAATTTCATGATTAGAAACTTGAAAAGAAAAGTTACAACCTTATTTTTTGATAGTGGTTAGAGATTATGGCATGCTCTACTTTCAAATTTAATAATATAAGTGCTGTTCTGTTATACATAACAATAAACAAGTCCCATTTGCAAAGTTCATGTATACTATGATTTGGTATTAGGTGTAAGACTTTTTTGGCACCATTAAAAAAAAGTGCAACATTAGAGAAAGTGTATAAAGACTCTTTTACCACCAACCATAGAATCTATTCTAGAAACAGGATAAAATATGTAGTATATTTTAGTACACGCTTGTTAACTATTATCTATTTTATTTACAGAAAATGTCTTACTACACGAATAAATACAAAAACTACTATTTTCACATAAATAAATACAAAAGCTAGTGCATATAGATTATAAATCATATTTTATAAACATTTAATATACACCGTGTGTTCCTAAATGTGAACAGAGTTATTAATTTATTTTTTTATATATCTATTGACTTCAACCCAAATGGCCTAAATGGAATATGTGGACTTTAGTATATTATGGAATTATTCAATAATTAATTATTCATTTCTGCCTAATTTATTTTTTCGTGGGATACAATAAAATAACATAAGGTTAAATCTGATGTTTATATTTTATCATGTACGATGACATACTAAAATGTCTTATAAGATCCCCTATAAAATGGGGTCAATCGACAATATTTAAGTTTTAATTTTTTTGAACTTGTTATTATTTTTTTTAAATATCTTTAATGTATGGGTCCAACATAAAACTTTATAATATATTAACCAAAAATTTTAGTGAGAATAGTGAAAAAATATGGCCCCACCTGGCAATTATTCTGACCTGGTGCTCGTGTAACTGTCAAAGCACTGTAGAATTTTTTTATTATTTTTTTTTTTTGCTAAATAAAATTTTCTTTTCTTAGGGAGTAGTAATTTCCTAAATGATAAAGAGGAAATTGTTACCTGCTCTGATCTTGTTGTAAATTGCAGGAGACTCCCCGACAAATTTCATGAGAAAAGCCATGGAAGTAGCAACTGTACTATATCCAGCTGTAATCAACCCCATCATTTTATCCGCAACTTCTAGCTCCGGCATGAACTTGCCGGTGCTCGGATCGGAGAAACTAATCATGTGACTCAATACGTCTTGGGCCTTTTTTCCGGCAGCCATTTCTTGTTTCTTCTCCTTAATCACGCACAACAACTCCTTTCGGACCGCCGCGGCGGCATTTTTAGCCCGGTAAAATACGGTTCCCGGGACGTTGGAGATAATTGAATGCATCCCCAAAGTAATATCATCAAACATGTGCACTAGTCTTGCGATTCTCTCGGGATTATCAATACCGAGAAAAAATCTGCAAGACAGTGTTAATGTCAGACTTTTTGACAGAGGATATGCCTCTACTGTGTCTTTCCCTTCCCAATGAGCCCTCAAATGTTGTTGAATGGTTGCTTCTATGACTCCTATGAACCTTGACAATGCCTCGGGCTTGAAGAAGCCCGGTTGTTTGATCGACTTCACGTCGTCTTTACTGCCGGCCCCCGATGGAGGAGGATCAGGGGCCGATTTGTTATTATACGAACGAAAGAGTCGTTGAATCGGGTGTGGACGAAAGACTGTGAAGAATTTTTCTTCATTGGAGAATAAAAACTTGTGCCCCTCTGGGCCACAAATAATTGCAGTTTTTTCTCCGAGTATGTTTGATTTGAAGATATCCGGAGAATATTTTTTCATTCTTTTGTCTACAAATTCCTTCGGATGGCCGAAAAGGAACTCTATTGTTTCCCCCATGATCGGCCATCCGAAGCTGCCCGGAGGCAGTTTTTTATCGCCGTCCGAGCGCGGCTTAAAGATGAGGACGATAAGAATGACGGAAAGGAACACGAGAGGTAGAAACAAGTCCATGGCTAAGAGAGAAATGAGTGAGGGTAGTCCAGTACCGTGTAATTTATATTAAGAGATTTCAATTTTGTGAATATATAATCTCTTGCCTAGAGAAAATGTTTAAAATGTGGTTCTAATTCCTACTGCATAAATTAGGTGCATTTCACTTCTTTCTTTTCTTTTCTTTTCTGTTTTTTTTTTTTTTTTTTTTTTTTTTTTTTTTTTTTTTT
>CM025786.1:2061384-2068523 GCA_014636745.2 Centella asiatica | reverse complement strand
TTTTTTTTTTTTTTTTTTTTTTTTTTTTTTTTTTTTTTTGTCATTGCTCTTCTCCAACCACGCCAACCAACAAACATAATATCAGTTTTTTTTATGTAACCAAAAATAACAATAAAAAAAATATACGAATCTCTGATGAGTGTTAATTCCTTTACCACATACCCGAGCACGTGATACACATGATTTTTGGACTTTTCCTCCTAGGTCCCACCATTTACTCTTCACGTTACAATTTTTGGGAATTCCTGTAAACTTTTTACTAATGTAAAAATTCCACATATTGTGTTTCTTACTTCATTTATTTTTATTTGTTTTTTCACTTTTTTGTACTTTGTTTTAAGTGAGATTTTATATATGTTAAATTTTATATTTATATTAATTCTCGTTTAAAATATTTTTATTTAATAAAGTTTTTAAAATTAAATAAAATATTTAACATGTATAAAAATTTACTTAAAATAACATATAAAAAAGTCAAACAACATATTATTATATATTAATTTACAAATCATGTTTTAGGAACAAAATCGATTCTATTGAATCAGTTGTTAACTCAAAACTACTCGAGTTTTAACAAAAGCAACTATTAAGGGTCATATTGATTGGTTAATTTATTTGCTTTTGCTTTAATATGGTATTGATAGCAATAGCTTGCCGTTTATAAGATATATGATAGGTGTCAAGTGGAAGTGCAATGATATATGCAACTGAGACATATGTTATTCTTTTATTTTTTTATGTTGCTAAAAATAATTCAAAATTGACTCAATTTCAAATAATATTTTATTTTGACTTTGAATAAGTTTCTATTTTCATTTTTAGTACAAATAATGAAAAAATATTTATAGGTATATATATATATATCTTACAAATAAAATATCTAAAAAACTATAAGTTTCTTAATATTATAAATAAATAAATAAGAGAACATACAATTATACAAACCAATATATAAAAATGAACAAAAGGAATACTATTAAACCCTTTTGTATTGTTTGTATTGTTAATAAATTCATCATGTCGTTATCTGGTTGTTGATAGTATTGTTCATTAATTACTTTTAAAAAGTGAATAGGTCAATGTTTTGAACCTTAGTTGACAAATGTGTGAGTGTGTGAGTCAGGATTTCGAACTTTAGTTGACGAATGTGTTGGTAAACTTTTAGATAGTGGTCTCCTATCTAACAAAAAAAAAAGTGTGTTAAAATTTTGAACCTTAATTGACGAATGTGTAAGTGGGTTTTTAAAGTACTAAAACAGTAAAACTTGTCGGTGATTCTTTTATTATAAAAACATTTTATGTATAATTAAAAATGAAATGGAAATTCATACTACGATCCCTACATCCACATTAATTTTTATTTCTTTTATGTAAAAATCTAGATAATAAATTTTTTTAACTCTATTGATAACTTAAATAGGTTTTACTTTACAGACTTTACGATCTTAAATACTTCGTGCTTAAAATTTTATTATGGTCAATTTGATCATTTTTGGTTTGAAAATAATATACATATATTTACAATTATATAATTATAAAAATTAAATTTTATTGGCCGGAGATTGTATATTGTTATCATTTTGTCCATATATATTGGAAATTGTGTGAACAATAATAAAATGATTTAAAAAGTCAAATAATACCGAATAATAAAGAATTATTCTTAATTTTAGATAACTTTGCAATCATATATTTCGTTCTTCCCTAAGTAATGATTTTTTTTTTTTTGATATTTTACACAATTTTAGGTAAATCATTTAAAATGTTAAATATTTTTTTTTAAAAAAAGAAATTTTAACCGAGGATTAATATTATATGAAACCTAACTAAATAAAATTTTAATATATTAAAATTATTTAATTAAAATAAATATATAAAAACAATCAAAGAACTTATATTTAGAGAATGAATGAGTAGTCTGAAATAGTGGTACCTTCACATGACAGAGAGTGATCCAAGGCCCATGTCGGATTTGGGTAGTCATTTCCTTTTAAAATGAGATTTGTATTTTTTTTAAATATCATATTATTTATAAACTTTATAATATATAGTATTAAAAGTTCATATTATTTATAAATTTTCATATAATTCATAGTATTTTAATTTAAAATTAGTTAAAATAAAATATTTCACTTTAGTTATAAATTTTTGCAAAATTTATTTCATTTGAGCTAAAATGTATTTAATTTTAGAACGGAAAAAATACTGTTAATTAATAGTATAAGGGTTTTATCTCATGCATATATGATTGCACCTAAATAGCGGACACTCATTCCGTTTCAAGAAAATACTTATACTTTTAAAACTTAGAGTATTATTTTTGTAAAAATCTATGAGTAAAGTTAGATTTTTATTTGATTGATTTAGTTTTAATAAGGTTAACATTATAAAATATATTAAAATTCAAGATGAGAATTATATGAGGTAAAATTAAGATTGCGAGTAGAGACAATCACAAGAATTAAATAAGAAGATGAGACTCGACCATTGGTCTAACTGGTCATCAACTACCTTTTCTAAAAAGTGAGAAATTTCGGGTTTCGAATTGTGGATTAATAAAAAACTTTGTAAGATAGTTGATGAGTGTGTAAGTGTGTGTGAATTTCTAAGCAGTAATTTCTTAT
Organism: Centella asiatica; assembly: GCA_014636745.2. Classification (NCBI taxonomy): domain Eukaryota; kingdom Viridiplantae; phylum Streptophyta; class Magnoliopsida; order Apiales; family Apiaceae; genus Centella; species Centella asiatica. The sequence continues at coordinate 2,065,899 of CM025786.1, read as the reverse complement.
ATAACCAAAAAAATAAAAAATCAGAAGGTGAATTGAAATTAATTAAAAATTGATAACCGATTAAGGGAAACGTTCAATAAAAAATTGGACCAATAAGTGAAAAACAATTGAAAATTGATTTTTGTCGCACTAATAATACTCCATCTTTTCCAAATCTTAACCTTTTATGTTATTTTTAATTAAAATTTAATATATGTTAGATATTTTATTTTTTAATTTTTTTGAAAAACTAAGATTACTTTAAATGAAGATTAATATGATATAAAAATTAAAATTATAAAAAATATTTAAAATATATTAAATTTTAACTGAAATCGCGTTTAAAAAAAAAAAAATCAAAACCGTCAAGTATTACTGAAAAGGGGGGAGTACATTATAAAACTGTTTCCAAGTTTCCAATCGATACCCAATATCTTAGCGCACTCCCCGGGGCGATGCATTTTCTATGTAAATTCGATTATTTTTAATCAATCTTTGCTATTAAAATTTTGTTTTAAATAAACCTGATTATTGGTCTCAGCATCATTAACTACTATTCTGAAAAATAAGGAGACTAGAATTTTGAACCTCAAATAAAGAAAGCATAGTTTTAAATTTTAGAAAGTCAGAGATTCGAAAAGTAAGAATTCAGACTTTTGAATTTTCTATAAAAAAAACTATGTAAAAAACTCTAGTGAATAAGAAAAAAATCATTCAATTATTATTCATTCCATTCTAAAATTGTAAATATTTTAATTTCCACAAATTAGATTTGTGAAATTTTATAAATGAAAATTGAAGAGAATATTTTTATTTCTAATAATTTTGAAATAAACTATCGTGCGTAATACACTTTAATACAAAATTTTACACTGTTTTTATAAAATTCATATTACAGAAAAATTATGTTAAAAGAGGAACGTAACTTTAATCTTATAATGGAATGAGTATTATTCAAACTTTTTTTTCTTATTCCTGAAACAAATTTTATCATCTAGCACGAGTTACATCGTAGAACACAAAACAAAAAGAAGGCAACGGCAAGGGGTCATAGCAATACAACTTCATGAACCTTTTTTTGGCTCCTGCTCTCTCACTCTCAATTTTTTTAAAGAGATAATTCGGGTCGGTTTAATGTGAAATATAAAATTTCTATATTTTTATGGGTGTATTTTTATAAATATAATAATTTATAAATAATAAATTATAACAATAATTTATAAAGTATACTGACAAAATACTAAAAATAGTAACTTAAAAATAATAACTTATAAATTATAATTTGAAAACAATTATTTACCCATAAGAAAAGAGTTAAAAAATATGAACACAACACGGTTAAAAATTTGGTATTAAAAGTGTACCGATTAAAAGTTATTATTATTATTTTTTAAAAGAAGATAATAAATTAGAACGTTGTAAATTCATGGCCCACCACAATTCTGTTGAAAGGACCGAAAGGGATTTGACCCCATCACCACCGCGGCCCACCGACATAAATTCCATCTTCATCATTCTTCCTCCTCTAATTAGGTTGCATTTTAGGTTGAATGAATAAAATAATAGAAGGAATATATCAAAAATTAAAAAAAATTAAAAAAAATAGTATGAGGAAGAATGATTTATAATTTATTAACATGTACATTATGATTTATAATTTATTAATATGTGTTAGTTTAAATAAAAGAAATTTGAATATTTAATTAGTAATAAGATATTTTCATGGAGAAAAATCTGATCAAAGTATAAAAGTAGAAAATCCTAAAGAATAATACTCATCCGTTTTTTATTTAAGTCTTTAATTTTGGTTTCAAAAATTTTATGTTAGTCAATGTATTTTAAGTGAATTAAATATATATTTTTTAAATACCCTTATATGAAGTATATTATCTTTTTAAAAAAACTATATTAATTAAGGATGTAAGAGTGGAATACATTCTTAAAATAAGCAAAAATTGTAACGTTAATGATAACCTCGGTCTGTGTGGAAAAATCTTAAAGAACTAGCATATGAGAACAGATGGAGTAAATAGGTGTATACTTCTTCCTTTAACTATTTGACTTTTTTTAACGTTTTAGGTAATTTTTTTAATTTTAGTTGTATATTTTTTAATTTATATTAATTATCATTTTAAATATTTGAAATTATTAATTTTTTTAAAATTAAATAAAATATTTCTCATACAAAAAGGTTCAACTAGTACTATGTGCAAAAAAAGGTCAAAATGATCTATATTTAGGAGGGAAGGAGATAATATGATTTAATAAAATTCAAAACCATCATTTCAGACAAAATTTGAACAAGAACACTTAAAAACTCCATAAATATTTTATTTTTGGTAGATTTTCTTTTGTTGTTCTTCAGATATATGTTTTAGATTATCCGTAGGGGGTGTGTATCTGTGTCATCTGTCCAGATTTGGACTTTTCTTTCCTCTGTTTTAATCATTTTGTAATTACTAGCATTTTCCTCCGTATGCAATCCAAGAGGAAGAAGACACTATAGACACTCTAAAATACCACAATTGTCGAGAAAACACTATAGTTCCAAAAGCCAAACGTTACAATTTCTCATCCCATGTGTTGTTTTCTTTGATTTCTACAGTAATAATATTAGTAAACAAAACAACGTTCATGTGCACACCAACCGAGAAAAGTTGCAAATGCTATCTCCATTCTTTCTTTCTCCAAACACTATTGTATTAAGATATAGAGAATTATGCTTCATTCTTTCTCTCTCTCATGTGTGTCAAAAGGGTAAAGTTATTCTCGCTAAACAAAAGTGCCAATTTTGTTGATTGCCCCCATTTTAGCTCTAAACAGTAGAGTTTTAATGTGGGGTTTTGCATTTCCTCTTTACCAAAAGGTTTAGCTTCTCTATTAACTTGTGGGTTTTGCCTCTCTTGTTAAAGCTTAGAGCTTTTGGGTTTTTGAGGAACTTCTTGAAAATAGTGGAGGAAATTGATCGTTGGTATTGTAGTTGAAGGATTTTGTTCTACATTCATTCTATATCTTTTCTTTACTTGGAGCTTATTTTTTCTGCAAAGTTTGGATTTGGGTTTTGGATATTATTTTTTTTCTCGTTAAATGGAGGGTAGTTATGGAGTGCAATTAATGGTGGTTCTTTGCTTGGGGATATCAGTGGGTTTGATATCTTGTCAGGATGATAATGCAAATGTTACTGCTATATATATTGTTACTCTGAAACAAGCTCCTGTTGCTCACTATAATGGTGAATTAGTAGTTAAGAATAAAGGTTTTAAACATGTCGGTCATAAGACAAAGAATAGACTGGACAAGCCATTGCCAAGGTACAATTTTTATTGCTTCCATCTCTGACAATTTTATGTTTTTTTTAATATGGGTATGTATCATAGTTGTTATATACTCCTATGTAACAACTCACATTAAATGCTTTTAGTGTTCATTATTTATGTAATAATTCTGCTTTCCAACTAATATTCTTCTTGTTACCCTCGTCAAATTCATGAGATTATTATGTAGAAAGTTGGTGTCCGTCTTTTTACTCTCAATTCTTTAGCAACACATTTATTTTTATGGTTTTAATTTTGAAATTCAGATGTTTTTTATTGGATAGTTTTACTTGTTTCTGACTGCTGAATTTGTGCTCCTAATATTACTATGGAGAGGTTCTACTCGTAATTTTTTTTGTTAGTTTCCTTTATAATTACTATTTGGGTTTAAGAAATACTGATAGTTTCTGTTCTCTTACACTTTATATTTTCCATGGGCAGAATTTCAATTTGCTTTTTCACTACAATTATTCACAAAAATGTGCAATTTACAGTCAAAAGGGTCATACAAATTATGTTAATTGTCAAACATCAATAATTATGTTTCGCCCTTGTGCTGCTTCTGTTTCCAATTTCCTACATTCCTACTTTCTGTCTACAATCAATTTCTTGTCCCAGTTGGTTTGCCAATTTCTTGAAGTTTTCTTTGCATTATTTTCTTATTTACATATTTTTTATACGAACTCAGCAATAGCTCAAGAACAGATCGGTACAATGGACACAATGTAGCCCGATTTCACGATGCTATATTGAGAAAGGTTTTAAAAGGGGAGAAGTATCTGAAACTCTATAGCTACCACTATTTGATTAATGGATTTGCTGTTCTGGTTAGCCCTTTACAGGTAAATCTCTTTAGTTTGTATTCTTTTTACATCATTAACATGGTAAAATATGTGATGGCAATTTTGGATACTTGGCATTTTCTTTAATTTGTTGCAAGTTTATATATGCATTTTCTTAAGATAGAGTATGGACATGGTCAATATATCAAAGCTTCTAAAATTTTCCACTAATAGTAATTAATGACCTCTGTACTCACTGATTGTAATGCTAATAAATGTGAAGGCAGAGAAGCTGTCAAAGAGGAGAGAAGTAGCAAATGTGGTATTGGATTTCTCGGTTAGAACAGCTACGACTCACACTCCACAGTTCTTGGGCCTACCGCAAGGGGCATGGCCCCAAGAGGGTGGATATGAGACTGCCGGAGAAGGAATAGTAATTG
>CM025786.1:2051384-2058884 GCA_014636745.2 Centella asiatica | reverse complement strand
ACTGAATTATGGCATACTTTAATATTAACATCATACCACAAATATAAAATAATTTTGTGAAATTCCAGATCTACATCATTGACCTTATTGGAGAATGACAGTGAGTAATTTCAGTTAATTAGTTAAACTCGAATATCCAAAGAAGAGTAGGTATTCCCAAGTCGGAAACCATTCTTTCTTTGGCCCTCATACTTTTCTTTCTTTATCTTTTTTATTAATTCTTTTTTTCCCTTTACTGACTGACCTATTCAATTTCACATCTGTCGGCTTTCTTGAGTCACATTATTCTTTAATGTGTTGCATCCTTATTGTTTCTTCTGTGAATTGCATACTACGTGGTATATAATCTCATCTATTCTTTAGACAATTCTACACCCTGTTCTAGTGTTCTCAATTGCAAGTAATTGCTTATATGACACGGTTTTGATTTAATTCCATTGAAATCACAGGCAGCTCAAGATGGTGTAGACATAATAAGCTTGTCAATCACTCCCAACAGGCGTCCTCCAGGCATTGCAACTTTCTTTAATCCGATAGACATGGCCTTGCTGTCAGCTGTAAAAACTGGTATATTTGTTGTACAAGCAGCAGGGAATACTGGACCATCACCTAAGAGTGTTTCTTCTTTCAGTCCATGGATTTTCACTGTTGGTGCAGCTGCCCATGATAGGGTATATAGCAACTCAATTGTCCTTGGGAATAGCATCACCATTCCAGGAGTTGGACTTGCACGTAAGTTACTTTGTGTTCAGTTTCTGGTTTTCTGAGATCCATTTTCCCTGCACAACTTCAATGATCTAACAATGTATTCTCCTAATGGTGAAATACAATTTCAACGCTGTGCTGCAAAAATTCTGGCAAAACCAACATCGCTGCTTCTTTGACGTCAATTTGTTACATTGTCAGGAATTTTGTTCACTGGATATTAAATTGAACTAAATCATCGATAAGTTAGTATACAAAATAGAAAAGAAAAAAAGAAGAATACAAAGAATGTGAGTACTAATGACGCTTTATACCTAAATGCAATTAAATTAATATTAAACGGAATTGAAGCCTTTTGTTGGGAATTGTTCATAGTGTATTCAATAACATGAGAAACATAAAAATTGTACGAAGTTGAGGCAGAATCCTAATTGCTCAGACTTATCACTGTACTATTACTTCTGAATAACTGATATTCAATTGAATGCATTGTGTTGGCTATTTCCCTGCCTCAATTTCTTTTATGTGAAGCTGTTAGGGCTGCTGCTATTGACATCAATGTTCTTATGCTAATCTTTCTGACCATTTAGTCATGAACATCTTTATTTGGAGATACCAGTGGTTGTGAATGTTACACTTATAATAAGCCCATGCAATAAAGATTCATCATTCAGAAGTAATTTTTGACATGCTTTTCCTATTTCAGCTGGAACTGATAACGATACAATGTACACATTGGTTTCTGCAATTCATGCTCTGAATGACACAACAGCTGCAGATGATATATATGTGAGTGAATGCCAGGACCCCACCAGTTTCAATCAGGATATTATCCAAGGGAACCTCTTAATCTGTAGTTACTCAATCCGCTTTGTCCTTGGCCTGTCCACCATCAAACAGGCATTAGAAACAGCTGAAAACCTTTGTGCAGCCGGTGTTGTATTCTACATGGATCCTTTTGTCATTGGTTTTCAGCTGAATCCAGTACCAATGAAATTACCTGGCATTATAATTCCAACTCCTGAGGATTCCAAGGTTAGTTTCTGTAATAATTCTTATTTTAAATGTTTATGCATGCGTTTGTGAATAATATGTTGGAAAGAAATTCGTTTTTGGACCATTACACTTATATAAATTGATTTTGGTGGAGATCAAATTTAATGTGGACCGATTGGTCTGGCTCTTTGTTGGTGTTCATATATCTATGTGCTAATGAGTAATTATCTATTTGACAGATCTTACTTCAATACTATAATTCGACCTTGGAGAGAGATGGACTTACTCAGAAGATTGTTAAATTTGGGGCAGTTGCATCTGTTTCAGGTGGAGTAAAGGCTAATTTCAGCCGTTCTGCTCCAAAAATCATGTATTATTCTGCTAGAGGACCAGACCCAGCAGATAGTCTTCTTAATGATGCTGACATACTGAAACCTAACCTGGTAGCGCCCGGGAATTTTATATGGGCTGCTTGGAGTTCTGGTGGCACTGATTCAGTTGAATTCCTTGGTAAGCTGAGCAAACACTAGTAACACGTAAACTTAAGGTCCGAGTTAATCCTTTTTTGTTCAAGAAATTCTTTCCTAAAGAAGAGTCTCACTTGTTTGGTTGTAGAATAGAAAATGACATGCCTTTTATCATCTCAAATTCGTAGTCATGCTTTCACTACTTACCTAAACATACAAAAATTCATAGAACATAAATATATGCTTATAGCCGTCTATTTCTGAAGGTTTTTAAATGTGTATTTAAAATCTAATAGGGGAGCACTTTGCAATGATGTCTGGGACGAGCATGGCTGCTCCTCATATTGCAGGGCTTGCAGCTCTGATTAAGAAGAAATTTCCCAGTTTCAGTCCGTCAGCTGTAGGATCGGCATTATCAACAACAGCTTCCTTGAATGACAAGGACGGTGGACCCATAATGGCCCAGCGAGCTTATGCCAACCCTGATTTGAATCAGTCTCCTGCAACACCCTTCGACATGGGGAGTGGTTTTGTGAATGCAACTGCAGCACTAGATCCAGGTCTTATTTTTGATCTGGGTAAGTCTTTCTATTTCTTAAATATGATGTCCATGTATTAAAAAAATTTCTTAAATATGATTTATTATAGAGGGGCTTCTTCTCCCTTGGTTGTGGAGCATTCTTTCCCTTTAATATGGAGTTAGTTGATATTGTATCGTTGAGATTTGTGATGTAATTCGTTTGTAATATGTTCTTAAACAAAAATAGGGCTTATCATCTTTATTCTTTTTCCGTTAAACAGCTTATGATGACTATATGTCATTCCTCTGCGGCATAAATGGATCAGCACCTGTGGTTTTGAATTACACTGGCCAAAGCTGTCAAATATCTGGCGTAACTGGAGTAGACCTAAATCTGCCTTCAATCACAATAGCAAAACTAAACCAGAGTAGGCTGGTCCAAAGAACAGTGACCAACATTGCCGGAAATGAGACGTATAGAGTGGGGTGGAGTGCCCCTTACGGAGCTTCACTAAAGGTGGAACCGACACATTTTTTCATTGCCAGTGGGGAGAAACAGGTGTTGAGTGTGTTTGTTAACGCGACAATGAACAGCTCTATTGCAAGCTATGGAAGAATTGGGCTCTTTGGAAGTCAAGGCCACATTGTTAATTTTCCGGTATCAGTTATTGTCAAGATTTCATATAACAATGCTAACAGCTAAGTGACCCTGTTATTAGTTCTGTAATTTTTTTTCTTCTTGAGTTCAGTGTCGTAATATTGTTGTGAAGAATGCCCAATTTTTTTTTATTTCATTGCTGTGTAAATAATGAAGCACCAAATTGTGTAGATATGGTATATGATCAATGATAAAGGATTGCAAGTTTACCATGTATCCCTGTTGCAAATTTAATATATAATTCTCAATCTGTGGATTTTTTCTTATGATGATTAAGTTCTGGGTTCAAGCATACACTTAGGATGAAATTGGAATTGTTGTAGTGTGCTTACAGCTGAAAACATGATTGACTTTATAATATAGATGATACAAAATTAATAATATACATTTATTAAAACAGAACATATTGAAAATGTACATATCAAAGTCATGGGGGAGTGAGTTGGTAGGTAGGAAATGTCAACACACTATTCATATTCGTCCCTAACTTTTTAAAATTCTATAACATTTTGAAAACTTACCAGAATATTAGAACTTTTAGAACAATCAAATGTCTTGTTACAAACAAAAGGAGTTGCGGACATAGTCGTTGGCTTCACCGAACAGGAGTAATTCTAAACTTTGGAGAGAAATAAAAAATTTGAGTTTCGAATATTATAAATTAATAAAAAATTCAGAAAATTAATTATTAACGAATACGCGATTATCTAAAAAGTACATGGGTGACCTCCATTTATTTCATAAAGAGAAAAGGAAAAACGAAAGCTTTTGTATCTAAAAGAATTTAAAATTTAAATGTAAAAAAATTGTAGTAGTAGTAAACCCCTATAATCCACATACGCCTGCGAATCTGATCTCATATTGGGCGAATCGGGATTGCTAGGGTTTAAAGAGTTGCTGCTTTGTCTTCCGGATCTCTAACTACGAAAATCGGAGCAGCAGGTACATCCGATTTCTTCAATCAATTTTACCCGTTAAAAACCCTAACCTTATTCCTCAATCCTAAACCTCTTCTTCCGAAAACACCAAATTCATAGATTACGGTGACTACTCGAAGAAAAAAATTGCAAATCTGGGGTTGCACATCTGCGTTTTGATCGCTATATGTGCAGTGACAACCACAAACCGTGATTGTCACTTAAATCGAGTCGATTATGGGTTTTCTATGTTGGATGGAGAATGTTGTATATGAATTCTTATCCAAACAGATCTGCTACTGCTACGATCTCTCACTTGTAGAGTTGTAGTAGATTGTAGCATAACAGTCTAAAAGGCTTTCTTGTAGAGATATTGCCGGAAGACTTGCGGCAATTCAACTGAATGAATGCTATAGTTTGCTCATTGCTATTCTGTGTAAGTTTTGTTGTTGGGTGTTGTTGCTCGGTTGTTTGTTTTCCATTTGTAATCGGTTCATAATCCAAGCCTCCTGGGTTGTGAATTTTTTCAGCATTATAATTTCTTTGACGTTCCCAAAAATAAAATAAAATGCTACAATCATAAGCCTCGTGGATTGTGTATTATAATTTTGTATTTTTTATTAATAATTAAATATATAAATCATAAATTTTTTTCTTTGTTATGACGACGAGATTTATAAATTTGTAATTAAAATTCTTTTAATTATATATAACTGTTTTAAAACAATTTTTCTTTTTAAATGTAATTTTTTTTTTAAATGTGGGGAGTAATAAACTGATAATAGCTTCGTTGTCTACCATCTACATGATGGGCTACATGGTTTAACACAACACAAACACTTATAAGACAAAAAAGAATGGGATCATCATAAGTTACAATGCTTTTGAAAGTCATGTTCTTGGTGAATTTTCTTTTATTGCCTGGAACTTTTACATCTTTCGGCGACGCTCGTCGAATTGTCAAAAAAACGAAACTTAGGGATGAAAGTGCAAAGGAAGAAAAGGTTGGGGAGCTTAATGGAATTAGACAAAATTCAGAAAGTTTTAATCCTAGGATTCCATACCCATGGCCATTCCCATGGAAAGATCCTAAACTTCCAATGCCATTCCCTTTTCCAATTCCACTTATTCCATCTCCTAGTTTGTCATTCCCACTTCCACCTGGTTTGCCATTCCCACTTCCACCATTCCCATTCCCATTCCCATTTCCACCAGTACTCCCACTTCCCTGAAACCCCACAAACTCCAGCTCCTGCCTCCAAATAAGTATAAGAAATAAATCTTTTCTTATAGAATCAACATGCATTGGATTTTTCCTTTTTCTTTTTTTTATTCATGTTTTAATATTTCCTTATTTCTACTTTTGAATAAATTAATTGCATGCCCCATTGCTTCATTTACTGATCTATATAGGTTGTTGTTTGTCATGAAAAATAAAGTGCACAAGTATCTTTTTCTTTTCTTTTTTTTTTTTAATATTTTAAACGCAATTGATTTATTCTATCAATCAGTAGTTTAATACTTTACGGAAAGACTTTGGTAAAGTATATTGAAATTATGCATATGATTGTGGACTTGGTACTAACATGAGTTGACTTTAGAGCTAAATATTACATAGTTGCTGGACACTGTTAACTAATCTTAGTATCAAAACAAACTATTACATTCCATCCATCCGTTTTAAAAAAAATAACACTTTAAAGAGTTATTTTATATGTTTGCGCAAGTCTAAAATTAAAATTTAATTTGAATTTAATTGATTTTAATTAACAAATAATTAACATTATAAAATACATTAAGATTCCAACAAAATAAACTCTTTTATCAACTAAACTATTGTTAAAACTATCACTACAATTTGAATTTAAAGATTTTATAACTTAGTACAAAAAGAAATAATTTTTTTTTTTTGGAACGGAGTGAATAATAATTGTTAAAATCATCTTGAGATTGGACAAGTTTGAATTTTGAACTAGTACTTAAGGAGGTGATATTTTGTTGCAATTTTTGTTACGATAAATTGCAAAAAAAATAATATTATTCTTTTCATGATAATATCAAACTTTTTTTTAAGGAAAGAATTAGACTTGGTTTTATATACTTCTACACTCTTCCAAGTTCAGAAAAATGTTATTAATGAAATTATCTTATGACCAGCGATCACTATAACACATTAACGAGATGGTCAGATTGCCTCTTCAACATATGTTCTTTCACTTCTATATTTAGTTTTTATTTGCATAGTCAAAAGTGAGTTTTAATATAAGTTTTTCTTATAGACCAAAAAAAAAAAATTAAGTAAAAAAAAATTAAAAACACCAAGAAGTTTAAGGCTGTTGATATTGTCATTTACCACAGTGATGCTGAAGTTGAGTTCCTCACTCTTTTTCCTTTTTTAGCAGTAATACACGATAACGTCAACTTCTACTACTAATTACGACTTTTATACAATACCTTGATTAATAAAACATAAGTACGAGTTTATATTAATCTTAAATTTGAGAGTAAATAAATCGAGAGTGGTATAACTTATAATTTGACAGAGATAATCAAACCGAAAAAAAACAAAAACTGATAGGATAATCGAAGAGGGTACCTTTACAACTTGAATATTGGACCAACTAATTGGAGTCGTATTTGTTTGTTGAAGAATATGCATCATCTTGATTATTTATTTTGACTTATTTTGTTTGATGAAGCGTTTTATTATGTAAAGACATTTATCACATTAAAAATTAATGAAAAACATTCAACAAACATGCTAACATGCAAAGTTTCTAAATTTGACATGCACGAAACATGCAGCACAAAAATCAAATGTTACATTGTTATCTGAAATGAAAGATAATATTATGAGATGAAAAGACCAATATAATTATGATAACTCTTTCTCCCTCTATTTTTTTTTTAATTTTTTAATTTGTTTTTGGTCTGTGTCTATACAAGATGCAATCTATATCAAAGAAGATAAGATTTTTTTTTTTTTTGGCTACCAGAGAATGATTGATAAGCTCAATTTTTTTGAATACTCAACAGATAGCCAAGTATTATCCAGTGGTGGGCTGCACACCACAGTTGAATGAATTTCAGTAACAGTTAGGATCGATGAGATTTTCTTTCTCCCATGATAATGATAATGATAATGATAATGATAATGATTATGATGATGATGATGATGATCATAATGATAATAATAATAATAATAATAATAATAATAATAATAATAATAATAATAAT
>CM025786.1:2006537-2051374 GCA_014636745.2 Centella asiatica | reverse complement strand
ATAATAATAATAATAATAATAATAATAATAATAATAATAATAATAATGATAATAATGATAATCACAAGTACGACAAATGTTAGTTTAAGGGGTAATAATAATAAGTATGACAAATGTTAGTTTAAGTGGTAAAATTCAACAAGCGATTTTATTTAGTTGAGAGTTCAAATCTTGTTATTCGTCATTTTTGGTAGATAACTTATAAGTACCAATATATTATTGTATCATGTCCTGACCTTGAACGAGCCTCTTCTCACCATCATCTATCATGATGGATAATTTATAAATACCACAATATACATCTATCATTAATGATATATCGTTATCATGTCTTGACCTTAAATTGGAAGCCTCTATTGATCACCTGTGTCATGTTATGACCATAAACTGGAGGAGCCTCTCCTCACCTCCATCATTTTTGGTGGATAGTTTATAAGTATCACTGTATACATCTATTATTAATTTGTAAGTAACACTGTGTTATGTTTTGATCTTCAACTGAGAACCTCCCTCACTTATGTCATGTCTTGACTTTAAATTGGGGAAACTTCCCCTACCTCTATTATGTCCTGATCTTGAATTGAAAGAAACTCTTCTTACATCTGTGACTTTTGATAAAATAATCTATAAATATCACTAAGTACATCTATTACCAATATCACTACTACTAATATATAAAATTTGTGTGTACACTATTATCTACTTGTAGTACAAATATTATGTAATATATAAAGTTTAAAACCTCAGTCGAAATTATGATGCTTTAATATCAAATTAGTTTGAATCCGTAAGTTTGACTATTATGATATAATTAATGAAATGAAGGCAGGGTTTTATTCTAATTTTCTGGTTAGTAAGTCGTCAAGTCAGTGTCGCAAATGATAAACTCCACACTTTAATTCCTATATAAACCTCATGCATGTACGTATCCATTCCATAAATCTTTCTCAATTTCTTTTCTTTCTCCTTCACTAGACTAACACAAACACAAACATGAAAATGGATTCCAAGTATTCCCCTAACATAATTTTGAGTGCCATGTTCTTGCTAAGCTTAGTAATGTCTAGCACTCTCATGTCATTTGCTGAGGCCCGTCTCTTGAATGAAAACCCAAAGGTTGGCAAGAAAAATGGAAACACCGAAAAGATGGAGGGGCAAACTGGAAATACTGTAAAGATGGAGGGGCAAACTGGAACAGAGGCAAAAGATCATTCTGGTGATGAGAAGTTCTTATTCCCACTTCCTCACCTTCCATTTCTACCCCCACTTCCTCTACTTCCATTTCCATTTCCACTTCCACAAAATGCTCCTGGATTTCTACCTAAGCTTCCTAATCCCTTGGGAGGATCAGTACCACCCCCTCCTCAAAACTAGAACCAAATGGATCAAGAAATATAATTAAGTTTTTCTTTAAATATGTATGAATAATTAGTAATTTCCATTTCATTGTGCTTCTTCTTAAAGTTTCCTTTCTCCTCTCTTTTTTTTTCCTTTCTTCTTTCGCCCATGGGAAAATTTGAAAGATGAGTAGCTGAATGTTTTCCAGCTATATATGTCTGTTGTGGTTGGTGTGGTATTTGTGGTTGTGATTAATAAATTGAGCATGCAAGTAACTTGCATGTAATTTGTATGCAGAATATTTGCATTATTATCTACATTGTTTTTTTTTTTAATTTTTTTTATCTTCCTTATTATCTTTGCATAATTGCAATATATACTTACCTGTCTACTCAATGATATGAATATCATGATTGGTGAAAACTAACATGAAAGTTATTTCATTTCTGTTTTTTCCTTTCCACCTTCTAATTGAACTGTTGAAATACCAAATATATGATTTAAACTTCCTCCGATTCATTATGTGAATGATGGTTTTAAGGGAATTTACGGATACCAAGGAGTACACTGATAAACTAAATTGTTGATTAAATGCAAATATAAATTATATTACCATTGCAATGTTTACAGTAATAAATAAAGATAATGTGATAAACTTTTTCAGTAATTTGTTTAAAAGATTATAATGTATCAGTTAAAATGAAATTTTAATAAATCTTTAAAACCACCGTATTGAACCTGTGGGAGTTTCAATTTTTTTTATACCCCTTACATCGATCATTTACTACTCCTTATCGATTTTTTTTGGGTTAGATACTCCTTATCGATTTATATCTGAATTAAATGCAAACTTGTGCATAGAAAAACTGAAATACCGAATTTATTTTTACTTCAAAATATAGATGGTCTGACTTTGTTTCAAATTTCACATTTAATTTAACTACGCTCGTATAATTTTAATCAATACAATTATTAATAGAGGTACAATAATACTTGAAAGATGTTACTACTTACAAAGTTATCTTTTGGAACTCAAATAAATCATATAAAATTTTTGATTTTTTTTGGTACAACCAATTTTTGATTTTAGAATGAGAAAAATAATGTTTTAATAGTTGAGCCTAGATATCAGAGTATCAGGATTTGCAGTAGTTAGATCCGAAAGGCAACAAATGGTCAGTTGGTTTTTCAAAAGTTTCTGAAATTTGATACTCCGTATTATTCTTATTTTACCAAATTAATTAATTCGCAGTTCGTTTATCTATTTTTATAAACTAATATCTATCTGTCGATCCAAACTCGTAACAGTTAGGTAATTTTTAGAGTGTGGATTTTATTTTATTTTGTGTCTTTTAGTAATTTTATTTTGAAACAAGTGGGAAATCTTCTTCCTCTCGTACAATTGACTTTTTTTTTTCTTTCAAATAATTATCTTTATCTTACATATACAAATTGTGAATATAGTAAAATCCGTTTTGATCTTTTCTACGGTCTATCTTAACGAATAACACGCGTTCGTATTTATCATGTGCCATAAATAGCAGTAATTCTAACGGAGATACTTAGATACTCGACTCAACAGTTACTCAGATCGACTTGATTGAATCACTATTAAAGTCGAGTTTAATTAATTTATTTTGATCATAATTTTATCTAGTCGAGTCGAGTATTTAGTATATTTGACATGATTACCCGTTTAAGAAGTTATTCGACTCGACTCGACTCATTTTGATATTTAAAATAATTTTATGTTATTTATCAAGTTTTGTTTATATAAACGCACAAATACTCAGCTCGAATAATTGTTAGTTGATAATTATTCAATACTAGAAAAAATATTTTTTAACTTATTAAAACTAATTGCGAATAAATCGATAAAATTTTTGAATCAAGTTCGATCATAAAATATTACGATTAATAATTACTCGACTCCTACTAGATAATTATTAATAAGTCGAATTCAAACAATACTCAGACTAAAATTGACTCCTTAGACAATGTCCACTGACATAACGGTCGTTTTATTGAATCAGCAAGCACGTGACTGGTGAGTATCCCACTTGCAAGCCCCACGCATTTAGTTTCTATATATTTTGACATCATATTTACAGGTTGGAAAATAAAATTCTAACTTTTAGATTTATCAGCCTACAGCTTATAAGTTTTGAGTTCATCATTTGAATTGAGATTCGTGTATTTAAATTTATCATTTAGGTAAAGTGAATTTTAAAATTTGATTTTCGTTTCGATAAAAAAAACGCAATACGACATACGATAATATATTACACAAACCTAAAATTATATAGACCAAAGTAATAAGGCTCTTACGGCTTTATAACCCATTTATATTCATCAATTTTTGAGTCTATGCATACTTAGTCAGCGTTCGTTCAAGTGTCCCCTTCTTTGGTTCATATAAATTTACTAATAAGAACTCGAAATGACATGAATATATTCGTCCAACCAGGGGCTATTAATACCTTTTATCGTCTGAGTGTGTGTGTGTGTGTGAGAGAGAGAGAGAGAGAGAGAGAGAGAGAGTATTTCTAATAAAATTTCATGTGTAGAAACTTGAAACATGCATATATAATCAGAGTTTCTACGTCAATGTTACCGTGCACTACTGCCTACTACATGATCAAGTACAAGAAATGTAAAGAAACTGCAATGAAACAATCATTTGCATTTTTTATCGATCACTAGCTAGTTTATTGTTAAGTATAGCTAGCTTGGGCAGCAAACTGGAAGATGATGTAACTACTTAATTTTTCTTTTTTATTTTTGAAAAGCTAGAGACCATAATTAAGATCTTTAATTCAATTAATCATATCATCTTGATTTATTGAACACTAAAAATTTCATGGTAGATCTTCCAAAGGTGGTGAGCCCTGGTGGGTGGGTCCCATTGTTGGTTGATCTGACGACGGAACTTGGGGCGGATTACGGATGTTAGAGTTTGACAAGGGAGGAAACCTAGGCATACTTGGCAAGCTTGGAAATGGAAACAATGGCTTAAATCTGCCAAATGGTGATGGCCTTAAGAAGCTTGGAAATGAAGGCAGTAGCGACTCCGTCGGCAACGTCTTGTTTCCGACCAATTGGTTAGGAAGAAATGACTGAAAACTATCGTGATCGGACAGCGAGTCTGGTGGATGGCGGCGGCGTTCTGGTTGAAATTTTCGTTCTTGGATTTGTCGAGCAGAAGACGAGTCGAAGCTACAAAGGAGGAGGAAGAGGGTAATGATGAGGAAGTGAGGGAAGATTTGAGTAGAGGTAGCCATGGGAAATTAAAGAGATGGAATAAAACTGGAGGAGGAGGTTTATGTATTTATAGGTAAGAATATATGTAATAAGATAAATATAGGTGCATGTGCATGGATTTCATGCATGGTTGCATGAGAAATCTGCTCTTAACCTAATATGTACTTGAGTTTGGTTAATGGTTCACAGGTGGATGGGTGGCATGAATATATTCCTCTCCTTGCGAATCCCTTCGATTTGGTGAAGTTTATTATTATTGTTGTAAATTGTAAATTGTTTTTTGTTTCGTGGGTTTGTTATTTGCTATTGTTTGTTTTTGTACAAATTGTAATACTCCGTATTCGTGTTTTACAGTATTTACATGTAGTGATTGTTGGTATCTAACGGTATGATTATGTATATGGTAGTAATAAATAGTTAAATACCAGTACGATAATAAATAAATCAAGTCCGAATCAAATTTATTGGTTCATAAAACAGAAAATTCTCGATCAACTTTTGGAATGAGAAATAATTTTCGTCAAATTTTCGTATGTTTCTACTCTTTTCGTACGGTTTTTATTATCATATCAATATTACTAACTAAGTCAATTATGTTATTATCTGATATCATTTTGTTACTATATGAAATATTGAGATATTATGTTATTATCTTCAATATAATTTTTTCAATGGATAGTAACATTAGATTAAATGATAACATAAACTTAACAAAAAAAGTTGAAACATGCTAACATTGTAGCAGAATTATTTTTTACAGATTGGACCAGCCAGAAATTGCCCCGTCATAAAAAAATATGTTCATTAATCTTCTCATTCATTATAAGATGCAAATTAGTATTTGTCATTCGGCAATTATCATTTGGTCTCGGAATTAATTCCCCGAGCTTTAGATTTTATAATATTTGAATTAGTATTTATATTCCGTAAATACTACATGTATTTCAAACCAAGCTAACATAAACTAAAGTGTACCATCTTAAATCTTGAGTTTATGATACTAAAAGAACTTGAAACATAAAATGTCATAAGTTCCATAAAAATAAGATGAGATCTCCAAACAAAAATAGTCTACTGTGGTTTATCAACTGACTGTAAAACTAAGAATATCTATATCATTAGCATCCTTTTTGGAGCCAGAGTAAGCTAAAAAAACTTCCTTTTTCTAAGCAATTTTTGAAAGAACGACCCCTATATTTGATTTCAAAGCAATAAAAAAAAGTAAAGAATGATCAATGAGACCTCAAAATTTTATTAATTACATTTTCTTCGAATCTCGTCGGACAATGTTGCAAGTGCTGCTCTCCATTCGGGTCCTCTAGAATCGCTGCTAAATATTCTGTTCATTATTTCCAGTTCTTCTCGATTTGCTTTCTTGAAGAATCCTTGCAACACGGACATGAATTCCTCATGAATCGAAGCACTACCGCGAGGTATAATCGAGTTCTCTTGTTTGCCCCCTGTCAATAACTTACATCCGAATATTGTTGAACTTGTTTCCCCTTCAGAGGAATTTAAACCACAAGGGTATTTCTCAGCCTCTTTAGAATTGCCAGAAGTCATTGGCAGTTCATGGATGTTACCGATATACTCCTCCTTGATTAGGAGCTTGTTGTTCCAGTATTCCACGCACTGGTGGTTTGGATCGAGAGCCTCAATAGCCTGTAAACAAACGAACTGGCGTTAATCGATAATTTTAAACAACAGAGTTTTTTTGGAGAGAAAAAAGGGTGTAATTCTGCTTTCGACAAGTGAAAAAAAGAGAGAAGAAAAAACCACTTGGAGGAAGGTAACAAAACAAGATTTAACAGAGAGATAGAGTGACATGTAGTTGACGGTGTGGAAGTAAGCTATTAGCATTACGGAGTAAAATTTCCAGATACGTCGAGAATGGTTCGACTGGACTAAGACCTAGACTGATGGAACATAGGTAGTGCTCATGTTCTTGAATGTCTGAATTTCCGGAATATGAATACAAATGAAATTGATAACAGATTTAGAACCCTAATTTCAACATCAGGACCTAAGACTTCTTCATCTGACCACATCCTATTTTCCTAAAACCACACTTCCTTGGGCACATTGCTAAATCTGAGGAACAGTGATATCATCTTTTCGATGCTTTTCATAGTCTCTGTCTCGTCCTAGCTTAAAAAGAGTTAAACGTAATGTGATTACCTTGATAAAGGGTGGTGAGAGAAATCCAAACATTTTAAGGCCATTGATGTCTTGTCGAGAAAGCAAGGGGGGAAATGTTTTCCCTAGGCTTTTGAGCCTTGTAATTTCTTGATTCAGTTTATCTATTACCATTTCCCAGCATTTTTGGGGTGAGACATCTGTAAAGCTCTCTTCCGGAGACTCTTCTAGCATAACCTGAATTTAATATCATAAAACGAAAAGATGTCAGGATGTCACGACTCAAAAGAACAAAAACCAACAGCAAAGATAAAGTTGAACAATATTAAACTATCATGAAAATTTTAAACTCTTAACTACCACCCAAATTTCTCTCTTTCATAATGGAAACATTAAATACTCCATTCTCTTAACTGAAACCCATATTTCTTCAACTCATTCGATTCAATACTTCAAATATGCATGTTTAGAATCAATCAGGAAGAAAAACCAAAGTTTATTTTTTATTTTTTTTAAGAGTATAATTTATAAGCGTCTAAATGTCTAACGAAAAAAACATATTACTACAGTTCTTAATATACATCACAAGAATTGTTGAAGCATCTGCGCAGTCCTCATCCTTTTTCTTGGAAGAGAAGAATGTCACAAGGTTAAAATGATAAATCATAAATGATTTTTTCTATGAAATAAAGAAACACATAGAATGGAAATGAATTTAACAGCTAATTACAAGAGGTGGTGTGGTCTATGTTCCTTTGCATGCTTAAAAAAGAAATTTCATTCACAGAAATATCGTATACAGGAAAGAAGGGGAAAAAAAAAAATGTTCTGGAGCACGTATATCATATGGCAACCTCAGAAAGTGAGTTGGTTCACATTTTGCACAAAGTTTTAACAAATAGTAGAGCGAAAACCACACCTTAAATAAAGGCCCAAGGAGCCCAGCGTCCAGAATTTCTGATGTATAGCTACTCAGTTCTGTTGGATTTTGTACATTAAAGAACTTGACACGGCTTTTAAATCCTGTACAAGTATGTCAATATAATACAATAAGATGAAGATATCAAAAAACAAAAGCAAAAGGTAAACTGAATATATTGTAATCCCTGAAAAACGGGAAGACGACATACCTCTTGGGAATATTGCCTGCTTATTGCACCAAAGCTTTCCAAAAACCACAGATCCAATATTTACAGGATCAACGTTATAGCTTAACTTTTGTGAGGAATAACTTGCCACAGGCTGAGATACCTTCATACCTGAGTCATCTAGGACTTCAGTTTTCTCCAAACTGTTTAATGGACTAGCTGGATGTGGATCTTGAGCAGAAACACCAAACACACATGGCTTATTAACATTGGAAGCAAAGCAATCCACAACATCTATTGAAGATGAAAGATTATTTTTGTCTGAGAGAACATGGGAGACAGAAGAACCAGAATCACCACGAAGCTGTTTGATCTCTGGCTCTTTTTGTGAATCTGAACCATGAGTAGCATGTTGCAGACGCAAGTTATCACATGTCTTGTCCACACTTACGAGGGTATTGTTATCTGATCCATCAGATATTTCCTGCAACCCGCTTCCTTGTTCATCAGACATGCTATCATGATTCAAGTTAATAGAATCTGCAGAAGTCCGCCTCGTATCCAGTTCAGCAGAAATATTGCCTTCGCCATCTATTGAAAACAATCCTAGATCTGCTGACACCCATGCTTTTACAGCATCCAATTTCCCTTCCAGTGATTCAACCAGCGTGTTTAATTCATCCATGGTGTAGCGGAGGAGGATAACTCTGTTATCCTTTTCACAAGAGCAGAGAAGATTTGCATGCTTAAGACATGCAAACTGGTCTGAGGAGCACTTGCAGCAAGCAACGGACAAGTGTAAATCATAGAAACATGAAAAACATTCTCTCTCACTTGTCAAATCGAAGTCCTTCATCTTTTGAGGTTCCAAATGAGTTCGCAGAAGCTCGATTCTTTTCTTTTCTATCTCGACCCTCATCTAAACAAAAAATTAAAAAGGGAAATGAGTATAAGCTTAGCAAGAAACCAGGTGGTGCATTAGAAAAATTCATGTTTTGCATAGAGACAGGTTACATCATATAAACCAGTGTTCTAACTTCTAAAAAGTGCTGTGCGGACGACAGACCTTAGAGCACCTAGACTTTATAGGCGGAAATTATGCGGACAACTAGGCGGTGGTCCTAGGCAGCAATATGTATATATGTATGTATATATCTCTTCATAATAAAAGAAATACTTAAAAATATACTTTATAAAAAATACCTTGATGTAACAAAAGAAAATCATATCATTAAGAAAACCAAAAACCATATCATAAATACATTGATGTAACATAAGAACGGTTATTATGCCACTCAATTCCTATTAAGTATAACAAAAATACATATTAAGATGAGACTTTGTTGTCATTTCGAGTGATTACACAAAAAAAAAATAAAAGACACTAGCTTGTACCGGACCGCCTAGCTCGCGTAACCAATTTAACGCATAATTGGGCTCCTAATGAGATTTTATACTGATTGGGTGCCGCCGTAGCCTATGCGCCCGTCTAGACCGCTTCTTAAAACACTGATAGAAGCACATTAAAATACGAGTGCCAATATTTAATATGCATATCGGGGAATATGCTTGCAAGTAACAGATCATATATAATCAAGTCATATATTTAATATGTACTGTTTATACGTGGAAGCCTTTTTTTTCTTCCTTACTAGCTTCGCTAATATTTCCGGAAGGGAACCACCATGACGATGGTGTCAGACCCACTAAATATACATGTGATGAGGATTGTCAGATTATTTGATACCTTAACTGCCTTGGTGAGTACTCCGTCCTTTCCACATACATTTTTCCATCTCAAACTTTTTGGATTTTCAATATTCAGAACTGATAGCTCCCAAAGAGCTCGAACGGCTTCTCTTGCTGATTCTAGTAGCAACTTGTCATGAGACAATGATGTCTTACGGTATTGCTTACTGTAGAGTTCTACTGCACTTTGACCATGCTCTAGCCAATCTACCGGGGCAACATTGACAGCCTCGGCGCAGTTGAAGCCACAATTGAATCCTGAGTGGTATGCCCTTGGGAAGGTAAGAACAAACTCCCCAGAATTCTGAACAACTCGATACACAGGCACACCCTCAGACTTTAGAACTGAAGGAGACAGCTGCGTAACCTGTTCCAAGACATAGATCACAAAGTTACAATAAATTTTTTCCCAATAGTAAAAAAGTCATAGCAAGAGGTTGGTGTTACCTTTTCTGAAGCTACATCACATCTTCTCAACAGGGGGAAAAAAGTGTTTCCCTCAAAAGAAGCATAAATATTCCACTCATCTTAAAAAGAAAAAAAAATCTATACTAATAGAGTTGTACGAAGAGACCAGTGCTACCCTTTCAGATTCTAATAGCTATATCACTTTTTTTCCTACTGACTGAAAAAAAGGATGTTTCCACTAAAAGAAATGTGATTACTCCACCCTATTACAACTACCTATAAGAACTCAAATAAATTTTCTTCAAACTGATTATATGCGTCTGTTCGTATGTGTGTGTGATATATATATAGATAGAGAGAGAGGGAGGGAGAAGGGGGGGGGGGGGGGGGGTTGGGAGGGGAAGAGAGGGTTTTGTTCCTAGCAAACACAATAAGTGCATAATGACAAGAAAAGTGTATATTAAGTACATAAATTTGCAGAGTACGCACAATAAGCTCTACTGGATAACTCATATGATGTCTGATGATTTTCAGAGATTAAAGAGATCTTAGGCACAACTAAGGGTGATATACAAAAGTCAACCACCTTCTACAGTAATGATATTTAGAATAAAACTCACCAGTTCATGAAGTAAACCAGGTTGTTCCTCAAATAAATCTGGAAGGTGCTTTCTCATTGCTGATTCTAAAGCTGAAGCATGGGTTCCGGGCACACCATACCATATTTTTGGATCTCCCCAATGTAAGTAATTAAGGGAGTAGAGATGGTGGTCTTCCACATGCTACATGAGAGAGAGAGAGAGAGAGAGAGAGCATGTTAGACATTGGCTTGGCAATCTTTCATTCACTTATATATACAATCCAAATAAATTTACATGCATTTAGTCTAAACATGTCAATTTGAATGGCCAGAGTCAATTTTCAATGAGAAAAAAAAGTTCATAAGAATTACCCAACAAAATGATGAGAAGCACATTCCAATGTATAGCCAAGGCACTAGAACTCCAGAGATATCACATTCTTCAAAACAAAGTACAGAACCTGGAAGCCGGGGGAAGTTATTCAAATTCCAGCCTGAAGAGACATACTTATCTTCTTTAGATTCAGTATGCATTGGCGACATCTTCGGGAACCCACTCCCGAATACTCCAGTTTCCAGATCAGCTCCATAGTACACCTAATATATCAAAGATGATATCATCAAAAAGGCACATGAATGTTGAAAACGAACAATCAATTAATCATACCTCGACTTCATCCGTTGGCTTCTCAATGATTCTCCAGTATTCACCTTCGATTTCTTCAACTGAGGGTTCCCATCTCTTCTTTTTTACTGAGGGATTTTCATCAACAATTCCTTCTTCCTCTGCATCCTTCATTCCAAAATAATACTCTTTAAATTTTGAAGAATATTGTTGAAATTCTTCAAATGTAAAGTCTGATCCGGATTGGAAACCAAATTTTTCTTCGGATTCAGAAGAAACATTTGATTGAGAAGCTTCAGGACCAGAACGTTTCCTTTTGTTGTTCAGCTTTGAATGTCTTCGTCGTTTACGTTTCCGTTTTTTCTTCATGGGCTCCCTATTTTGAAGCAAGTCAACTTGCTGAATTCGTGTTGAAAATTTAGCATTTTCCCATATTCTCTTTTCTTTAAGAGGGCAGTATGGATTCCAGGAAGGAGGAGGTATTATTCTACATATACCATATGCTTCAGCTATTGGGCGTATCCTTGCAATATAACCAAGAGTATCTTGAAACTCCTGAAGAATGAACATTTTTGTCAAAATGGTCATTTACTACATATGAACCGAGTGGTGCGTTTGGTTCGTGGTGGAGATGAGGATAAATTAAGGAAGAAAATGATGGTGGTAGGGAAGGATGATGAGAAAATGAGGGAGTGTAGGAATGAGAAATATGAACATTGAGAATGTGCAATCGTTGTCTCCTAGGTAGGAAAACCATTCTCTTACTCATCATATTTTTTATTCATAAACTCCCTCATTTTTTCATCTTCCTTTCCTTCCACCACCAAGCTTTCTTCCTTCCATCTATTCCCATTGCCATTCCTACCATGAACCAAACACAACCTAAAGGTTAAACCCTCAAATGAGATCTTAATTCCATTTAGTATCCTGAAATAAAAATAAAACAGAACTGTACCTCATTAGAAGGGTAAAATGCAGGAGCTTCATCAATTATTGGCCGGCATGCTTCAGATGGACTCCATCGAGCTGATATCTATCTCAATAAACAAAAGAAAAAATCCCTCACATGATAAGTCTCAGGAAATTGCACAACTCTAGAAAACTTATACTCTGTATTTGAACTATTTTTAATGTAGGAATCTTCTGATTGAAATTTAACCCTACATGAAACATCAAAGTTCTAACATACAAGCATTTGAATGGGAAGAAACTTGAAAATTTAAGATTCTTTCTTCTACAAGTAAATGTATGAATATCCAATTATCTGTACCTTTCGGCTTCTCGGACTTCCAGAGCCATCAATACTATTATTATTGTTATCATTATCTTTGGCGTGACCGGAAGATATATCCTGCAATTATGTGAATAATAATTCAATTTGGTTTTACAAGGTAAAACGTCACTGGCAAGGAAAGTTTACACATCTTAATTATACTTGATCAATTTAAATATGAACTACTGTTTTATGCATAGATCAATCTGTGACAGGTTAATAGAATGAGTCATACAGAGGAAGGGCATCTTAGCAAAGATATCAAGGGGAACAAGTTAAAAACGACAATAAGAAAAACAATGTAAACAGTGTGGAAAAGGGTAAAACCTTCATGTTTGTTTCACAATCAGCCTTGTCTTTGGAGTTCATACCAGATTGCTGAGAACTTGAACAACTTTGACGTCTAAGTAATTGCTTAATAGTTAATTTATCAGAAAGGTCATCGGCAGCATCCATCTCCAGAGGCTTTTGATTGATGGTTGTACCCATTACAAAACTGCTTGGAACTGAAAAGAAGATAATGGAGTTGTCTTGTCACTGCATTGCATATCAAAGAGAAAAAAAACTGAGACTTGAGAGTTAAGGATGTGTTTAAGTGCCTATTCGGGAACTACTTTTTTTTTTTTTGAACTTTTAGATTTTAAGTTAAAATGTAAAAGTAAAGTGTTTGGGAGTTACTTTTTTTTAACTTAATATCTAATTTTAAGTCATTTTATAAAAGCAAGTAGATGTTGCTTTTCAACTAAAAATCTAAAAGTTAAAATTTAACTTTAATCTAAAATCTAAAAGTTGTTCCTGAACAGACCCTAAGTGAACATGAGATTATTTTAAAACAGAAACGAAATGGCTCATAAAAATTTGTGCCACTTGCAATGTTGTCTCTCATGTTAAAAAACTAAACATATTGGTTCCTCATAGTTATCGATTTGTAAGAATTCTGTTCCTCCAGTCAATATTCCCTCATAACCCTAGTTTCATATAAAGAGGAGCGAGATTGTCACAAATTAGCGACAACAAAAAACCAACATGTCTGTATTGTAACTTGAGAGATGCCATTGCAAGTGGGTGAAAACTTAGAGAGCGACAAGAGAGTTTCATACTAAAGGAATAGTGTTTATTAAGGATGATAGAGAAGGAAATTAAGACACACATGATGTAACAAATCAACAGCAATCTCATTAAACAGCAACCACAATAGCAACTTTGGAATTATTGCTGAAATTGAAGCTACATTTATTATTTACTGCAGGTTTCATGTCTCAGAGTTTCACTTGTGTATAGGTACAAAATACAGATGACAAGTTTCATGTGCCAATGTCTAATGTGGGTAGTAAACAGATGATATACAAAACATTAGTGGCATACAGGACTAGTTAAATTATATTACTGAAACAATGAATTTCCTAGATGTCAATGATCAATTCAGAAGGTCAAGGATTTTTATAAAACTTATATACAAAATTATTAACATCTTCATTTCATTTTTCCCTGTTTCTATATTGTTCGCTCTTTCGCAACCAGTAGGCTCGAGCTTACATTCAGACCTCAAACTGTCAGACATTCCGTCTTGTTTTGAAATCCTAGCGCACTATGAATACTATAATCATATGGTATTTGTTAATGTTGTCGGAGAGATATTTGCTGCAGTCTTAGGCACAGGGAACAGTTAACACGGGGCGTAACACGTGATAATTATGTCATATCTAGAAAAATTTAAGTCATCAAAAGTTCCAGCTAGTATTGGTATGGTTCCCTTATTAGAGGTTCCACATATAACGGACATTTATTGTTATGTTAATTAGCAATAAAGAAACACAATCAAGTCTCTGGATTATATTACAAGGCGGACTCAAAACTATCCCCTCAAGTCTCCCTCTTTTGTGATTCTATCACCTATATTCATCAAATAGGACAAAGGAAGACACGTGAAACGCCCTCCGTGGCACATTTCAAAGGTAGACATACATCAAGATTCAAGGGACTGTTGTTTTAACAGAGCAACATTCAAAGACAGCATCAAACACGAACTAATAAAATTGATTAAACTACATAATCAATGATTCATATTGCATCAAAACTACATAGACATTCAAAAACATGTAAGGATTCATGAAAACATAAAACTAGAATAATGGAAACAGAAAATCAATAAAATTCTAACCCCTTCATTGATGAAAATCTGTTGAAAACAAGAACTGTTTTATTTATAGAACAGATTGGAAAACCTAATCTGATGATCTAAAATACTTTAACTGCCCTGCCCAATTCAATAACAGACCCCAATTCACCAAAGATTCAAATTTTTTGAACAATCTTACCAAAAAAC
This sequence comes from Centella asiatica, assembly GCA_014636745.2. Classification (NCBI taxonomy): domain Eukaryota; kingdom Viridiplantae; phylum Streptophyta; class Magnoliopsida; order Apiales; family Apiaceae; genus Centella; species Centella asiatica. The sequence goes on along the minus strand of CM025786.1, from coordinate 2,036,590 downwards.
AGAAAGAACAAACCAAATTTGCATCAACAAGAAACCTAAACCGTTGTAACCCTAAAAAGTTTATCCTATATATGTGCAATGAACAGAAAAGAAATACAGAAACCAACCTCTAAAAGATAAAATTCACACAATGAAAAATCAACAGGGGACTAATCGTACACATCTAAGGAAACCCAAATCATCAAACACAATTTTCAACATAAAGAATACTTCAACAGGACATGATATTCACTCAAACCAATTGTATTTAGCCCATTACAAAAAAAAAAAAATGAAAGGTTTGAATGCCAAGTAAATTTAGGAACAATTACCGAAAAAACACTATGCAGGGTGAAATATCAATAACAATGAACTACAAACAAAATTGTAAAATAAAAAAAAGAGGCAATATAAAATATTTCTTGAATATAATATTACGATAAAAGAATAACAAAAGAATTACCTCAAGAGGAGCTGAAAATTCCACGTTGGAGTGAAGGTTTTATTTTCTTCAGAAATAAAATGTGGGGTTTCTTTTACTTTTAAATAAAATAAAAAAAATCTATTCTATTAAAGAAATATAAATAAAAGAAAAAAACAATGACAAGGTGGGATAAGGACTAGGTGGTTGGATCTGGAGAGAGAAAATAGGGGGAAGAGTTTAGAGAAAGAAAGTATTTTTAGGGAGAGGGAGAGAGAAAGAGTCAGGGTTCAACAACTCAGAAGAGGAGGGGAGAGGAGAGGAGAGAGAAAGCAATGCCCACCCACTGAATATGGCGGCACGCACGTACCCGCACACAGTTTATAGGAGCAACTGAAATTGCTCTAATCAATCGCATCTTCAATACTGTGGTCCGTGGTACTTTTGCCTTTTTCCTTTTTTTAAAAAAAAATTCTAAGGGTTTCTTTTAAAAATAAAATTTGACAAAAAATTTATTGTTAGTATTTGTATTTGTTAAATATTTTCTTACTAATTTGTATGCCCGTGCATAACATGAGTATTTTTAAGTTTTTAAAGTAATATTAACAAAATTATAATTTTTAGTTTTTAAAATATATTTATATATGTAATTATATGTATACAGTAATATTTTTTTAAGTATTAATTTGTTCAAAGTTCAAATTAAATAATATTTGTTCTAAACATAAAATTAAAAATTCACTCAAAATCAAATTAAATAGTGTTTGAATTTGAGTTTATTAAAATTATTTTTAACAATAATGAAAAAGTAAAAAAATAACTATAATTATTGAGTCAATAATTAACTCAACGGACTAGTGTCACTGAAACAAGAATATATAATAATAGAAGATAAATGATAGATAATAGATCGATCGATAGATAATAGATTGTACTAAAATATTTGAAAATCTTCGTCACATTTTATTGCCTTAGCATGACATCTATATTATTAACAAATTATGAAGGAAAAACTTATGCCTATTTATAAGCAACAATTTCAAAATTATTCACTTCGTATATTTATTTAATATAGTGTTTTAATAAGATTATTTCATGGGCGAGTCAATTAAGTATTTGATTCGACTAATTCACCCAACTTAATTAATTCAGTATAATTAGTTCAAATAAATTTAAATATTATACACCATAATTTTTAATTATATACCAATATTATGACAAAATAGTACTTTTACTCCATTATGGATCACTTCGTTTGGTTGATGGATATTTGTGTAGATTTTGATAGGGAAGAGACAAACCATGGCGGCCGGCTTTGCATGCCTAATCCTACTCCATTTCTGTTTTAACATTTAAAATTGCTTTCTACATAATCATAACCATTTTTTATTTTCTCTGGTAAATTAAAAGGTTGTGATCTCAAAATTTATAAACTACCTAAAAATAACATTAAAAGGCATTAATAAGAACGTGAGTTAATAAGGCTCTTGTATAACAAAAAGAAAATATCCAGATTTATTTCAATATTCTCTATAGTTATAAATTAACTCAAAGTGTCAATTATAAGAAATTTCATCATTACTAAAAGGGGGAAACAAAATTATTTCCATCTATATTTTGTTACTTTCCTCTCAAAGGATGATTCAAAAGATTATTATGTCATGTCTAAAATATTTTATTACAAATTTGATAGCGACCACTACTTTAAGGAATTAAAATTTTGGGTACTATTTACAGGAAACTAAGTCGATACCTAATCGACCTACATAAAAATTTAATTCTGTGATATTTTCTTTTTGTAGTAATGTAATCATTATTGCTACAATTATTTTAATGCACATTTTTATTATCATGTCTTTTTTTTTTTTTTAATATATGAGTTTGTGTTGGATTTGGTTTTTTATTTTTAGTTTATACATTTGGAAAAAAGTTTTATTATTATTAGACTAGGAAAGGGAAAAGAATAACTGAAAGAAAGAAAATCTATTTAACAATTTGTTGCCTTTTAAGTTTTATTTATTTTATGTGCTTAATGGTTGTGATATATACAGGTTGATATTATTTTATCAATTTTTATATGAGACTATTTGACTTTGAATTAATTTGCTTAATAATCCGTGAAAAATCATATGAGAGTTGTAATAAAATTGAACAAATCAAAATCAATGTCAAATCTACTAAAACATTGTTACTAACAAAGAAAATCATTTCTTTGTGATTTCGTAATTAACTGTTAAACTCACCTCTTTCATGATAAACACAGGGTTAAAAAATCAACAGACCATGCCACAAATTAAAACCTTTTTAAAAACTCCAAGATCGAACAATTATATCTATTTTAAAGAAAAGGAAATAAAACTATAGTAGCACGATGATAGAAACTAATAAATCATACATTCAAAATTAAAAAAAATTTCAAGTTATATCTCTAATTTTGAAACGAACGAGAATTCGTATCTCCTACTAAGCAACAATGGTGTAATGTACCAAGAAGCCATGCCATTGAAATTTCATACTGCAAATGTATATAGAAAAGTTCCATAAACACATACATATGCATGTACATATACATACATGTATATAAATACATATGATATCAAATTGTAGAATAGTTGACAGGGTTTCGGATTCTTTGAAGCCTGAAGATGGAGAGAGCAAGAATGATGATGAAGAAAAGAAGGGAAATGAAAGAGATGAGCATTGCAGCAGATCCACGGTCACAAAATGTTTGGAATTTATCACAAATTTTGTTCCATCTTGCATGTGAGTTACCATTCCTCCCTAGCTCTCCCATGAATGCTGCTGCTGTTGCTCCTCCAGACACTAGTCCCAATGTCATCTGTGTTTACATACATGCATGGTATCCCCACCACATGCAAAATGTATAAATTAATTGGTAGATCAAAAGATCATGTTGAACTTCCCAAAAGTAATAAATACTTTCTCCGATATCTGTGGCTTAGAAATTTGATCATTTTTTTTACTTTAAAATTACACATGTATTTATAATTATAAAATTATAAAAATAGAAAATTGTATAAACTTTCTTATGATTATAATTTTGTAATTTAGTCAAAAACATACATGTTAACTTGACCAAAAAAATTTCATAAGTGATGGTTAATTAGATACTGAGGGAATAAATTTTTAATATATATATATATATATATATATATATATATTTTTTTTTTGAAAGAAGGGAGTATTGCTTTGGTAATCTCTTTTTAAATTCTTGGATCTTTGATTTTAATTATGAAGTGGAAGATGGGAGAATTAGAATTGGATACTTACAATGTCTAAGATTGGAACAATAGTAAAACGATGTCCCTTGAGGTCATATTTGTGTCCAAACAATTCCACAACTAACATCAACAAGTTATGGAAGCTGGCCATGGCATTAACTATCACAAAAAAGCTGTACAATAAACATGTACCAACAGTTATTCTCACCAAGAAAATGTCATTTTGGTCCATTGAAATGGTAGAATTATAGTAATCGAGCCGATGATGAAATAATATTTGTTCGATCGGAAACAAGAAAAGGTTTTGAAAAAAAACAAAAAAAACTTACACAAATGCTGGAGTGTGTTGGAACTTGGCGGTAAGCGTGGCTTTTATAGGGGTGGTTCCGATGGTGGCAACCACAAAAGTTTTGGTTTGTTTGTCAAGTGCCATCACAAGTGTTGCAGCTGCCGTAGCCATAAACGCAAAGACCCTCAACAATATCAACACAACCAAAAGTGATCCCTTTGGCTTTGTCACAACCCCATCTTCTGTTTTCTCTCCATTTTCTACTGCCATGTTTTTATTCTTTGTCGAGTGTATATGAGAGATTGTGGAAATGAGGAATGGTGTTAATTTGTAGCACCTCATATAATTGTGTGTTGTTTTGTTTAATTTTAGTGTAGCAAGCAAAAGGTAAAGTGTAGTGTGTGACTTTTTGGCCTCCTAACCAATTAAATGGTAACTTGATTTTTAAGTTCATGTGTTTAAATTACTAATTTGGTTTTGGTCGATGAGAAAAACAATGGTAGCAATGGATAAGACTATAAAGACTATGGTGGGTGAATAGATGATAAACCATAAATGGTGTTATGACAAATAGAGTGTTAGACAAAAATATGGATAGGTGGAGTTTGGTTGAGACCCTTTCGCCAAGTATAATGTAGGAGGGGATCACCACCGGAAATTAAGGTTAAATTGGCGAAACAATAAAGTATCTAGGTAAAGTGTGAAGTGCTTATTTCTCAATAATTTGATGACCTTGCCATATATTACAAGCAAAGTACGTACTATTTCATTTCTTCTTATGTAAATGCATAATTTGGACAAACTTCTAATCCAAAACTTACTTTATACTAAGAATTTTACGCCGACTTTTAATCTAAAAAAAATTATTTTTTAATTTAAAATTAAATTATAATTCAAAGGTAGCTTTGAGAGCCGTACAAGCCCTTAGTGTTCTCCTTCGGTCCTTAAAAGCGGTGGAGTGGATGGGGGGTGGGATGGGGGTGTTTTCAATTACCATTGTAGTGCTCCTGAGGGTTCGGTGGGATGTGATTACCTTCAGAATTTGTTCTTTATATGACGAGTACCCTCAGATTTAATGCTAGTTGAAGTTGTTTTTATTACTTCCTTACTCTTAAGAAACAGGGGAGCCCAAAAGCTTGTCTAATAAAAAAAAAGGAGATTTTGAAGATTTCTAACATTCTTTCAATTAGCATTTTCAAATTACATATATTCTAAAACAGCACGTATATATTTACATGCTGTTTTAAAGGAAAAAAAGTAGAGATTTAGAAGAAGATAACATATTAATAGCCACACATGTAAGCCAAACTTTATTGAAGTCGAGAATGGTGTACATTAATCTCATCTATTTACAACTAGAATGACAATCCATCAAGAATGATGTGCATTATATATGGTTATCAACCTTTAGAAACATAATAAAATTCCAGTGGATATTATATGCATATCAAAATTGGTTGGTAATAAAACCTGGCGAACAATTAATCAATAGGAGAATCACAAAGCTGATAGAGAAAACACTTTCCCATTACTTTCCTCTGTCAATGTACGTCAAGTCATCTTTTTTTTCTTTTTCTCCCTAAAACTCTTGACAATTTATATTTCAGTAATTTATGATCAAGACATCTCCAAATCCATCCTATGAAGTGGCAGATTGATAAAGATTTTCAACCTTAGGCCTCAATTAGATCCACGTTATGCTAAGTTGTGACGCCAATGACGACATTACTCATCTAAAAGAACATATCAAAATTAGGGTTTGAAAAGGAGTAAAAGAAAATAGAAATCAGGCAAGGAGGCAGAAAGAAGTTTACCACGTTGCCACTTTCATCAACAGATGTTGGATTCTGAACGACAACTGTTTGAATCTGAGAACGTGACGCATCCTGCTGCAGATAAGATAATCAAAGATTAATCACGAACATTTAAAACAGCAGTGGAGCGCAAGGACAAGTGAGAGCTCACTGTTGAAGTTGGACGCATCATATTGCTTCCTAGGAACAACAGAACGGAGTATTGTGGTAGCTAAGACAAGCATAATATCATTTATACATAAGGACACTACTAAATGAGGACAGAGTTGCATCTTACATCCTTGGAAATAGATTCTCCTAAAATCCTTTTAAAATAAATAATTTCCGTTCATATTTTTCCACCGAGTGAAGAGAGGAATCAATTTTGATTCATTGAATTGTTTTGTCAGTACATGTAACTACTAGTGCAGCTACTAGGAACCTTATAATTCTGTTCAAGACCTAAAGTTAACAACCATAATTAGGAAATATATCACCAAAAATTTGCATCATGTCCAGCGTTAGGGAGGATGAATTGGGAAGAAAAGGAAGAACAAGACATCGGGAGTAAGGTTTAAGGGTCTTACAAACAAGAGCTAAATTCTAAAACATGAGCTACCTGGCTACTAGTTACTAGAATAAGGCTCATACATGCTAGAGCTTATCCTACATCCAGACTACTACATTCTACAGTAGAAATACAATTCTGAAATGGCTTTTAAAACTTCAAACATAAATCTATTTTTCCACATATATTCCTAAAATCAATAAAGTGGAAGACAGAAATGATACTAACATGATAGAATTCAGCAAGTTTATAAATGTCATATTGGGAATTTCATGGTACTTCACATTATAGAAGTTGAAATGTATCGCTAGTTTCGGATGAAGATGTATATTTGAATTGACTAAAACGGAAAGGCATCCTTAATTTTTTAACAGATGGACTAAAGCAAAAGAAACTAGTAGAGAACTCAAATTTTAAAATGACAGGATATATAGAGGAGAATATGTTATAGAGCAGATAATAAAACATACTGAGGAACTTGCACTAACGTTTGTCACATAGTGACAAATAGCACATCTGACTGATTGAGCTCCATCTGGATACATAAGTGTCGTACGGCAATTGCCGCAGTTGATGTGAGAAACCTGGTTGTTTGATGCTATTCATTAACAGAGATCAAAACACAAGCAAAGGAGTTAGTGAACTGTAAATAGAAAAACAATGCATTCAAAGTGAACTGGTGTAGCTCATTATACAGCAAAATAAGAAGTAGAAAATAGTGATGTGGGAATGTAATGTCCATAAAGGGAATGCATTACTAAGAAAACCTTCATCAATCCACATACAAACAGTCACTCAGAAAATGGATGAAAAAAGGAGTGAATTAAAAAAATACAGCAGTTATAAGTGTACAAGAGTTCATAACCAGTGCAGACCACAACTTAATGATTCTTGTTATGGTTGAAGAAAATTACCTTTGCATGTTAGAGGAAGCAGTTATAAACATGTACCTGGAACAATGCTCACAGTGTTACAGCACGAGCATCTCACACTTGTAGCTCCACGAGTATACATAAGAAGTGTACGGCAACCTCCACATATTAGTTGAGACATATCCATCCCTGCAGGTTTTGCAATGACATGGGTGATGCAGCAGCAAAACTTAGTATTTAATGCTTCATTGATTAAGGGTGTGTGTGTCTAAAAGTATAATTAAACACTAACCAGTCACTATATTAATTTTCTCATGTATCCTAGAGTATCTTAACCAATAACCTAACTAGATTCTGTCAACTTTATGAACCTACTATAGGCATCACCCTCTTTTTGAATTTGAGACAAATATTTATCAAGACAACATGAAAATGTAAGCTGATCTTGTTCTCTAATGGAATTTTACAGTTGATGACAATAACATGCCCATATCATGTGCTCCAATTCTAAAATACAGTTCCCTTCATAGAACTTATACAGGACACATTAAAACATATATAGAGTTAGCCACATGTAGAAAAAGTTATCACATTTGCAATTATAATGATGATCTAGTGATAGACAATACCAGGAGGTGGAACTGTAGTGATCACATTGCACACTGCACAGCGAACACTTGAAGCTCCTCTAGGATAAAGAAGAATTATCCTACACCCACTGCACACCAGTTGGCTCTGCATAGCTACAACTACAAGAAACAAATCCACATGTTAAGGATGAACTTTGCAATAAAGACATCATTCAAATGGAACCTTAACGTTATTGTAAGTTAAATATGTATGCCGTCAGTTACCAAAACATTCCAACAATAGGTACACTGAAAATTGAACGGTGCTACTGCTACCACTTCTTCAAAATTAGAACTTATAAATCTTTTATGCTAGAAAAGTTCAATCCTTTTCTTTACCTATAAAACTTAATGCATGAGTTCTCCATACCAACATGGAGAAGATGCAACAGTAGTTTGTGAGTTTCCCTAGTATGTTCCAATAATCACACAACATAGAATAAGCATATTGCTAACATTAACTCATCAACTGCTCTAAGGAAATCCTCTCACATATGGAGAAGAAAGACTCTGTACAAATATGATCCACTTTATGTTTCTTTGATGCAATCTCATTTACTGAGAAACATAGTATAGGGTGAGCATGTTAAAACACTTGTACAAAAATACACACTCAGTTTCTGTTAAAATGCATAAATGACCGAAAAACACATCTTTTTGTACCTTAATATATGTATACTACGCAAACCATTATGTATTTGTTTTCCATTCTTCTTTTAAGTTAAACCAAATGAAACAGAGCCATATCGTTTTACCTATTAATATTGGAACAATGCCAGAGCTATCAAATTTGGGGTCTCAAATCTACATGGCATAGATACATGGTTGATAAAATCAAAACCATGGTAACCATAAGCAGAACAAAGCATAGCTGCTGGAACACTTCGTTCATAAACATATGAATGAAGCTGTAAGAACAGCCCTTTTCATTATAGCTAGGAGTATGCATCAATCTGTATATAAAAATTATTATACCTACATATAAAAACAGCAAATTGAAAAGGGTAAAATGCTATTGCCCATCAATAGATATATTCACATAAATAAATATATACAAGGCTGAACTTAATATTAAACCCCATCACACCCAATCTAACTGTTCTGTGAATGGACATTAGCAGATTCTTCCTCTATCAGTATTTTAGTCCAATCCCAACAACATAAGAAAATTACCAGATCCAAAATCTCAATTGTTTTTTTAAAAAAATTCCCAAACATTAGCCGATTCTACCTCTATCAGTATTTTAGTCCAATCCCAACAACATAAGAAAATTACCAGATCCAAAATCTCAATTGTTTTTAAAAAAAATTCCCAACCACGCAATTAACAAAAACATACAAAAAATATCAACAGAAAGATTAGCAAGAAAATCCTAAAACAACCATATATATACAATCACAACAATGCAAAGCACAGATAAGATCAATGATTCAACAAAAGCTTCAAAGATTGAAACTTTATAGGAAATAATGTTATATACTTACCTACGAAAAATTCTTAAACAAATCAGGAGATGGGGAGAAAAGGAAATGGAGATGAAAAGTAGAAAAGAAATTGGGATTTATTGGATTATTATGTTCTTCTCGTTGAAATTTGGAGATTACAAGAGTTACCTTTTTACGTCTTTTAATAATAAAATCTTGATTATTTATTGATAAGATTATGTTTTGGGTAAAAGGGAAATTCAAAATATTTCAGCTGAGAAGAACATAATTTGAAACTTAATTTTCCCAATTTCCTTTCGTTCTTGTCATGATAGCCCACACGGTTTTGGTGGTTCTTGAGCTGGACCTGAAATGCAAAAGAAAATAACTCTATTTAGTATTTATCAAGGCGACACACTGTTCGATCAGGCTAAGGAAAATAAAAAATAAAAGAAGATAATACAATTCAGCTTTTTAAAAAAATAATAATAATTTGGCTACTGGTTTGGGAGATTATATAAAGAAAAGAAATCAATTAGAAAAGAAAAAAAAAATACTTCCTTCTGATTGGGAGATTTGAAGAAAATGAACGAAAAGATATAAAAACTATTTTTACAATTATATCTTCACATTATAAGAAATGATTGAAATTAAATTGAATAAGTAAAGAATGAAATGGTAGCAACAGTTGTTATTAAGATCAACATTATATAAGTTATTAATTTTTTTTTTGTTATTTCTACGTATTAGTACACCTTTTAATATGCTTAATACAAATGTTTGATACATAAAAAATATCTTTTAATACACATAATTACAAATAGTTGATACATAAGAACAGTATCCACATGTGTCAATAACCGAAAAAATAAAAAAATGGAGATGAGGATTCTCGTCATCTTTCTTTTTTCTCTAAAATCATTTCATTTTTGGAGAGAGCAAATAGAAGAGACAGGTGCTCTTTTTTGTTTTTTCCCTTTTCCTTGGCTTCTTTGAGTTCCAACTCACCAATTTCTGTATTTTTTTGCCATTAATTTCTTTTCTTTCTTTCTTCAAGTGAACTATAAATTCAAAGACAAAGTGTTTATAAATTAACTTCATTAACTTTTTATAAATTATAAAAATATAATGGTTTTTTTAAGACAAAATTGTGGGTTAATACTAACAATGAGATATTTCCACAATAGCAATACTAATTTGTGACAATAATAAATATAAAAAAAAAAACTGAAATCTCAGAATTTGTATTGTAAAATCGATATCATAAGACTTCATTTTCGTTAATTTCACAATTAAAAAAAAAATTCCATTCGGCTACTTTATATTATAGAAAGCCGATAAAATTGACCGTCATGGATTCCTATTCCTGTAGATATATTAACTTGGAAATTAACGTAAGCTACTATGGATAGAAGAACCCTACATATTAACTGGGTAACAAGCAACATGAAACAACGAAGGCAATGACTGCAATGCTTCACTTAAGCAAAACAGAGCACAACAAAAGTAAGTCATTTCATACTACAAAAACTGACTTTATAATACACAGCATTATTTTTTGTTCTTGACAACTTTTGCTGTATTATTATTATTTTTTGTTCCCGCCCACACTGATCAATCCCATCGTCTAGGCATTACCATAGCTTCATCTTTACCGCCTGTTTAATCATCGGTTAGTTTCAGCTAACTCAGATTAAAACCCATCTCGGATCTAGGCATTCCTTTACAGCTTGGATACACCTAGCGCCTTTTACAACATTGTTCACGACATTGTTTTAGTTTTCTAATTTCGTTTATCTTAAAAACAGTTTACTGTGCTTCAGTTCTCATTTATCCAGCACCAAACCTGTAACACCAAAATATATCATCAGCTCTTAAACCGAAAAATGAAAAGGTCAGTTGATAGCTTCAATCAGGGAGAAAAGCTAGAAAGGAACAACTCGTACTTGTTTTTCAAATACTCGTCTAAGATTAATATGATTGAAAAGATTATCAAAGAGTAGCCTGTAACCTGTACCAAGCATTCCAGGTCATTTAGTCTATATCAACCCTCAACTTAAATTTCAGTAAATACCAGGATAATGGCTACAAAATTTGCTATAATACCTTTTTCTCCGGTTCAATTACATGTAGAATCTTAAAGTTTCAACTTGAATCCTTCTGACAGAAAATCATCCCTACAAGAAACAATTATAAGAAAAATGTCAAAAAAAACATAAAAATCTTGTTACACGCATTATGGAGGTACATATTGCGGAGCCGTTTTAAGCCTAAGTCGTCAACAGAAAAACAAAGCACAAAAATTTCACCAAGCAGTCTAGATGAAGAGCCTGGATGAGAGCTATCTGATGTTTAATTGTTTTGGAAATGGATAGACATGCCATAACAATATACGTCTCATCTTAAAAGACAACAAAACATGTTATTAGGTTTTATTTTCAATATAAACTAGTTTTAAAGCCCGTGCACATCACAAGTAATTTATTATCATTGATAATTGATTTGATTATAATTATTTTGTTTGAATAGATTAATTTAATTAATAATTTATATTATAATTGATTTAGTTAGCATTGATTAATTATGATAAATCACAATATTATTTGTGATTATTAATTTGCTCATTATTATTTTAATCACATAAATTTGATTAATAATTAATTTTATTATGCTAGATAAATTTGATTGTAATTTAGTCCGTAAATGAGTTCAGTTTCAATCAATCCAATTTATAAAAGGCTCTTGCCAGGTAATATATTAGTATAGATAGATAGGTGGATTGATTGATTGCTAGATAGATAAATATAGATAGTTTGCAAGTGAGCCTTCTCTTCATCAGTTCAACTCGTGATTAAAGAATAAATAAATAGATTAGTATAGACTGAAAGAATTAAAAAGTCTTCTTGAATGTAAAGAAATCAGTCAAATTCGTGATTAAATATTAGATTGATTAGTATAGACATATTCAATTACAGAGTCCTCTTCAACGTAAACTATTGTTGTGAATTAGTATATTAGTATAAATAGATTCTTACTGTTATTTTTTATTTAACACAATATTGCCACGCCAAGATTATTATTCATATTTGATGACTTTTCATCTTACGTTATTAACCGTTTTCTATTTTACTTTTGGTCCATTCACTTCAAACATCATCAATCTTTTAAGGCTGTAACAGACTTCGAAATATTCTATGCTTCTAGTCAGGTATGAACATGGAACTAGTGACACTGTGTATGAATCAAAGTAGCTGAACGAATAAACTAGTCACGTACTTCAAATTACATTTATCGTGCACATAGGCAAAAGCTTCACTTCACCACAAATTTAATAGCATCAAAATGCTTAAGAACAATACACAGTAAATTAGAATACCTTTTCCTTATACTGGATGTGCTCTCCTGTAAATCCTCTTCTTGGACATGATTTATTTTATGTCTATCCTCACGGACCTGATTCATTCTATGTCTATCCGCTTGGACATGATTCATTTCATGTCTATCCTCTTGGACCTGATACTTTTTCTGTCTATCATCATCTAGGACCCGACACATTTCATCTATAGAAACAAGGCTTTCTATGTACGTAAACGCTTTGTATGAAAGTTCCCTAGCTTTATCAATCCGAAGATCCCTAAGTCCTTTGCTGTTCGGATCATACAATAGTAACTTCCCTTCATGGTCCTCAATAACAATCTCACCGTTCATAAAACAATGCAAAATCCTTCGCACCTCTACTGGAAGTGGCCCCAACGTGTGCGTCTTACTCCAAGAGCCCAACGTCTCATCCAAAATATACACATCAACCATTTTATTCACCTCAACACCAGGCGAAAATATAATGTCAGCAAGGGAACCTTTTACGTTCACAAGACAGCCACCCGTCTGGCTATTAGTTTCATACTCCGGAAGAGGAAAGAATCCAAAAACCTCATTTTCGGCATCAAAAGAAATACAAACCTCACGAATTTTACTCTCATCACCTTCCTCCACTGTGTAACCCATCCAGTAAGGAACTCCCTTAACAGTCACAACACTCCACATATGGGGCACAGTAAAGGGAAATTCCGGATGAATATCTTTCCACGAACCCGAATTACACAAATACACATAAAACCGAGATTTCTGATTCTTGAATTGGAAAATACATATAATTTTAAATTCATTACCAGCTGAATCAAAACCAAATCCCACAAAAACCTTATCAGCGCCGCGTTCTCTTCGCGGAAATGGGATCGATTTGCACTTGCTAGTTGCCGGATTCCACAAAACAATCATAAATCCAAGAGAACAATCACAGAGACATACCAGGCCATTAACGGAACCAACGAGCTCCATTTTGAAGAAGGGTTCTGGAAAACGGGTATTAGGAGTGAGAGGGGTTTCGATGCAGCCGATGCGGAAGATGGTGATAACATCATCGTAGTCGTCGGAGACGCTGTGGACGATGAGAGAGTCATTTTTGGGGTCGATGGAGGTGCGATTCAGGTGCGATTTGATAAAATTAGGGCTCGAAATTAGGGAACGCCATGGTTTAGAGACGCACTTGAATTGAGTGAGGGTTTTGACAGGGAGCCGACTGAGGATGTCGATGATGATGTCTATGGGGAGATTGCCGTTCGACATAGCTGAGCAAGAGATTGCTTGAGATGGAGATGGAGCTGTTCTGGAGCAGTTTCTTCGATGTTTCTTAGAGAGTGAATGTGTGTTTTTGTGTGTTTGTGTGTGAGAGAGAAAGAGACGAAAGACGAAGAAAGGTTCTAGTTGCTACTTATGTATACGCGTGGGCAGGTGATGTGTATGTCACATCAGTCACGAGAGGTGTTCTTACATGACAACCGTTGATCTATCTTCTCCCGCGGATTCTCCATTTTTCCGTAATATATTTTGTTTTAAAAATTCGTAACATTTAAATTTTTTTTATATAATTTTAAGTGAAATTTGATGAATGTTGAATATTTTTAATTTTTATTTAAAAATTTAAAAGTTAATATATATTAAAATTCATCTAAAAATAAGTAGAAAAAAAAAATCATGCATTTTAAAAAAGAAACCGCATACAATACCTCGTAGGGTCTTTATATTAAATTTGTTGGTGCCTGTTTAAATAAATGCTAAATGACAAAATTGTTTCATGTTCTAAATTGATAATTTTATTTTGTTAATTTAGTATACTATAGTTTATCAAAATCTTAATAATAATTTAAATTTAATAAATAATAATAATATCAATCAACATAAATGTAAAGTTTCATTTTATTTTGATTTATTACTTTTATTTATTAAAAAAAATTGAAAATTTGAAGTGTCTACCGTCGATATATTAAATGTCCTAATTTTAAAATTAGATACAATCCAAATTAATCGTGATAATTAAAATATTGAAAAAAAAAAACCAAAAATATAAAATACCTCCTGCCCAGACTTTAAAACGGAACACAATACTATGAAACCAAATCTCTATATTTATAACTAAAAACTGATCTTAGTTCTCTTGGCTTTTGAATTTGACTACTATAAATTCGACTACTATATTACCACTGAATTTATCATCCAACTCAAAATTAATTAATACATTATTAATTTTTAATTTATATTTCATAAAAAATCAAATCGTATCTCTAATTTTAATCCGTGAATTACTTGTTCTAACTAAAAAGTCTCACCTCTACTCTAGACCAGGGGCCTCATCCCCTCGATGAAAAAAAGGCTCTCTATATAACTATAGCCACTTATGAGGCATCCTTTGCCAAAACTTGTAACCACATTGGTTTTCTGATCATAGAAGCACAATGTCCCTTTATGTTCCAACACATTGTCACCATTTCTAAAACATTGACAAGGGCAGCTCAAGTCCACATCAAATGGAATTGGTCCAACAGTATGTATCTTATTCCAAACACCATCTCTCACATCCAACCTATAGAAATCAACCAATCTATTACAATCTGTTCCTGGTGAATACTCCATTATACCAAGTGATTCATTCCAATTCACAAGCTTCCAACCAACTAGTTTTCTTGTTCTTGACAAACCCCAACTCGGGCCACAACTTAAAACAATTTTTCGTCGTGAACATCAAACAACACGAATTGTAGACAATCTTTTGTCCTATGGAGCTCAACCCAATAAGGACATCCACCCACAATTGTTTCACATGTCTTGGCAATACAGTGGAGTACAAGATTCGATATTGTTGAATGGTTGACATGGTTTCACAAAAAACCGCTAGGAGAGCTTTCAAAAATCCACTATAAAATATCTTGAGTATTACAAAATATATCACTGAGAAAATAAACCCACTTTTATTTTCTCTATATTTTTCTGTAACTCCCTCGCTATCACTAACACCTAACAAGCTGCATTTCTCTTGTTAATGCTTCTGCTTGGATGCTAGAATGACTTGTCATGAACTGACCATCCTATATAGCCAATCCTCATGCACCAAAGTCTTCACTACATCTAATGCCCATGGAAACAATTGACATGCAAAGTTGGTGGCCTACCATAAAACAAGGAACCATCCATGACAAATGAAGATATCTTTTTCCATGTAAATTTTGTCTTCTTTATTTTATACAGTTTGTGCATGTGTGCCGTCATAATTGGTATTATTGCTCGTGTTGATTTTTTATCAAATAAGTGGAATTAATATAAAGTTAATTCATACAGTTGGTGTTTAAAAAAGTGGTTCAAAGGCAAACGCCTAAAATTTAATGGTTATTTAATTAGTTACCGTTGCTCTTGCACGGATAAACTCCCATTGAACTTACGACGATATGGTTAACGGTGTGTTGATTCTAAGAGATTATTTTCGAGGAGTTTTCTGCACAAGAATAAACATTTGCACTTGAAGGGGTTTTACAAACAGGACGAACACATAGAATCTTGAAATCGTTTTGTCATTGAATTATAACTGAAACCCACAGAAAGTTTAGCTACTCTATAATTTGACCTCATCGGGACAAATTGTTTCCAGTGATTGGTTGCGGGGTTCCATAATGTAATGACCAAAAGGTTTTCGGATAGAAATCTTTGACAGAGAAAGATTACGCCATTAATGGATCCAACAAGTTTTCATTGTTCTTCTAATTGTCATATGCGTTCGAATCTTGTCAACCATCTTTTTTAGTGCCAATCATCTTTTTTAGTGCGTCATAACAAATAATTTGATAATTTAACACCGTAAGTCCTCTTTGCGCTCTTTCAGTACCACCGTAAAGGCGTAAACCTTGTTTGAGGCTTGTGGCATATTGTCAACCTGGATCGGTCTTTCAGTACCACCTTTACGTAAAGGCGTAAACCTTGTTTGAGGCTTGTGCCATATTGTTAACTTGGATCGGAGAGTATTCCTCAACTTAATTTTTTGTTTACCAAAAAAAAAAAAAAACTATATCAAATTCTACTTAAATATACCTTAAAGTTAACTTTTTCTTTTTCAAAATAAAAGAAAAAGATATTTTGACTTTAGTTGTGAGAGTAACTATAAAGTCAAAATGTCGTCTTCTTCTTAAAATATAAGTTAAAGTAACCTTTCTTTTTTTTTTTTTTGACTAAATAAATGGAAAATATATTTTGACTTTAAATGTTCAACTAACTTTTAAAATCAAAATGTCTATTTCTTCTTCTTGAAATATACGTTAAAGTAAGTTTTTTATTTTTAGTTAAATAAAAGAAAAAGATATTTTGACTTCAAATGTTAAAGTCGAAATATCCTTCTCTCTCTATATCGCTAAATGAGGTATGTATTAAACAAAAATTATAAAAGGGACAAGGGAGGAAGCGCAAGAATTTTCATACGCATGAGTTTGTTTTATATTTTCTTTTTCAATTTGAAAAATTCTTATGAACAAAATATAAAGTAGCATAAATATTTCAAAACTTTTTATGATATGTAACATTATTATTATTATTATAATTACACAATATTTATATAGTTTTATATATAAAAAATACTATCTTTTAGCATGGTTTTTATATAATTTTATATATGAAAGATACTATCGTTTTGCATGTTTATAATATACAAACTATATATTATAAAAAAGTTCTGGAATATTTCATGTCTCTTTATTTTTAAAAGCTATTTTTGAAATTAAAAGAAAAAAAATACAAAATTACGTAACGTGCATTAGAATTTTTGTACCCAACTGAACATGTCTCTTTTTCTCAAAATATATCTCTTTTTATATCTATA
The DNA here is from genome assembly GCA_014636745.2 of Centella asiatica. Classification (NCBI taxonomy): domain Eukaryota; kingdom Viridiplantae; phylum Streptophyta; class Magnoliopsida; order Apiales; family Apiaceae; genus Centella; species Centella asiatica. The sequence continues at coordinate 2,019,175 of CM025786.1, read as the reverse complement.
AATATCTTTTTTGCGAGATATTTGAGTCCACAACTTTTCTTAATTCAATTGACTCAATCAATTTGACATAAATACATCATATTTTGTCAAAAAAATAATAAAATGTATTTAGATATTCTACTCGCAATCTCTCAGTTAAACATAATTTGCACCGGAAGTACCTTGACTATATCAGCAAGTGCAAATTTCACACCAAATTTCAAATTCACAAGACGTGCAACAGTTTTGCAATTCACACCAAATTTCTTAACAGGCACTGCTTGAACACCTCATTTTGAACATCATACGAAATTAAAATCTCGCCAAAGTTGGTGTCGGCAGTTTCCCCTTTCACAATGCCAAACCAATAAGGAACCCCATTTGCAATGGCATTGCATCTGACCTGAGAAACTATCAAAGGAAATCTAACTTTCACCTCTTTCCACGCCTAGGCATTAGCTGAGTAATGCTTTAAATAAAAGTAAGTATGTTACAGTATTTACGAATTATGTAAACTAGAGTTTTTCAATAAAATCGGGTAAAAGTTGAGTCAAAAAGGCATTTTAGTAATTTTCTCATGCATTTAAGTCCATTTTTTACTTTTAGTTTTATCATCATTAATTTTTCAGGTCATCTCACATTTATTAGATGCATTTATGTCATTTTAGGCATTTATTAGATTTATTTTATAATTTTCTAACCATTTCTAGCATTTAATTAAAGCCAAAAAGCATTTTAAATATTTAGTTTTTATGATTTAAAATCATTTTATAATTTTAAAATATTTTTCTAGCATTCCTAGTATTTTTAGGCATTTTAGAACATTTAAATTCAATTTTATTGCATTTCTAGTAATTATTAAACTAATTTTACATTTATCGAAGAATACAAAATTTACCAAAATTGTCATTTTCAAGTTCAACATGTATTTGCATCATCTCTAATACTTTTACATATTTTTTTATTAATTTTATTGCATTTTTCTACTATTTATTACTAATTATTGAATAAAATGAATAATTATTATTGGCCTTTAATGAAAATGATATAAAAAAATATAAAAACATAATAATATAAATATATAATATTACTATATATATATATATATGATATAATTATTAGTTAATTAATTGATTAATTCTAATTTTTTTTGTAGGTATAATAAATATATATAAAGTTAAATTTATTTACTAATGGTTCGAGGCATGCTAGCAACATTTCTTTGCAAAGGAAAGAAAAAAAAACAAAGCAACAATTCAAACGCAGCCGCAACCAACGCATCCCAATACATTTCGACCTTAATGGTTAAAAAAATAAAAAATAGTAAATCCAATCGATTTGATCGGACCCGGCCCAAATTGGACCAAACCCGAACCGCATTGAACCAAACTATTAAATGGGCAAAAGGTTTTTTTATTTATTATTTTTAACTCATAAATCTTATTTGCTTGAGGAATGCTGTTGTATTAGAAATTAATTCCTAGAAAGTTGAGCTTGGAGGCTAACCTCTTACTGGGAATAGCATATGATTCACCATGCTTCTCGTTTTCTCTAGTACCATTTCGGATAGGGATGACTACCTCTGGACTCTAGTGTAGGTGTCATTAAATTTTCTCTTTAAGTAATTTAATTTTAGGTTGAATACAAATACTATTTTACAAAGCGGAGTATATGGTATATTGGTACTTCATATCTGGTTTTGTTACTGCATAATTTGGTGTTATATTTGACATGTATAAAGAAATAAAATATATAAGGGGTATTTTAGTCATTTGGTTTAAACTTTACTTCATGCACAGTCCTGCACAACTTTTAGTAAGCATACCAAACACGCTAGAGAAATGCTTTTCTTCCACCACGAAGAAAAAAAAGAAAATCTACTCGCTTTTGATTTCACAGCTACTCCACTTTGTTCTAAAAAATTCCATCCACTGAAATATACAATATGATTATTTACTGAGTCAAGATGTTTACAATATTACCTTTATTTATTATTGAGAGAATGTGTAAATTAGCTTGAAAAAGACATAATTTCACTAGTTAGTATGAAGATAATATTATAATTTATTGTTACATTTAATAATTAAGTTGGCTTAACAATATACTCTTTAATCCGAGGTCAAACATATATTACACATATTTTAGTAATGTATTTTCGTACCATAATAAAAGAACATTTCTATTTTCTACAATTAAGGACTAGAAGAATATTACAAGTTTTAGTCCCCATTATAAAATAAGATGACGAAGATAATAGTATTATATGTATAACAACCACTTTATGCTACAAGTACTTATATTTTACACAAATGATAAAACAACATTGTTTCACTAAATTTTTTAATTAACAGAGAACGCACATATTCATCTTTGTCCCGTACTCTTATGCTTTCCCAATGAACTGAAGTTTGATTTTCCTAAGTGTTGCAAGAACATCCTTAATGTTGAACCTATCCTCAGGTGAATCAGCAGAGCAGCCCAATGCCAACCCAATGATGGATGATACACATTCTATCTTTCTGCATTTGATATTTTTATCTTCTTCTTTCAGCATGCTTGAGTCTATAACCTGGATTACTGATTCCGGAAATGAATTTTGTACCCATTTCTTTAGACTCAAATCACCTAAAACTTGATCATCACTTGGCTTAACTCTTGTAAAAACTTCCATCAGCATAATGCCGTAGCTGTAAACATCACATTTTCTTGATACCAGTCCTTCCGTTCCATATTCTAGTTTTAACATATGTTTCGAAGATTGAAAAATGTTAAAATTTATTTTTAATGTAACTAGCAAACAATGTTAAAAAAACATATATATAAAGCTAGCATGGGTAATTTGTTAGCTACCTGGTGCGATGTATCCAATTGTGGCTAAAGTTATTGTTTGTGCAATGCTCTCCCCATCTCCCAATAACTTGGCTATGCCAAAGTCCGCGACCCGTGCAACCATATCTTCGTCAAGCAGAACATTGCTAGGCTTCAGATCACAATGAACAACAGGAGTTGAATAGCCGTAATGGAGATATTCGAGAGCACAAGCCACATCTATCATTATGTCTATTCTTGGCAATACATCTAAGAAATGTTTGTCGGAGTACAACAAATTTTCAAGGCTACCGTTGGGCATATACTCGAGCACCAATGCTTTGAAATCGAGGTTTGAACAACTGCTAATGACTTTTCTAAGATTTCTATGACGAAGGTTGCGCAAAACTTGGCACTCTGCATCAAAGCTGTTGAATCCACTTTCCAGTTTCAGATTGAAAACCTTAATTGCCACGACAACGCCATTTCCAAGTACCCCTTTGTAAACTGAACCAAAACTACCCATGCCAAGCATATTGGTTGCACTGAAACCATCAGTTGCTCGTTGAAGTTCGTGATAAGAAATTCTCTCAAGTGCTGCTATTGGTGATAGATTTGTCCGAGAGGGAACAAACCTCCTCCTCTTTCGGTGCCTAACCAACACAAAGGCAAGGATCAATGTAGACAATATTGATACAACTGAAAGTGTAATACTAACAACCACGACTACTTTCTTCTTCCTTGAACCATGATGACGATGATTGGAAATAACCGGGCATTGTGCAACATGAAATCGCGATGCACCGCAGAGTGCTTGATTCCACAAAAAAGATTCACTGCTGAAGCTTTTGAATGGACCTCCAGCAGGAATTTCCCCACTTAAACTATTTGAAGACACATTGAAATATTTAAGATGCAGGAGTTTCTCCAATGACTTGGGAATCTCACCAGACAGATTGTTATGGGACAGGTCCAAGTTTTCTAAGCTTGTCATGTATTGAAAGGTGTTTGGAATATGCCCTTGTAATCTGTTGTTTCCCAAAGAAAGAGTCACCAACTGTTGAAGCTCTCCAAGCACACTAGGAATGTCCCCTGAGAATTGATTATCTGACAAATCTATCAGCTCTACAACATTCAACTTTCCTAATTCCGAAGGTAAAGGGCCACTCAAAAAATTGGAAGATGCACTAAAATTCAACAGATCTTTTAGTTTCCCTATACTTGCTGGTAAAGTAGATGTTAGTCTATTTGAGCCAAGATAAACATATCTTAGCGAAGCAATATCCCCTAAGCATGCTGGTATTGGACCTGAAAATTGGTTTTCTTGCAATCGTAAGCTGCCCAAATTCAGCAAAAGGCAAAAGTCATCAGGAATGGATCCTCTGAGCTTATTGTCTGTAAGATCGAGCATCTGAAGATTTGACAATCCTTTAATGGTTTTCGGGATTTTTCCTGTCAACTCATTGCCTACTAGACTTAGCTCAGTCAGGCTTCTTAAGTGGCCAATCGAACTAGGAAGTGTACCCGTGATGCCACACTCGTCTGCATATATAATCTCAAGACTGGTGGAGAAATTTCCAATGGGAGCTGAAAGATCTATGTCGAGCGAATTGCCTGCAACGGACAATACTCTTAAAATGCTTCAAGCTAGTGACGATGAAACTGAGCGCGGATGAGCCATTTTCGGTGGTGAAGTTGTTCCATTCCAAGTTGAGGTATTCAAGGTTTCTCAAACTCCCAATTGACTTGGGAATTGTACCAGAAAATCTGTTGTACCCGACGTCTAATTCCACGAGTTGGGTAGCATTTGAGATGGAGTCTGGAAAATTCCCTGTAAAGGAATTACCACCAAAATAAATGCTCTTCAGATTGGGTTGCTTTTGGCCAAAATTTGATGGGAGATGACCTTGAAGGTGGTTGGCAACAAAAGATACTTCTTGTAGTTTTGAGAGGTTGAAAATTGATTCTGGAATATGTCCTGTGAGGATATTTGAATCTAACCCCAAAACTACCAAACCCAAAAGGTTACCTATCTCCTCTGGTATTTCACCTGCAAAAAAAAACATATTAAATGAACAACCATGGTGAACCAGATGTGAAAATTGCAATGCTTGGTCACTTGACTAAGTGCTTGTTCGTTTACTACTTTTTACGCATGAATTAAAGTTGAAATTTAACTTGTAGCTTTAAATTATAATGTGTCAAAATTATTAGTTAGAAGGTGTTTGAATGAAAAAATTGTTTAAAATCAAAATTCTAATAGAAGAAACATCCATAATCCAAAAAGTAACAAAAACTTATTTTTTAGATTTTGAATTAAAGTTAAAAATTAAGTTCTTAAATAAGTAGGAAAAGAACATTCAAACAATGATTTTAATTTAAAAAGTAACTTTTGATAGAAAATAAGTAGGAAATGGACCCCTCTTCTAAACTTGCTTTAAAGGACTTTTAATCCAACAATTATTTATATTGTGATTTTCATACCTACTTATAATTTGAAAAAGCAAAAGTAGGGTTTTCTTAAGTTATGTTTGGTCGGATGAGATGGAATAACGTAAGAATGGAATGAGTAGATAATAAAGAAAATAGATGTAAAAGACAAAGATCATAAAAATTATAAGGGGAGTATGATAATTGAGAAATTGTAGATTGTGTGTAAAAATTGTAGTTGTGATAGAATGAATAATTTTTTTGGAGGGTAGGTTCAGAAATATATATGAATTTGTAGAAATGAATGAAGCAAAAAACAAACCTTAAGCATAAATAAACTATTACATAGTGTAAAATTCATTCCATACGAATTCTATGTTATTTCATTTTGTCCAACAAAATGTAACATTAATTTTTAAAATATCAATTTGTAAGTTAAAATGGATTATAATACAAAAGTAGGAAGTAGATATTGGATTCTAGTAGACGCGGCGGCCGACTGCAGTAGGACTGGGAGATGTCGGGGCCGCGGGGCGACGGCGAGTGATGATGGTGGTAGTCGATTTCTTTTGTGTTATAATTGTAAAAGGTTGTTTTTTTTTCCTTCCGTTTTTTCATTTTCGAAAGATCAAAACTAGGTAGCTGCGGTACGTGTTCATTTTGCTCATATGGTATAATTCGTATATGGAGTGGTATATATAGATAACATCAACTGTAAGAGAATAATACATAACCAAGAATTCCTTTAATTCAAACAGAGTAAGTATTTAACACACAGAGTAATTTGCTTAGAGAAAATGTCAATGAGTTCCTTTATGGCGTGTTATAATTTTTTTTTTATTCATTTATTTTTCCGTCTTCTTTTTGTAATGTTGAATGAAAGTAAAGTTTGTGGACAAACAGAGCATTCTAATAGATAAACAGAGCATAAAATTTTTGCAAATGTGAATAATTTTAATAAGCATATAGGATTATGCAAACATGAAATCGATGACAACGACGATAATTAGAGTCTATAAGCTCCTCTTTATGACGACGACAATGACAACAGTTCTTTGTTAGTTTATAATCAACTTGAACATTGCAAGAATTGATAATTTAAGCTGAAAAAATCGCGACGTACCTTGTATACTGTTGAACCCAAGATACAATTCCCTTAGTGCAGATAAGTTGCCAACGTGTCTTGGTATAGTTCCACTCAGTCCAGTCCTCGATACTGAAAGAAGTTGAAGATTTCTGCACTCATATAAATCTGATGGAATTGAACCCGACAGCGGATTTACAGAGAGGTAAATCTTCTCAATCTGCGGCGCAAGTTGACAATATAAATCCAGAGGAAAATTACCAGATATCCTATTGTCTGAAAATCCTACACTTCTCAATGTAGAAATATTAAATATTTCGAGGGGAATAGAGCCCGTAAGCTGGTTGTGCTCAACGGAGATGTCCGTCAAGCTAACGAGATTACTGATTTCGTGTGGTATATTTCCTTGAAGTGAATTGCCACCTAAACTTAGTATCTCAATCTTGGACATGTTGAAAAACCGAGGCGAGATGGTTCCAAAAAAATTGTTATACGAAAGTAGTAGGGATTTTAGTTGGGGTAATTTAGTGAAAAATAAGGGTAATTCTTGGGTGAAGTTGTTGTGGTTTAAATATATGAACTTGAGCCGACGAAGACGAGACAGCTCCTCGGGTATGACACCTCGGAAACTGTTATTTTTGAGGCTAAGAAAACCAAGAAATGAGAGGTTTCCGATGTGTGGAGAGATTGTGCCTGATAGACCCATGTTTGAAAGATCTAAGGCTACAACTCGTTGGTGGCGAGTGGTACAAACAACTCCCACCCACTTACTAGTACAAGGAGAGGTTGATAGCGACCAGTTGTTCATCAAGATATGGTCACCAGAGATGAAAGTAAAACTAGATTTTAAAGCAAGAAGTGCAGATTGATCTGTGGTGATATTCAACTTCTCATGACGAGTTTCTCTACTTATAGATGAGCAATTTCTAATTTCTACTACTAACACTAGAGCCACCATGAGGAGTATGGAGCTACCTCTGTCCATATTTGATTATGCAAAACTTTGTGTTGGGCACTAGCAATTCAAAACTACATAATATGGTGCTTTATTGCTTTGTTTAGGATTTATCCATTTACGTCTATTTCTAATAACCAATAAAAGGTAAAATTTCAACTACTTAAATTAAATTAGGCTGATATGTGTTTAAAATGATTATATGACTATTTCTTTTGAAAAATTATGAGATTGGAGTTTAAAACCTTTTTAACTATTGTTGTTATGAGTATGTGTGAGAGTGCGAATTTTAGATTTTTACATTGAAATTTAATACAAGATGAATAAGTTATGCATGCATTATCAAAATCTATTCTATGAATTTATCCATCGCCATTAGTGCAGTTCAAATTCTTTAAAATAACTAAAACTAAAAAACAAAACATGTAATAGACAGGAGTGATACCCTCGTGGACTCGTCCAAGTAATAATCTCACATCAAGGTTGACTCCACTTGCACTTGACAGTTGGCAGTAGGCCATCTATATAGAAAATAGCAAGAATTGACTTATTGACTATATTAATATTATATATTCAATTGATATTTTATATTTAAATAATAATTTTTATAATGAAATTTATTATAAATATTCGATTAATGATAAGATAATAAAGTTAATGGAAAAATTTTAAACTTATATCATTGTAATAAATAATTGATATAAATAATTTTTTTAAAAATAAATCTTATTTTTAAATACTAATTTATTTTTGACAATATTATTAAAATCGGATCGAATCGACCGATTCTCAACTGGTTTAATCGCGAACCGGATATGGGTTCGGTTGGTTCGATTAAAATTAGCGGTTTAAGAAAAAATCGAAAAAAAAATCGGTCAAATTGGTAAACCGGGAAAAATCGGGTTTTCTCTCTTTTTTTTTCTTTTGTTACGTGGGTTTTCTCCTTTTAGTCTTTTTGTGAATCAGTTTAATGAATTGTTAGAATATTTGATGATGTTATTTTGATTTATAAGAATATTATCAGTTATTATGAATTTTTATATAAGAATATTGTCAGTTTATCATGAATTTTTATATAAGAATATTGACTGTTCACTATGAATTTTTAGAATATTTGATAAATTTATAAAAATATTTATAATTTATATAATATTTTTCTTAAAAAATAATAATTCAATTGAATCATTAATTAAACTTAATTAAACCATAAACAAATAGTTTTATTGGTCGGATGTCACACGATAACATTGATTTTTGGGAGTCGAAAAACTTGGAAAGTTCGTTTTTCTATCTGGTTGAAAAAATTCAGCCACACCCAGTACTCTGCGGAAGACTTGAAAACTCGATTGTCTTATTAGGAAATAAAATGCGCCATGTATTTTCACCTAACCATAAAGTGGTGCATGACTTTTTAAGTAGCTTTGGAAGACTTGTATATGGTCCTTTTCTTTTCTTTTCTTTTTTTTTTTTTTGGTAAATTGGATATGGTCTTCTACTAACAAGTGTAAAGTACGTTTAGTTGTTTTCTTTTAATTAAATTTTATTTTGTTTTCTACTTTTCTATTTAGAATAAGAGATATATAAATCTGGCTTTTGCAATTTCATCTTTTGAATTCAAAAAATCAATCGTCCTATTACTGTCCTTGGCTTTGAGCAATTTTGGAAAAAAAAAATCACTAAAAATATCGGTGATAAAAAAAAGTGTAAATTAATTAACGCTGGTGGTACTTGATTATGATATATTTAAATTTAAATACGACCAAATTCTTTTTATTTGAACTAAGATGAAAGTTTATATTTTAATTATTTCAATAAAATTCTTAAATACAAACAACTTGATAATTAAAAAAAATTAGTTATATTACAATACAAATTGAGATATTTTCTATCAATTCAGTGTATTATTGTATTAATAAGACGTATAACTTTTACAATTCCCAAGTCAATTCAACGAATAATAGCAACACCACATAATATATACACAAATACGGAGTACATAAGAAGATTAATATCTTAACCCCAGCGTATGTCAATTATCCTTTGATAATGATCTTCATTACCTGAAGAAAGATTGACAGAGAGTCGAGAGGGGTTGTTAATGATTTTCTGATATTGAAAAGTTTATGTCGAATAAAAATCGATGAAAGAGAAAAAAAATGAAAAAAAAGAGATTAATTCCCGCAACCGTTTCGCGCAACACAAACAAAACCCCGTTCTCTCATTAGCTCAGTCATCAGTCATCACTCTCAATCTCCCATCATCTTCCGAAAATGTTGAACCCCAAACTCCCCGATGACCTAATTGTCGACATACTCACTCGACTTCGGGTGAAATCCCTAATTTGCTTATATTAGTGTATTTTTTGTTCGATTTAACGAGATATCGATAAAATTTAATAATTGCGCATGTTTTAAAAAATTTGTGTATCAAATAATTTGTGAAACGAAATGTATAAAACTAATATAATTTAGGAATCATTAAGAAAAAAAAATTCCCTTTTGCGAATTAGTGCTTTTGTTCCTTTTGGTTATGCGTTTGTTATCCTGCTTATTTAGCATCTCTTGAAAAGAAAAAAAAAAAGAAAAAGAAAAATTGGGATGCGAATAGAAGTTATTATATTTTCATATATTCATCATTAATGGTGTTCATTGTATTCATATATTTATCAAAGAATTTTTAAGTCCATATTGGAGACTGCTGCTGCTTTGGAGCTATTATAATGTTCTTCAGACGTGAAAAATAGCTTGGAAGTCTTTTTCTTCTCCAAATTCTTATATGAGCGCTCTTGTACTCCAATTATATATGAAAAATATATAATAATATAAAATAAAAAAATCAATGGCTCATTAATTATTGAAAATATAACAAATTTATTATAAATTTGATAAAACTTGAGTTACACATTTATTTTCGGGATTTTAGGCCTAATATCCTTGCACAATAGAACCACTCATTAGTGCTGGCAGACCTAGATAAATGAAAAATGCCCATGAAACAAATTGGAATTATATCTCAACGTTAATGCCCGAAGCTTACTCAAAACTATTTTCCTTCAATTTGAATTGCATCAGTTCTGAGCACAAGTTGCGTTCCTTAACAGAAGTGAAGTGCTAAAACCAAGCTTTGAAGAAACAAGATCAAGATCAATCTCAATAAGATGATTCTCCATTTGATGCCCACCCAACACTATTGAAGTTGTTGGCTTCGAACCTCCATCCACAAATGCTAGACATAGCACATTCTTATTCACTGCAACCATTGAATTAGCACCATAAAACCTCCAATAATTGCTTGGGAGGACTAAATCTACATGGGGCACAAGAAAAACTTTGATAAGAGCCTTGAGATGGTAGTCTCCAATTTGGTAAAAGGGGTGATGGTACTAAGTTTCGTGCCACCTATCGCCTCGCTTGTTGATTTTAAGCAAGGAAGTCTTGATTGCGATGGCACTCTCATCAACTTTGATAGATTTAACATCAATGAAGTACTCATTAGAAGTCTCCCCTGTTTCAGATACTGGAGCGGTGCTTACAGGATTGATGATGAGTGGAGTCGGGAGTCGTGATTAGTTCTTTCGCGATGTCATCAACATAAGGGTGCCTGATATATGGCCCCCCACCTATAAACATGTGCCCAAGACCATAACCTTCCGAAGATGGCACACAAAGAGAATGGCCGAGAGAGAGAGAGAGAGAGAGAGAGATAAAGCGTTCTTGGTTTGACTGGGACGCTGGTAGGTTCTTATCCATTCTGTAGCAGAAAATCAGTCCAAGCTAGGAGTTGAACAAGACCACACAATGTGGATTACTACACCCGAAAAGGAACAATTGAGGAAGACGTGATTGAATGTTTCTGTATTTCCAGAACAGAGACAACATGCAACAGGGGAAAAGAGGTTGAATTTATTAATTCTATCAGCTGTTAGCAAGGCTCCATGGAAAGGGAGACATAACATGAAGGAAAATCTCGGAACCTCGAACTTGTGCCAAACCATCAAGTGCCAACTTACTACAGGAGACTTGTCTGCTAATGAATTGTAGATGTGAGCTAATGAATTGAACATTATGGTCAAATTCCTCAATAAACTATTCTTGCACAGAGGGAATATCCATTTACTGTTGTGGAGAAAATTACTGACCATAAGATGCTTTTCAAATCCTCTGACAGTTGCAGGATGCCTGTATAAGGATTGAGCAAGAATATCTCCATTTTATCAAGGGTCAAACCAAAAACTTGTACAATTCCCATTTCCAATTTTGTACTTAAGAAATCTCCTGGCCGTAGGCGTACGTCGCATTAACCAATCAAGTTTTGAAATTTTGAATATACCAATCCAAATGTGACACATATGCTTTAGGCGCCTAAAGCATCGTAGACTCACAGAGCATAACTCTAATATCAATTCGAGTAATGCATTTGTTAGTAAAATATGGAAGCAATCACATTTATTCAAATCAGAACATAACTAAAATTCTTAACATTACTAAATCCTCACATTGACGTCTTACATTCAGTATAATATATAAGAACTATACTGATAGTGCATATGTACTGTAGTTTATTTATTTATTTTACTGGTTTTTTAGTTGCAATCGCAGTGGATCATAGTCAGTTTCTTTAGGAGTTAAATAACAGAATTTTCGAGCTAATTGCTGCTTAGTTAAGAATTTTTAGTAAATCTTGTTCTGAAGTAGTTGGTGATTTCTTATGTACATGTACTCTTTCCTAAAACTAAGTAATAACATATGGGTTTTCTAATTTCTCTTGTTGTGTGCTTACTAGGTAATAAAAACTATTCATGCAAAGAATGTCATGACACATCTTTCTGCAAAACAATCGTTGCATATTACACATATACATCACAGGTATACATGAGGTTGTAGTAGTGTACTTTTCAAACTTACTATTACATACTGGTACACAATCAGAAAACCTATTTCATACGACATATATGTTATTTATTTATTTAATCTTTTTCCAAATCTATGTTTTCCAATAGCCTAAAATCATTTCTTTGCCATGCATGACTAAAAAATGTCCTTTTCTGGAATCATGGTCAAGCACATTGTGACGACCCCACAATCCCTCACTGGATCAGGGCTTCGTTAAAAGAAGGAAAAGATAACCATACATCCATTCATAAAATAACTACTGAAAGAAACGACAAATAAGAGTTATTATAACCCAAAATATCATATTTACAGCGGAAGCTATTTTGTTTCTATTTTGTAAAACGAAATATCATTTCCCAGATCATCTTCCTTCATTCCCTTCCTATTGGCATCACAAGGCTAGCCAACTTCAGTAACCAATCATTTTTGCCTTCCCCTTATCCGAGGGTTCAGCCTTAACTTCTTGCCCTGCAAGACATTAAAATTCAAC
>CM025786.1:1990539-2006527 GCA_014636745.2 Centella asiatica | reverse complement strand
TTGCTAATCCCCTTTGATACCTTCTCAAGGATTTAACCTTATAATCACGAGTACCACATTATTATAAAATTCTTATTGAAAGTATATGAATTTATCATTCATATCCAAAAGAATTAGACTTCATGCAAAAATAAGATAACATAAAATAAGATTTGCCACAAAATATATTATCTCATATTATAAAACAAATTTACAATTTTCGGGTTCTCACACACACCCTTTTGGTGCAAACCCTAACTTCCCACCAGCCACATCATAAACAACCTCCAATGTCTTCTGCTGCACATTCCCAAAAATTCCCATCTCACTGGCATCCTGATTGGCTATGAAAGCCAAACACCAAAGCGATTTGCTCACAGGATACCAAATTCCGGAAGGATCGAGATTGACCATAACATTTCCACCAAACACAAAAGAAATAGCTGGTATAGACACTGTTGTATAGTTACTGAAGTCATAGCAAGTGTCAAATTTCGAAAACGGTTTTCCCAATGGATACTTCATCATTAACTTGCGAAAAGTGTTTCTCAATGGAGTATAAACTCCTGGTGGCAACCTCGAAATCTCTGTCCCAGAATCTATAATTGATCCTGCATTCGAAAACACCGTCCCGCTGATTGGTAATTTTTGACCTCCAACGTACAATGCTAGTATATCAATGAAGTAAAATGTTGTTCCTTTTGAGCTAGCAAATGTGGTGTACTGCATTCCACTTGAGACAGTGGACTTTCCGAAAGATAAGTATCCAGTTCCACTTGATGTAGAAGGAAGACAATACGAAAAGTAGCTTCCGAATCGCTGAGATGTTTGTGAGATTATGGAGAGTTTATCACGAGCTAAGCCGATTAAACCGGCTGTGCTGCCAAACAAGCCTCGGTTGATTCGGCCACAGCCAAAGTAGAAGTCGTCAACAACATCGTTCGCTGTCAATGTCAGCTTGTCTTTAGCTAAATATCCGATTGAGGAGGACTGATCGCCGTATTGGATTTTGTAAACGCAGGTTGTTCCGCGGCATCTAGGTTGATTGTTGGTTGCTGAGTTGAGTTGGTTGCAAAGTGTTGTGTTGCATGAAATGTTGGCGTAGGTACTGGACTCGGACGGGTCAAAAATTGTTTCTCGTTGTTTGTAGCAACTTTTAACACAAGGTTCGCATTGAGTCCATGTTAAATCGGACCCGGTGTCGAACATTAGCGAGAGGTCTTTCTTCGGCCTACCGAGTCCAACGTTAACGATATAGTTACCGGCGCCCAGTGAAGCACCCGATTTTGCTGGGAGGGTGGATTTGGAGGACTGGAAGGTGTTTTTGGCAGAGCTGAAGGCAACTCGGGCATTGATTGAGTCGACTCGGGATTGATCATGAGTGAGGATTTGAGTGGATGTTGAAGCGTCCAAAAATTGAGTTGGTTTGTAGCATGGTCCGTGTTTGTGAACAACTTTGAGAGAGACTTTTTTGTTGGGACCTGTTGAAGGAATTAGAGCCACTATTGTTAGAAATATCTCAATCCACTTGCGTACAATAAATTATATACTTAAACAAGTTCTTTAATAAAATTTATTTTATGTAATCTTAACCGTATGAATGGATAGAACATAAAAAATATGTGGGTTTACTAATTTTCATACATTTTTATAATATAAAATACATTCATTTTAATTGTTGAAATATAATATAATTTAAATGGTTAATATTCGATAATTATTCACTTGTAAAAATCATGTGTTTTATATTGTTTATTTGTATAAAACTTGGTATACCATTATATTTTTTACATATTATATTCATCGTATGATTAAAATTATATAAAATAAATTTTATTAAAAGTTATTAAGTGCATTTACAAAAATTGAGAGAATAAGATAGTGAAAAGGAGTCTAAGTCCATTCTCGGCGGTATATAGTCCTTTTGAATTGAATATAAGGCCTATTAAAACAGGAGATGATATCCATAGAACAGTTACTAACGACCCTATTTGTTTTGTATGTATGTGTCAAATACCAAATATTATTGTACTTTTCTACATTAAAATTCTGACTTAATTAATACTCACTTCATTCCCAGTGCTACAAAATATTATTTTATACTAAATATTCCCATTTTGACAATTAACTGAATTAAGGTAGCCTAATGCAAATAATTGATTCCTAAGATGTAGGGTCAAAAGAGCTAGCTAGTAATGCAAACCATGAAACACAATTCTTGTGATCGAAACATGTTTTTTTGGTGTTTTATCTATTTTATACTCGGTTGGTTTTAAAATTAAAGATATATTTTTAAAACGATAATTTTTAAAAATAATTTTTATATTTCAAATATATCTTATTATAATATTATTTAAATAATAGTAATGACAATTATAATAGAAATTACAAAATATAGTGGAGATAAATGAAGTACTAAAATAGTAGATAGTATTTGAAGAATTTCTTGACTATTTATAGTATAAAAATAAAAATGTATCTCTAATTTTACAACAAACAAAAAATAAATATTTATCTCTAATTTTGGAACAAATTGAGTAAAACTTTTCATGTTGCTAATACAATTATTATGCACATGAGGATAATTCTGTGACTATGGATAAAAACATTCACTTACATTTTGCAGCCTTTTTTTTGATAGAAAAAATGAGAAATAAGTGACTGTTTTTGTCAACAGTCATATATTTACATTCATTACGAGACTCATCTTATCTTTTTATTTTTTTATATCAAGTTAAATTCTATAACTATATATAAAAATAGTCACTTGCATAGGCCGATCCCTTTTTGCTAACTCACTTTTATCTAATTGACGGTTTTCAAATTTGTATATGCTGAAAATGAATACAAACACCGAGATAGATATATACAAGTGTTAATTATATCCATTTAATCAGCTAGGCCCTTATAGAGACAAAGTCGCCATCTTTTTTCCTTAGCATAGGATAATTATTTCGTTATTCAATTCATCTATGATTAAGTAAATTAGAGTGATATGATATTTCGGCTCAATAACTTGTCAATAAGAGCTGGGAATCTTTGAATAAACTTTTACTGTACAACCCAAAGCCCGAAAGATATCAAGACTTACAGTTTCAAGTCAGCCCAAAATTATTAATAATAATACATAAAATTAATTTACTCTGAATTTCTTAAATAATAATTTAATTTATATATATATATATATATATATATATATATTATAATTTTCATTAGAGTAATTTCATACTGTTCACACGTGGATATGGAGACTTCATTTCTCAAGGCTTATATATTAATTCAGTAGGATTATTATTCTTATATATATGCTCGCCCCCTTTTTATTTTTGGATTCTTTAATTTGTAATTTGTGGTGAGTTCTTTCAATTATGACTTTTTCCTTTTCTCTGATTAAAAAAAATTATTGGTCTCCATAATTTAGTAATATGAAAATGGTGACCAAAATCAATCATAGAAAATCAAACTGTGCGCACGCTTGTATGTATTTGTGCGTGTATATGAAATAATATAAGTAAGATCAGAAAAGACAATCTTAACTTTATTCCAATAAAATGAGTTACATTTACATATTTTACAAATATTATTAAGGTTATATATTGAATACGATTTAGGATTAATTTACCGAGTAATTTTAAATTCGATCAAGACGTACAGTTTCTATGAGTCAAATTTTATGGTCACCAGTTGTTAATTGCAAGAAAAAGTCCAAATATTTTTTTGTTTGCATTTATTCGACTTGAACGAAATTTGAGACGTAATAAATGTCGTCCATTGCGGACGAACTTTGATCCATATTTTATCTTTAGTATTGTCGATTATTAAAAAAAAGAAATAAAAACACTTTTTGTAAAAAAAAAACAAGATAGTTCACAAATTAATCATGATAAATTTATTATGTATCGATGCAATTATTAAATTATTCACAAATTTTAGCAGCATGGCTTTTTATTTTACGTTTAGGATCTCTTTAAACCAAACTCAACCACTTTTATTATAATTTATTATTTTAAATCTTTTACCTTTTGATTCTCTTAAAAATAAATTTTATATATTTATATTTAAAAAAAGCGAGACATTTATATTGTGTGCTAATTTTTTATATGAGAATAATTATAAGATAAGATCGATAGTATAAATTAAAAATAATTTTTAATAAAATGTATAATTATGATATTATTGAGTTAATAAGACATTTGACTTTTAATATCACTGAATTAATAATGATTCAATCACAAGTTCAACTAATGACTCATCCACCTAATAGTTTTTCGATATCATGTACGATCCAAGTCTAAAAATATTTACGGACATGTATATTGTTGATGACTCATTTATTTGTATTTGGTTGAATATTTTAGTGTAAACTACCTTGTACTCCGTATTTTGGACTTACCATCGGGGGAGTCCTTTTACTTGATAAAGGTTGTCTCTCGCAAGAAAAACAACTTTGAGTGCTTGCAGTAATTTTTTTAAATTCAATTATGTTTCTTAAATTTAGAAAATTTTGATGAAAAATAAATAAAAATTAGTTATACTAATATTCATATTTTAAATTTAATTTAATGATTATGAACATTGTTTCTCTACATCTATAATATCAATATTCACATTTGTCAAAATTATAATATTATTTTATCTCACTTTATACAATTTTATAATCCAAAATTACTCATCAATACACACACACTCACACACTTATATATTATTTATATTAAAATCTTATAATTTATAGTTTTTAAATTCATTAAGACCATGTATTATAGTGATTAATTAATACATTAGTACAAAATACTAATGTATATACTATTATAATTTTTATTATATTATAATTATTATCTATAAAGTGATATATATTTATATATTATATAGTATATCATATATAATATGTTAATATATTATAATATATAAACTAATATATAATATATTGTTATCAAATTAATATTATTTATATATAGTAATATTATATGTTATAAATATTAAAATATGATTTATAATATACATTAATAAATTATCTATATGTACTCATATTGTAATATTATATTATAATTAATATATGTGTGTGTGTGCGATATATATAATACATACAAATATATTTTTATATAATATATATTAATGTATAAAATGTATAAAATGTATAAAATGCATTATTTATTAATTAAATAATTAACAAATGTAAATAATAAAAATTTAAAATATTGTTATTTTATTATAGTATATCATATATTAGAAAATTTAATGTAGATGAAATAAATAGAGAATCTGTTTATATATAAAAAAGTGTGTTTAATTTTATAAATATAGAATCTAAAAAGGGAACGGTGAATGACCTAACATCGGGTTGAATCAATACAGCAAATGAAGTCAGTTCGTGATGTGTGTTTGATGATTTACCGTTAATGAAGTCTGTTATTCTTCATTCTTTATTTCCTAATGTGCGATATCTAACCACAATAAGATACATAGACAAGAAACAAATGTCTGATTTATTTTAGATTAAATTTTAAAAATTTTAAATTTCTGTAAATTTAACACAAAACAAACAAAACCAATAAAAACAACTTACAGAAACTTGAAAACATTGATTTTTTTGGGTACTTTTAAGAATTAACTAACTACGGAGTATTACATTGGGGGTCAGAGAATTGAATCTTCAACGTTGAGGAATGAACTTTTACCATTGGTACAAATACTGATTTAGCATAACTTCATATCTAGTTATTTAAGCAAGTGTAAATCATATGACCAAAAAATAAAAATAAAAATACAAAAAAATTAAAAGCAGAATTTTGGAGACAGAGAAACGGACGTACCTTTTGTAGGGGAGTCACAAACAGAAGATGGTAGCAGTGAGCTGGTGTGGACTGTATGAAAATGGCTGCTTTCTGTGGTGGCCGGTTTTCCGTGAATGACGGCGTCTCCATGGTTAAAGTTAAATAGAATTATTAAAGAGAAGAAGGAGAAGAGATGATATGCAGTGGAAAAAGCCATGAAAATATAAGTTTCGAGAATGAGATATATGATATTTAAGAGATAATTGCACTTCAATTGTCTAAGTGCGTTTAGATAAGCTTATTGTGCATAATGCAAACTAACTTATATAAATAAATTTTCAGCTCTAGCTCCAAATTTCTAAATGTCGCCACCACTGGGATAATGCCCACTTGGAATTGTAATTCCAACCGAGTTATTCGATAATTGATTTGGTTTGATTAGATAAATAATCGATTCGATTGTTTTATTGAGTAAAGTTCGAACACTTTTTACTAATCGTCAGTTTATCAAGTCGAGTCGAGTATGTAACTCGATACTCATATAAATTTGTTTTAACATGATGTTCAATCCAATTATTTATTTATTATTATTTTAAACTTTTACTCGAGTCGACTTGATATTAATCAAAATATTTAATAGTCGAAATTATGTTTGATAAGTGCTTGAAAGATCTTGTGAGTAGCTCGATAAGAATTCAAGTTGAGTTCAAACACAATGTTACATGTTCGTTAAATGTTCGATTCAACTCGAACTCGATAACAAGGTTAATGAGTCGAGTTCGATCATTTCATACTTGTCTCGATTACAACTCCAACCTTACAATAAATTAGTTTAGACTTACGATCTTCCTTTTCTTTTCAATCCCATTTTACTATCTTTTATATCTATCAATAACATTAATACAATAAAATTTTTAGTTATTTTCTCAATTATCAGTTTTATTACTTCCAACAATTAAAATTAAATTTTGAAATGGGAGAAGTAGAATACTTGGAAAGTTCGTTTATCTGTCTGCTTGAAGAAATCCACCCACGTCCACTAGTCTGCCGAAGACTTGAGAAGTCAATTGTCTGGTTAGGAAGACTAATGGGTCTTCTAGTCAACCAATGTAAAGCACATTCACTTATTTTCTTTTAATTAAATTTTATAATATTGTTTTCTACTTGTGGTCTTCTATCTGCCGTGTGCAACTTCATCTTTTGTATGGAAAAATTCGATCATCATATTATTTTCCTTGGACTCGAGCATTTTGGAATAAAATAATCCCAAAAAGATAACTAAAATATCAGTGCTTAATAATGAAAATTGTTACTCCCTCTCTTATTTTTGATACTCTAAGATCGTAAAACAAAAAAAAAAAAAAGAATAATGTTCGAATTGATTAATGCCGGAGGTACTTGATATCTAATTGATTATAATATATTCAAATTTAAATACGACCGAAATTTTTTATCTGAACTAAAATGAAAGTTAATATTTTAATTATCTCAATAAAGTTGCTAAATACAAGCTTGGTAGTAATTTTTTTTTTTTGACAATATTACAATATAATTTGAATATCAGGATTGCAAGTATATTTGAAATTTGAAATATTTCTCTAATTCTAAACAGGATAATGTAATTGGCATTGCTCTTATGATCTTATTTGCCAATATTAACATAGAAAATACTAGGTGAGTTTACAAATATATGTTTCCAATGAACCTAATATATGAGGTGAAACGATATATATGGGTGCACTCAAAATTCAAAATTTTCATTTGAACAGAAAATTTTATACCGTACAATCTTAAGATGAACATGTAAAATTAAACTGTTTAGCCTAAAGTAAGTTATAGGGTTGCATAGCATCACTCTATCAACATATATGATTCATAGTTTAATCTAGTAATATTTACAGAAAATGCCATGTAATTCCGTAGGAGGGGGTGGAACAGGGTGGGGGTGGGGTGGGGGTCAGGGGTGGGAATGGGGCGGAGAGCAATTGGATTGAAAAATCAACATATCAATAGAAAATATATTACCTCTTAATCAAGCTAACCTCTAACCTATATTTGGAAAGTTCGTTTGTCTATCTGCTTGAAGAAGACTTTGAAAATGGTGCAATATATCTTCACCGTGAAAATGGTGAAATCCAGCCACGTACGTTCACTTGTTTTCTTTTAATTAAATTTTATACTCCATCCGTCTAGGTAAATAGTTTTTTTTTAATAATTTATAAATATCGAGAAATCAGTAATTGCTATATTGATTTTGTATAAAATGTTAAATTTTTTTAAATATTTTTTTAATGTACAATAATAAGCATTCGTTCTTTCTCTATTAAATGACTAATTTTTATAATATGTAATTGAAGGTCTTTTGAAAAATAAATCATTAAATACTCCCTTATAAAGTATAAAAAAAACTTATTTAATGGAACGGAAATAGTTTTATTTTGTACCTATCATCTTCTATCTGCCTTTTGCAACTTCATCTTTTGTATGGAAAAATTAAATCATCATATTAAGTATCGTTGGCTTTGAGCATTTTGGAATAAAATAATCCAAAAAAAATCACTAAAATATTAGTGCTTAGTAATGAAATTGTTACTAGATCTCTTATTTTATTTTCGATACTCCAAGGTTGTAAAACAAACAAAAAAAAATGTGCAAATTGATTAAGGATAGAGGTACTTAATATTTAATTGATTATAATATATTCAAATTTAAATACGACAAAAATCTTTTTATCTGAACTAAAATGAAAGTTTATAGTTTAATTATCTCAATAAACTGCTGAATACAAGCTTGATAATAAATGTTTTTTTTCCTGACTATATTACAATACAATTTAAATATCAGGATCGCACGAATATTCGAAATTTAAAATTTTTCTCTAGTTCTAAACTGGATAATATAGTCGGCATTGTTTTTGTCCTATTTGTCAATATCAACATATATAAAAAATACTGGGTAAACCTACAAATGTATGATTCCAATAAGCCTAAATATGAGGTGTTATGAATATATAACGGTGCATTTAAAACACAAAAATTTACATTTGAGCTGAATTTTTTTTAATCTTCAGTCTTAACATGAACACGTGAAATTAAACTTTTTAGCCTAAAATAAGTTGTAGGTTTGCATAACATCGCTCTATCAACAGGTATGATTCATATGAAATATTAATGATTTTCCTAAAATAATAATAATAAGTTTAACTAAAAAAAGAATATGGGTATGCTATATGTAACTTTTTAGTAATACAGAATAGGTTTTGATTTTCGAAAACTTAAAACTAAAAACGACCAAAAGTCTTTTGGATTTCTAAAAACAACGAACCAGTGATTTTTGGTATTTCTTTTGTTCAACCCGTTCATTCAGTTCACTCTTGGACACTTTGAATCAAGATCATCATATTTGAGTGGTGCTAAAGACACCAATTTATACATAAATAAATGTGTACCAACTGATATAACTAAACTCTATAGGAGATTGTTGAACCCTGATGAGCTCACTATTAAAATTTTAGTAGTTGATAATTTGTCACATATATTTGTGTACATTTATTTGTACATGCGAGCTGTTAATGTCCATAGTATTTCCAATCATTATTTTCCCGGAATTGTGAGGTTTTTGTGCTCTGCCTGAACTGCTGAACTGAAGATTTAAATTTCTGATATACCAAATTACAATTGAAGAATACTTTTTTCTCATTCCAAAATAAAGAGTTACTGTTTTTCAAATAAGTTTGCAAGATCCTTAAATTAAAAAGGGACATACCTTAGAATTGTTTTTAGAAGGAATGGAGTACAATTCTTGGGGAATTGTTTTTTTAGGTAAAACTCCTTACATCCTAAAATGGGAGATACATTTTATTTTACAAAAATATGTTTGTCAAATTTTGTAATTCAAAATTGAAGTAAAATTATTTAATTTGTTAATTATTTTTATAGATATAACATAGAGAAGATAAAGATTAATCTTAATTACAAACTATTGTAGAGTTATAATTTACAAATTCATGAAATTATATAGAATTTCCAATTTCGAAACGACGACCGAGGGAGTAACTTTCTTTTGGAAGGGATGAAATACACATTTTGGGGATAAACAAAAAAGAAAACTTTGCTATAAATTTTTTTTTTAGCTATAATTTTTTTATCCAGTCAGGAAATATATAATTACCAGAAGTAATGAACAGTGAATCTAACAAGGTAACCTAGGGTAAATCCTATAGTCACGTGCCTTCCAAAAAAGGGCATGTCCACAGAAAGCGATAGAAAGCGTAGCCGTTTAGAAAACACAAACCCTAGACATATACATTCTCTCTTTTCTGAGCATACTAAGCCGAAATTATCTGAAAACGGTGGCCACCAGCACGGCCTCCAGCCATGTCGTCCACCATCTCCTCCAACTTGCGGGAAGATGAATAGAAGAAATACTTACTCGTCTGTTGGTGGAGTTGCTGGTTTGCTCCAGGTCAGTGTCTCAACCCTGGAATTCCCTAATCTTAAGCCCTAGGTTTATCAAATCTCACCCCATTCAGACCACACTCCGAACCCCAACAGCTGTCTGTTTTATATGTATTTTAGTCGTATTGCTCTCTTTCTTAATGATTCATCCAAGAACTCGACCATATCCAGGTTATATGTCCATCCAAATTAGAGCAAAATGCAGATTGTGAGTTCTACACATGACCTAATCTGCCTCTACAAACCAAGTTTGGAAGGTACTGTTGTCTTGTGGAATCCGGCCATGCGACTGTGGAAGGAAATTTCATGTCCTCCTATCCTCAATTCTGTCTCAGAAATTAAAGGCGAGGACGAGGAGGACGGGTGCATCTGTCAATGGTCGGTGGGGTTTGGGTACGACCCCATCTCCGATGATTTCAAGGTAATATGCATATGTTATTGAGCAAAAATGGTGTGTCAGGTCTAAACATGTAAACACAACATGTGGAAATAAGTCAAGAGTGCAATTATGGGTGATGTCTACCATTTAAGATGTGATGTTATAGTGAAGGGCATCCCATACTTTATGGGTTTTAGAGAGGATAGTGATGGGAATCCTCGTTTTAGTACTTATGCTTTTGCATTTGATGTTGTTAAGCAAGACGAGTTTAGGAAGTTTAGAAAACATTATGCCCTTGCTAGGTTTGTGGATTTATTGGGCTCAGTTGCTGGGGTTGCTTTCTTGAAATCATCCGGTAATATTTCTATTTATACTTTAAATAAGAGCTCTGGTACTTGGACTAAGAGTTTTTCTGTACCTATTATTTCGGAAAGCATATATGACATGCCACATTATGCTGCAAAAGGCGATGTATTCTTTGAAAAAGTTAACAAAATAATAATACTGAAAGTAATTTATGCGCCAATACCAATTGTGGTCAGCTGTGCTTTGTATTTATAGATTGAATCCTTATCTGTTGCAAGTCTTGTTACATAAGATGACTATACAAGTATTTGAAAAGTTAGGTAAAGAAAAGTGATAAGACTACAACTCTAACTTCTTATTCTTAACCCAACAACTATGAGATATACCCCAAGAAGGAATACTTCAGATAATAGAAAATGATAAAATGCAACTATTTAGTCTTGACAGGAAAAATCATAGAATTAAGCATTTTGCTGGTCCTGATCACGTGTGCGTCGATCAGAGTATTTAGCTGCAGTGAGAGCTTAGTTTCTGTTAGTCGGATAGAGCAGCTTGAAGAAGAGGATATCAAGCAGACTGATGTCACAGGAAAGGGAAACATGGATTCTGCTCCAAGAGGTTGGTGTTTTTTTGTTGCATGTTCAATAGATGTAGATGCTCCTTTTGTATCATATTTATTGCAATTTCACATTATAAACTTGGATAGATCCAAGTACTTTATCTACACACGACCTCTAAATATGCTTTAATAAAACACAGATTTTACAAGTTAGTGTTTAATTAAACATTTTGTCAACCTTTCCTAATTAATAGTTGCGGGGAGATTACAAGCTGCCAGCCATCTACTTCCAAATCTCATGTTGTTTGCTACAAGAGTTTAATTTGACACATAAGATTCCTTACCTCAAATTATTGATGCAAAGGAGTAGTGGTGTCATTTACAACCAAGAATTAAGAACTACACACACTGCGCACGGGTGCATGTGTGTGCATGTGCTTGCACACACATACACTTGTAGATAGATAGAGAAAGAGATCCAGATGTCTGACAGAGATCTTATCTGTCAGAATTTAAAGGCTGAAACCACATTCTATTCAGGTATCTTGAACTTCTTGCGGAGGCCTTCAGGTTAATCGTTTAATTGTCCCTAGGGTTTCAAATCTGTCCATTTCAGTTCTAGAAATAAAATTTCTAGAACTCACCAAAAATACACCCTTAGTCCAAAAGCTTTGGAACAAATACAAAACCCTCAACCCCAATTAAAAACATTAAAACAAAAGCCTGGTTTCAAAGCTGAAACCTAGTAAAAAGAAATTCTCAACCCCAAACCAATCTAAAACAGCTTAATCCCCAAATTATATGCAATCAGTCCCACAAAATGCTTAGAACAACCAAATCAGAAAACTACTATCAACCACCATCAAGAAGAAGAGTTGACCTCAACAAAACTGCCCATGATCAAAACAGAGCTCGAACCATGTCACTGCAATATAAAAAATTCTCCAACAAACCCTCAACACAAAAGAGCAAAGAAAACCATAATCTTAAACCAAACCTAATGATGCCAACCAAACTTAACTGAGACCTTTTTAAAACCATTGGATATTCATAAGATTTTGATCATTTTTTAACACAGAAATATTCATGTCTATATTACTCTATTAATGTCCACATCATTTTATCTAAATCTGCCTCCTGCTCTGCACTTCTCTCAAATAAGCCCAATTCTTGTCCCAATTCAATGGCCTTTGCAATCTGCTCATTTCTTCTTTTAAAATCCCCATCTGAAATTGATCTATTGGCTATTTCCTTTTTTCTCTTCCCTTTACCTACAAAACCCTTACGAACCTTATTGTGTTTACTCTCAGTAACATCCTTCACAAATCTCCATTTATTGATAAAGCTATGGCTTCCTTTTTTCATTTTAACCTTCCTCGATCCCCTAGAGCACCTTTCTGTTTGGGAATTGGGTACGTCACCTCTGATTTCTTCCAACTCATCCCCCTCTCTTGCAATTCTCTCCCTTATTTCAGAACAAACAGGACATTCACATACCATATCCTTTCCTTTGGATTTCTTTTGCATAATGTAAACATCTGATTAACATGGTCAACCTCTGCACCAAATTGGCATACATTTTTTTAATTGGCAATAAAACAAATTTCGTATATTAAAGAATCACAAAAGAATATAAGAGCCTGCCCAAAAGGTTTGGACCATTCCCACGTAGCAAAAAATTAACAACAGCATAAAATACAACAAAAGGTTAACTAGTTAACAGGCTCCAGGAATAGTCAAAGCCATACCCAATCGAAAAAATATGTAATCCAATGCATTTCAAGTAATCGAAGTAAAACCGAACTTATTTAAATAATTGTTCCGTAAGAGAAAGCGGAATTGTTGTTCTTCTTCTACACGAATACAACACTGATATTTTTCTATACTTTTCAATAAGCTACCTCTTTCTTAAAAACTCGATTAGTTCTTGCTTTCCAAGTTGTCAATTTATCTGCAGAAAACAGAGGTAGATGATCTGAATATGAAATGTAGTGCTCTACTTATTCTGTACTGTTGAGGTTCTTTGTTTGCGTTAAACTTGATGGAATTTGATTTCGAATCTTGATGTGCGCGTAATCGTACAAAATGTAAAATCATCTCTTATACTTTAAAAAAGAAGAAAATAACACACAAAGTGAAAACAAACTCTTAATACGTGTTCATATATGCTTATTTGATTATATTTGACAATATTATATACTCCTAACAATATTTGATGTCAATAGGGCACCGATCATCGTGTGGACTAGAGACATGATGACAATGATGAGAGATGTGACCACGATGATGATGCCGTGATGATGGATATGATGATGACCACATAGATTAGGATTTTGATTTTTTACTGTAGCACTGTTATGATATACTTATCTTCTGATATTGTCGTTATTGGATGGATAATTGTGCTATAAACAACAGTTTTTGCTATCAAGCTTTATAGGTTGATGTGTCTGTAAACATGGGTAAAAAGCAATATTTAAAAAATAACTAAATAATCTCGATGGCTTAAGTTATTTCCGATGGCTAGCTAGCCATCGCAATTACAAAAATAAATTTTTAAATGGCAATGTCATGCAACGGATTTGTTCTAATATTGCGATGGCTGCTAGTCGCAATAAAGTGATTAAATTTATTTAATTATATTAAGAAAATAACTTTTCGGATTAATATGAAAAAAAAAAACATTGCAACAACTATAGGTTAAAATTGACAGCGGCTCCCGTCAATATTAAGTACATCAAATTGCGACCGTAAAATCGATTGAACCTATATACGACAATGGTAATATTGACGGTTAAAACCGACGGGTGTCCATCGATAATATTAATTGCGACAGTTTGGCCATCGCAAAAAGCTCATTTTTTTGTAGTGTGTCTAACTAGATTTATCTTAATATGACATTTTGGATTGCCTACTTGTTTGATGTATATTGACTTGATTCCTAACATTACTCTCTCCGACCCAAAAAGAATATATTATAATGGCATGTAATTACCATTGGATGTTGTATAATTTTTCTGAAATATAACAGAATGTAAAATATGGGGTTAAACTTTACATGAGATACGTGCAAAACAATGATTCATTTTCACATAGAACATTCTTGTTGACATGTACGTAGTTTCTCAACTTTTATACCCTCGTTTACGCGAATGCAGACCCCTAATGTCCTATGTGAAATGGAGCGATTAGATCAAAACTTTCGTGAAGAAAATAAGTGTGTAGACGTCGTCAGATGTCATCACCGCAATGTGCAGCTCTATGTCATCTATCATCTATACTGCTATTTGATGAAATTTTACTTGGGACTGTGTTGTGGTTTGTTTTATGTTTTCATGGGAGGTATTATAGGGGCTTGTTATTGATAAAATATGATGCAAATTAAATTCTATGATTGTTAGAGTCCTACTTCTATTGTATTACCTTTTATTTAGGAACACTTTAATAGGTTACGTATTTGTTTTCATGTCTTGGTCGTTAAATTATTTATATGTCGTTGATCGTGAAAAATAGTAGCGTGTAGCACCAGAAATTGTCATCCGTTTTCTGCAGTAATATCAGTTCTTCTTCTTCTTCTTCTTCTTCAAATATCAACATATCTTTGCTCTGCTTTGTAGTCTGCTTATCAGAAATTGTTGTGCTGGCATATATTCTGCAGTAGCCTATACCAGTAACCTACAATTTTGGTATCAGTGTGAGAACCCGAAAATTGTAAATTGGTTTTATAATATGAGATAATATATTTTGTGGCAAATTTTATTTTATATTATCTTATTTTTGCATGAAGTCTAATTCTTTTGGATATGAATGATAAATTCATATACTTTCAAAAAGAATTTTATAATAATGTGGTACTCATGATTATAAGGTTAAATCCTTGAGAAGGTATTAAAGGGGATTAGCAAATCCCATATAAGATTATTTGATCTACAAGGAGGAGAATGAAAGGATTACGTAGCTTTATAACTACGTGTATGATTTAGGTGGCAAGTTTGTGCATGAAGGACAGCAGCTGCTTATACGTACTTAGCTGCTAAGGAATCATGATGAGCAGCCGTATTTACCATCCAAATCAACCAATTATCTTATTTCAAGTTTAATCGTAGCCTACTGTTTTTTTAACTCTATAAATACCCCATCCAAAGTGATATTCTAACTCTTTACCAAATTTCTCTCCTAAGAGTTTCATCAAAATTGTTATCTCTGAAAACTTCCGAGATTTTCTTTCGGAGAATTTTCTCAGAAAAGTTTTGATTCCACTTTGAGAACGAAGAGGTAAGAACTTAGTGTTCTATTCAGTTTTCTTTCATGCATAACATCAAAGATTTACGCTAAGATTAATGTTCTTTGCATCATCATGGGACATCATAATCTGAGATGTTCATGTTAAAGTCTTCCATTGTAGCAGAAGCAGGCTCTGCAGTTAATCTTTGATGAGATATTGCTAGTCCCTGATGAGATAGTCGTAGTCTCCGATGTGATATTCTGATATTCCCCGAAGGGTTATTTATTCCCCGATGGGTTATTTATTCCCCGA
>CM025786.1:1969878-1990529 GCA_014636745.2 Centella asiatica | reverse complement strand
TCTTATGACGAAGCCCTGATCCAGTGAGGGATTTTGGGGTCGTCACAATCAGAGCCTGGTTCGTTCAGATTTGGGCGTTGGTAATATTTCCGGAGTTGCAGCAGCAATCGTCTCAGCCAGGATACAGTGCACAGAAGATGTTCGACAGAAGTTCTGTGCGAACTTTTCGCTATCATGTCAAATGGTGGAGCACTCAATCTCGCTCAATCATTAATCAAATGAGAGCCTTTGGTGAAACTCTAACAGATCAGAAAATTGTGGAAATTTTTTTAAGAAGTCTCCCTAATAAGTATAATTATGTTGTCACTGCCATTGAGGAATCCAAGGATTTGTCTAAACTCTCCCTTGATGGACTAATGGTTCTCTTTTAGCACATGAAGTAAGAATCAGCAGGTCTGATGAAGAAAGTCTTGAGCATATCTTTCAATCTCAAGTGGAGGTTAAAAGCAAAGGGCAATCAAATGAATGTAATTATGGGCAGCAAAGGCATTCTGGTAGAGCCTGAGGTAGAGGTGGCTATCGTGGCCGTGGAAGAGGACGAGGAAGGTACAATACAAGGTACTCTGACCGTAAAGATAATAAAGGAAGGCAGTGTTATAATTGTACAAATTATGGACACATAGCAACAAATTGTCCGGAGAACGCAGAGAAAGCCAAACAACAAGCTAATTTTGTTGAGAAAAGGGAAGAACAAGGTAGTCTCTTTCTTACTTATTTGAATCCTAACATAAGTAAGAATGATGTTTGGCTTTTAGATGGCGGTTATAGCAACCACATGACCGGAAAAAAGAGCTTATTTTGAACGATGGACAATTTAGTTCAGTTAAAGGTTGAATTTGGTGATGGAAAGCAAGTACAAATTAATGGTAAAGGAACAATTGCAATAAAAACAATGTCAGGTACCGAAAAGTTAATTCATGATGTTTACTACATTCCCGGTTTGGCACATAATTTGCTTAGTGTTGGTCAATTAATTGAAATGGGTTACATAGTTAACTTTCATGATGGAATTTGTGAAATTAAAAATAGGAAGACTGATATTCCTATTTTAAAGGTCACATGACAGAAAATAAAATGTTCCCAATTGAATGGACATGTTTGGAAGATTGTGCCATGATTGCTAATGTTAATGACGAGTCAAGAATTTGGCATTCAAGGTATGGACACTTGCATTATAATGGGCTGAAACTTTTGAGACAGAAAAATATGGTGTCGGGCTTACCATTAGTTGTTTGTGAAGGAAGTATTTGTGAAGGTTGTATCTATGGAAAGCAACACAAGCTGCCATTTCCAGTTGGTAAAACTTGGAGAGCCAAGAAGCCATTGGAGTTAGTTTATGCTGACATTAATTTGTGGTCCAACAAATACTTAATCTTTAAATACTAGTAAATATTTTCTATTATTTATCGATGATTTTACTCGTATGAGTTGGGTGTTTTTTCTTACTCAAAAAACCTGAGGCTTTTGAAAGGTTCAGGGAGTTTAAGGCCTTTTTTGAGAAACAAAGTGGTTAATTAAAACTCTCAGAACGAACAGAGGAAGAGAATTCTTATCAAATTACTTTATCCAATTTTGCAAAGCAAATAGCATCCGAAGGCAACTTACAGTAAGAAAAACTTCCCAACAAAACGGTGTGGCTGAACGCAAGAACCGGACAGTTGTGGAGATTGCCAGGAGCATGCTAAACAAGGAGCTTCCATATACTTTTTGGGCTGAAGCGATAGCTACAGCGGTTCATCTTCTCAATATATCTCCAACAAAGGCAGTGAGAAATAAGACACCTTATGAACCGTGGTGGAAAATTAAGCCCAATGTAAGTTATCTCAAAATTTTTGGATGTATTGCATATGCACTAGTTGATTCTACTGACCGTTCTAAGTTGGATAAGAAGAGCAAGAAATGCATATTTGTTGGATATAGTGCTGAATACGATTATATAATCCTCTTTCAAAGAAGCTAATTGTTGGTATAGATGTGATTTTTGATGAAAATAGTGTTTGGCAGCAACTTGATGATAAAGTACAGCACATTTCATTTTTGGAAAATGAGCAGAATCCAGCACCTGTGCAAGAGAATGTAACGACTCCCCATTTTTCGGCAAAACGTAATTCAACTAGCAGCAGTCCAACAAGTAGTCCAGCTAACAGCAATCCAGTACGAAGTCCTGTTACGAACAATATCAATCATCTCAAGATAGTGAAACTCCATTAAAGAGGTTTTGATCTTTGAGAGATATTTATGCTCTCGTTGTTGTGGAGCCACTGAGTTATGATGAAGCGGCTGGAAAAGAAGAGTAGGAGCAATCTATGAAAGAAGAAATAACAGCCATACAGAGGAACGATACATGGAAACTTTAGATTTGCCACAGGAGAAGAAAGCTATTGGCGTCAAATGGGTCTACAGAGTGAAGTATCAACCTGATGGAAGTGTGCAAAAATATAAGGCGAGGTTGGTTACTAAAGGGTACGTACAAACGCATGAGGTTGATTATTTTGAAACTTTTTCTCCTGCAGCTAGATTTGAGACTGTTAGAATGTTGTTGGCTTTAGCTGCTCAAAAAGGATGGAATGTTTTTCAATTTGATGTTAAATCTGCGTTTCTTAATGGATTTTTGGATGAAGATGTCTATGTTGAAGAGCCGAAAGGATTCATCATCAATTGCCAAGAAGGGAAAGTTTATAAGTTAAAGAAGGCCCTCTAAGGTCTTAAACAAGCTTCATGAGCTTGGTACAGCAGGCTTGATTCTTATATTCTCGAAAATGGTTTTCATCGAAGTGAAAGTGAGCCTACCTCGTATGTGAAGGTAAAAGAAAATGATGTTCTTATTGTTTGTGCCTATGTCGATGATATGATATACATGGGTTCCTCTAACACCATTGTTAAAGAGTTCAAAGAGAATATGATGAGCGAGTTTAAAATGACTGATCTGGATTGTTACACTATTTTCTTGGTCTTCAAGTTCAGCAAATCAATGAAGGTATTTTCATTTCACAAGAGAAGTATGCTCTTGATTTACTTACAAAATTCAGTGTGGAGAACTGTAAAGCAACATCTACTCCGATGAACACTTCTGAGAAGCTGAGCTTGAATGATGGAACAACTAAAGCAAATGAGAAATTGTTTAGAAGCATAGTGGGTGGACTAATGTATTTGACTCATACTCACCCAGATATCATGTTTCCTGTTAGCTTGGTGTCAAAGTTCATGCATAATCCGTCAGCACATCATCTTGGAGCAGCCAAAAGAATTCTACGTTACATTCGAGCAACGAGCAATTAAGGAATCCGGTATAGTGCAATTACTAACATGCATTTGACTGGTTTCACTGATAGTGATTGGGCAGGTTTTTTAGACGACAGAAAAAGTACAAGTGGCTACGTCTTCAACATTGGTTCTGGAGCTATCTCATAGAGTTCAAAGAAGCAAGCTACTACAACATTATCTTCATATGAGGCCGAGTATATTGCAGCAACCTCAGCCGTTTCTCAAGGAATTTGGATGCAAAGGGTGCTTGAAGATTTGCAGCAGCTTCAACATAGAGCCACACAAATATTTTGTGATAATAAAGCAGCAATTGCAATGACAAGGAATCCAATTTTTCACGGAAGGACCAAGCATATTGCACTCCGTCATCGTTTCATTAGAGATGTAGTTGCTGAAGTCTCGTTTGCAATGTCATATTGTTCAACTGATGAACAAGTTGCTGGTGGTTTCACAAAAGCATTGTCATATCCGAAGTTTACAAGATTTAGATCCCTTCTTGGAGTTACTGTTGGAAATATAAATTTGATTTTATATTATTAGTTAAATTATATTGATTAATACATAAATGGTTAATATGTAACTACATATTGTATTCACGTACATGAATGTATCTAGAGGAAACATGCATGGTTAGATTCATATACATCTATGTGGTCAAGTAGTATTTATTAAAGTGTCTCTTGATGTTTTCTAGTAATACTAAAAACATCTTTTGTGTCCTATAAATAGTCATGTATTTTTAGTCAATTTGTGTAAGTGAGAATCAAGTTGAGTTGTAAACATTTTGTGAGAGAACAAGTTTCTTCTATTGGTAAGAGATATATATATTTTTAAGTTTGATTTTATTCCGTTGTGTAAGAATTATTTTCTTAAACTATTTTCTGTTGAGCCAAGTTAATTCCAGAATAACTTAGTGCTATCAAGGTGTTCCACTGGTCTAGTGCAAAGTGTGCGTGTTTGTGCTCTAGAAAATAATCTAACAACTAGTTGGAGTAGATAAATATTGAAAAAATTAAGATTCCTATAGTGGGAGATAAATTGATGGTTACCAATTACAAGATTTGGAGTATAAGAGTTCGAACATATCTTGGAGCTTGTAATTTATGGTAGGATGCCGTAGAAAAACCAACAAAATGTTATTCGAAGAGGATTCAAGAAACAAAAGAAAAAAGAATAAGAGAGATTTTGCGATGGATGATCTATGAAGTAATTTGGAAACGTGTCGAGAATTTTGATTCTCTACATTAATTGTGGAATGAGCTCGAATTGATTTGCAATGACTCTATAGGTCCACCATTAGTCAAAGAGGCTTGGTTACAATTTATGGAGGACGATGAAGTTAACGAAGAGATTGAAGAAGAAAGTGGAGGAAATAAATATGTTGAAGATGATTCTAAGGATGTATGTGAAGATATTTTCATTGAAAAAATTATAAGTTGAATACAAATGCATGGAAAATAAAGAATTAGTGGAGATATCAAATGAAGGAGTATTTGAAGAGGTGCATGAAAAATATTTTGAAATAGAGAAATTTCAATGGAGAAAGTCAATGAAAAGAGTGAAAAAGATAAGTCTGATGATCTTGAAGAGAGTGAGAAAAATAGTTTGAGTATGAAAAACAAAAGTTTTTGAGTTAGAGTGATAAATTTTGTGGAAGAAACTAAATGGATTAACATGGAGAAATTTTTTGATCCACAAGAATCCATCAAAGAAAATTTTAGAAAATTATGTGTGAAGGTCAAATATCGTAAGAAGTTGAAGTATGAAAATTTTAAGAAGTCAGTTATGAAGAAGCATGGATTCGCATAAATGAAGAAACAGAAAATTCTTACGTCTAGAAAAATTGCCAAAATGATTGTAGTTTTTGAACATGTTAAATTTTATAGCAAAACAAAAAATTTATTTATTTCATGCACATCAACGGAGATGACAAAGGCAAATCTTGCATTTGAAGGCATAAAAAAGAAAATCAAATTTGCTATTGTGAAGAATTTCAAGACAGACCCAGAATTTGGTGTTTTTAAATCTTTTGGAGTGAATCAAGTTTAAGAGGGGGCTAAAAATATAAACTTGATTTAATATTATTAGATAAATTATATTGATTAGTACATGAATGGTTGATATGTAAGTACATGTTGAATTCATGTACATGAATGTATCTAGAGGAAACATGCATGGTTAGGTTCATGTACATGTATGCGGTGAAGTAGTATTTATTATAGTGTCTCTTGATATTTTCTAATAATACTAAAAACATCTTTTGTGTCCTATAAATAGTCATGTATTTTGAGTCAATATGTGTAAGTGAGAATCAATTTGAGTTGTTAACATTTTGTGAGAGATCAAGGGAACAAATTTCTTCTCTTGGTAAGAGTTATATATATTTGTGAGTTTGATTTTTTTTCTGCTGTGCAAGAATTATTTTCTTAAATTATTCTTTGTTCCAACAGTAACCAGTTTTGCATCAATGGGAAATGATAAAATATGATGTAAATCAAATTCTATTGTTATTAGAGTCCTATTTCTATTGTATTACCTTTTCTTTAGGAACACTTTAATAGGTTACGTATTTATTTTCATGTCTTCATCGTTAAATTATTTATAGGTTTTTGATTGCAAAATTAGCAGAGTGTAGCACTAGAACTTGTCATCCATTTTCGGCAGTAATATCAGTTCTTCTTCTTCAAATATCAACATATTTTTGCTATGTTTTTGCTCTACTTTGTAGTCTGCTTTTCAGAAATTGTTGTGCTGGTATATATTCTACAGTAGCCTATACCAGTAACCTACAGTTATGCCTAGACAAATTTCCTCTTAATATGTTTGCTGCATTGTTGAACACACACACACACACACAGCTTTACAACTAAAACACCAGTAGAAGTCGTTTATCCTGGGCAAACACTAATGCAAATAATTAATGTTTGGTTCATTTAACACCATTAAGGATTTTCTCTTGCAGTTTTTATTTTGTCAGTGACTTGTTTTCTCAGTTCACTGTCTCTATCTATTGTAATGATGTCAATGCTGTTGTTATGGTCTTGAAGGTGATAGGAATATGCTCATCTCTTTCTCCATTTTTTCTGAAAGAAAGTGTCTTTGACAGTTGCTTCATGGTTGCAAGCCGCAATTTTAAGTTAGTTAATTTGGTTGTTGTTTGTATCATGTTGTAGTAGGCCAGGTTCTGTTAGTTGCTTTTGAGGCTAGCTGGTTATATATATATATATATATATATGATGTTCTTGTGTTGTCTTAATTTTTTGGGCTTTTTGGTTGAAAAAATATTTGCGTGGGGATAGTTTTGTGTGCTTTAGTTAGAGGTGATGTTGGGTGTTCAGGTCATATAGGTTGTGTTGTTTAGTAATAAGTACTAGATATAAGTAATGATTCTAACAAAGTAAACCTCACTAACAATTAAAAACAAGAACCCTAAATAGGAATTTGTACATCAAAGCGGCAAACCCTGGACTTCCCTGATCTTAAACCCTAGTTGCCGATGTGTTCCAGGTCAGTCTGAAAACCCTGGAATTCCCTAACCTCAAACCCTAGCTTTATCAAATCACATCTCATTCCCACCATTATGATATGATATAATATCAGGTTAATGTTATTTTGTTTTTGTATTGTCACACTATTGTACTTATGCATAGTGCGGTGGTGAGTTCAATATATATTTCTTTCGCCAATTAAGGAAAAAAAAGTGATATTTTGATTGTAAATCTTGTACTCTGCATAATGTCAAGGTTTAGAATTGTAGGCGTGACCTAAGGGAGTTTCTGTGCTAGAATAATATTCTTTAGGTTTATTAACATAAAGAAGCACTTGTGTTGCACATCTTTAGTTTTGTGTTGCAAATATTTATCCATATTTTTTCACCCAAAATCAAGTTTTGAAATTTTGAACAAGACAATCCAAATGTGACACATATGTTTTAGGCTATGCCTAAAGCATTATAGACTCACAAAGCATAACTTTAATATCAATTCGATTAACTGCATTTTTGTTAGTAAAATATGAAAGCAATAAAATTTATTCAGATCAGAACATAAGTACTAAAATTCTTAACATTATATAGTAACTATCCTCATGTTGACATGTCTTAAATTAGGCATAATACTCCCTCCGTTCCAAAATTAGAGATATATAATTATTATTTAGCTATTCCAAAATTAGAAATATATTTTTATTTTTGGACTATAAAAAGCCATGAAATTCCTCAAATACATCTACTATTTCACTACTCTATTTAACTTCACTATCTCCGCTGTCTTGTGTTTCCTATCATAACCACCACTACTATGAATACATTATAATAGGGATATCTATTGGAATATAAAAACCGTCATTTCAAAAATCGTCATTTTAAAAATGTATTTCAAAATTTAGAAAGGAGGGAGTATATAAGAAACATATACTGATAATGCATATGTACTGTAGTTTATTTATATATTTTACTATTTTTTAATTGTAATCGCAGTGGATAGAATCAGAGTCAGCTTCGTTTGGAGTAAAATAAGAGAATTTTCGAACTATATGACGAATTTGTTAGTAAATCTTGTTCTGAAGTAGTTGGTGCTTTCTTATGTACATGTACTCCTTAAAAGTAAATTTAATCTTTCCTTTGTGTGTGCTTACTAACTATTCACATAATGCATGTCATGACACATCTTTCTGCAAAACAATCGTTGAAAATTATAAATATAGATCACAAGTATACATGAGCTTGTATTTTTTTTTTTTGATCGGCTATACATGAGCTTGTATTAGTGTGCTTTAGTTTCAAACTTACTATTAAATACTTGTACACAATCAGAAAACCTATTTCATACAACATATATATTATTATTATTATTTATTTAATATCTTTTTCCAAATCTTTGTTTTCCAATAGCCTAAAATCATTTCTTTGCCATGCACGACTAAAAGCTAAGTCCTTTTCTGTAATCTTGGTCAAGCACACCCTTTTGGTGCAAACCCTAACTTCCCACCAGCCACATCATAAACAACCTCCAATGTCTTCTGCTGCACATTCCCAAAAATTCCCACATCACTGGCATCGCCATTGGCTGCGAAAGCCAAACACGTCTGCGATTTGCTCACAGAATACAAAATCCCCGAAGGGTCGAGATTGACCTTAACATTTCCTCCAAACACAAAAGTAATAGTTGGTATGGACACTGTTGTATAGTTACTGAAGTCAAAGCAAGTGTCAAGTATCGAAAGCGGTTTTCCCAATGGATACTTCATCATTAGCTTTCGGAAAGTGTTTCTCAATGGAGTATAAGCTCCTGGTGGCAACCTCGAAATCACTGTCCCAGAATCTATAATTGATCCTGCATTTGAAAACACAGTCCCACTGATTGGTAATTTTTGACCTCCAACGTACAATGCTAGTATATCAATGAAGTAAAATGTTGTTCCTTGTGAGCTAGCAAATGTGGTGTACTGCATTCCACTTGAGACAGTGGACTTTCCGAAAGATAAATATCCAGTTCCAGTTGATCTAGATGGAAGACAATACGAAAAGTAGCTTCCAAATTGCTGAGATGTTTGTGAGATTATGGAGAGTTTATCACGAGCTAAGCCGATTAAACCGGCTGTGCTGCCAAACAAGCCTTGGTTGTTTTGGCCACAGCCATAGTAGAAGTTGTCAACGGCGTCGTTTGCTGTCAATGTCAGCTTGTCTTTAGCTAAATATCCGATTGAGAAGGACTGATCACCGTATTGGATTGCGTAAATGCAAGTGGTTCCGCGGCAGCCAGGTCGGTTTCCGGTTGCTGAGTTGAGTTGGTTGCAAAGTGGTGTGTTGCATGAAATGTTGGCGTAGGTACTGGACTCGGACGGGTCGAAAATTGTTTCTTGTTGATGGTAGCAACTTCCAACGCAAGGTTCGCACTGAGTCCATGTTAAATCAGACCCGGTGTCGAAGATTAACGAGAGGTCTTTCTTCGGGCTACCGAGTCCAACGTTAACGATATAGTTGCCGGCGCCCAGTGAGGCACCCGATTTTGCTGGGAGGGTGGATTTGGAGGACTGGAAGGTGTTTTTGGCAGAGCTGAAGGCAACTCGGGCATTGATTGAGTCGACTCGGGATTGATCGTGAGTGAGGATTTGAGTGGATGTTGAAGCGTCCAAAAATTGAGTTGGCTTGTAGCATGGTCCATGTTTGTGAACGACTTTGAGAGAGACTTTTTTATTGGATCCTGTTGAAGGAATAAGAGCCACTATTGTTAGAAATATCTCCATCCACTTGCCTACAATAGATTATACAGTCTCTCCTCCAATAAAATAACAGACACAAGGTAGAGATACGTAATTTTATGCGAAATTTTCTATATCTTAAGTATTTTAAAAAAATTTAATTTTTTATAATATTAATCTTTATTTATTTTTTTAACATATGTAATATGTATTAAATTACACATAAAAGTACGTACGAAAAACTAATTAAGCCAATTATTTTAGGGGGAAGGGTCGAGTATATTTGAAACAAGTTCTTCCAATCGAAATAACAAAAAAATAAATAATAAAGAGAGAATAATTTCAAAATAGTTGCTATATAATAAAATTACATGTGGTTATACGTTTTTTACAATTAAAATATACCCATTCTGTGTAGTATAGTCTTTTTGAATTGAATGTAGGGCCTACTGACCCTTTTGTTTTGTATGTGTGTCAAATACCAGATATTATTATACTTTTCTGCATTAAAATTCTGACTTAGTTAATACTCCCTTCATTTACAAAATAGTTTTTCCTATCACCTCCATTCTAAAAAAAAAAATATTTAAAAACAAATTATTTTAAAAAAGAGTTATATTTATAATTTTTCTTTAAAAAACTTTTAATTACAAACTTACAAATCCTGTCATAATTTAATGATTCATA
Source organism: Centella asiatica (assembly GCA_014636745.2). NCBI lineage: Eukaryota > Viridiplantae > Streptophyta > Magnoliopsida > Apiales > Apiaceae > Centella > Centella asiatica. The sequence goes on along the minus strand of CM025786.1, from coordinate 1,980,377 downwards.
ACAAATTTCATTAAAAAAAACTTATGATTTGTACATTTAATTCTTGATTAAAAATACAAAATTAATAATAGTTAAAATTTTGAATGTTGCTTTTTTTGTGAAATGGAGGGAGAATTATATATTCCCATTTTGGCAATTAACTGAAGGTAGACTAATGCAAATAATGGATTCCTAATTAAGATGTAGGGACGTCAACAGAGCTAGTAATGCAAACAATGAAACACAAATCTTGTGAAACATGTTTTTTGGTGTTTTAGCTGTTTTATAAAACTTTGCTATTTCTTTTGGGAATCAGCTTTTCATGTTATTATGCACATGAGGACAATGTTTTAATTGCAATGGCAGGTGATGAGCCTAGAAGTAATTTGATAAATTATTGTTCTTTTTGTCCTCCAGATTATTTTTCTGTGGAGCACTTATTGAAAGGGGCTTGCATACATCCCTAACTAAAAAGCAAAAAGTAGGGCCCTAAAACGAAATTCGAAATGCTCAACATTTGATGGTATTTCTATTGCAAAACATAAAATTCTCTGTATATATGTAATTATTTGTGAATACGAATATATGTTTAGTTTTTATTGTTTATAAACTTTACTAATTGTTTGTGTTGTTATTTATATAAACTTGGAAATTTTAAGTTATGCAGATAAAAACTTATAACAACTAAATATTACTATTTCTACGATTTATTAATTTAATTTTTGAATGAAAACATATTTACATAAGGTACTAAATTACTGAAATTATTCCCAGTTTACTGCATCCAATATTTACATAACTCACTTTTATCCGATTGACAGTTTTCGAATTTTTATATGCATAAAATGAATATAAATACGGATATGCCGAGATAGATAAATACAAGTGCTTAATTATATCCATTTAATTAAGCCCTTATAGTTAGAGGCAAAGCCGCCATCTTAATTATTTCCATAACACAGGATAAGTTTTCCGTTATTCAATTCATCTGTGATTAAGTAAATTATAATAATTTGTTATTTTGGCTCAATAACTTGTCAATAACTGCTAGGAATCTTTGATCAAACTCTTGTGGACTTGCCTCCTCTCCATTATTCTTTTCATTCAATTTTTCTCAATATATTTTATAATCTTAAATAATATATATATATATATATATATATATATATATATGTGTGTATATATATATATATAATTTTAACCGTACTGATGGATAAAACACGAAAAAATATGAAAGTATCTCAAATTTCATATAATTTAACAAAATAAAACACATAACTTAACAGTTGAAAATCATTAAATTTCAATAATTTAAATTACATCAAATTTTAACTGTTAAAATAATTGTATTTTACATTGTTAAATTGTATGAAAATTAACACAATCTCATATTTTTTCATGCTCTATCCATCAATATAGTTATAATTACATAAAACTAATTCTATTTAATATTATAAAGTGTACCGAGGGAATTTAGAAAGGAGTAACAGAGACTGCCAACTCCAACTTTTATTGTACAACCCAAAGCCTGAATGTTATCAAGACTTACATATTCAAGTCAACCCAAAATATTAATAATAATACATAAAATTAATTTACTCTGAATTTCTAAAATGATAATGCAATTTCATTTATATTTTTTGAGAACATACACATATACATATATATATATATATATAGATATATATATAGTTTTCCGCAGAGTAATTTCATATTGTTCGCACGTGGATATGGAGACTTCATTTCTAATGGCTTATATATTATGTTTGCAACACTCCCCCACCCACCCACCCACACCCACAAACACGTTTTCTTTTGGATTCTTCAATTTGTAATTTGTGGTGAATTCTTTTAATTATGATTTTTTTATGTTTGCAACACTACCCCCCACCCCCACACACCCACCCACCCACCCACAAACACGTTTTCTTTTGGATTCTTCAATTCGTAATTTGTGGTGAATTCTTTTAATTATGATTTTTTTTTATGTTTGCAACACTCCCGCACCCCCCCCCCCCCCCCCCCCCCCCCCAACACACACACGTTTTCTTTTGGATTCTTGAATTCGTAATTTGTGGTGAATTCTTTTAATTATGATTTTTTCCCCTTTTTGCTGATTAAAATAAATAAATTATTGACCTCCATTATTTAGTAATATGAAAATGGAGGCCAAAATCAATCAAAGTGTTTAATTGTTAAGTAACCACAATTCCAACTCCTTGGAGTTGTACTAGTGTTTGTTATTTTCACACGCTTTAGCTGGTACATACCTTACATTTGAGTACAAGTTAAAAGAATGAATAGACCTCCACTAATTGCGTGGTCCAGAACCACAATTCAAGCTCTATTATTATTTTAGAAATTAGTAAAAGGTATTATACTTGGTCAGTCGTCAATCAATTTCAATCAGTTTTCTAAATAATTATTTAAACAATTAATAAGGTGCTCAACACCTCTGTCGTGTTTAATACGTACATGTATATATATACATTTCAACAACGATTATTGAAATATAAATCTTATTATAATTACAGATAAGCCTGATTAATAAAGACACCATTATTTTGTTTAAATGTACAATATATGTAATAGAAAAATGATAATCTAAAGATAGTATAAAAATTAATAATACGAATAAAATTGTGTATAGAAGCTGTATAATTGGACTCCTTTGGCTACATAATGACCCGTGAGACTATTTTGTAAGAAATCGTTCAGATACAGACAGAAAGAGAAGACCCGTGACACATGCATGCAATCTGTACCAAAATTTGTCAAGATATTTGATTCAAGGAGAGGTAATATTCAAACATCTAGTACTTATATTCCTGGATAGGAAACCTTCAAACTGTGTGTGGGCTTGTGTGTATTTGTATGTGTATATGATATAATATAAGATCAGAAAATACAATCTTATTTTTGCTCCAAAAAATGAGTTCGATTGTTATTGTTAATACTCGAGTGTCATGAATTTTGAGATTAAAAAATTTTGCATTGTAATTTTTATTGCAATATGTGTTGTGGTGTGAAGTAAAACTCTATATTTATATATACATTTTACAAATATTAAGGTTACATATTGACCATGATTTTAGGGTTAATTTACTGGTAATTTTATACTCGATCAAAACAGTTTATATCAATCAAATTTTATCCTCGTCAGTTGTTAATTGCAAGTAAAAGTTCCACTATTTTTATTTGCATTTATTCACTTTCAACGAAATTTGACCCGTGATAAATCTCCATGACGGATGAACTTTGATCCATATTTTATCTTTAGTAATGTCGATTATTTTAAATATAAAAAAAATTATGTTGTTAGTTCGTACTAATTCATGATAACTTATCTATTCATGGTTCCAACCAAAAAAAAAAAAAATCTTGTATTCATGGTACTGAACAACAAAAATTTAGTATTTAAAGAGAGTTCCGTGGGAGATACCTTATCCATGTGTCTGAACTTTATTATGTATCGATGCAATTAGTAAATTATTCACAAATTAAATTTTAGCCGCCTGGCTTTTTTAACAAATATTTGTGTTGATTTACACAGATACGTACATACGCGTGTATATATATAATTATATAATTATATATTATGTATATGTTTATGTGTGCACGCATATGTATACTTACAAACGCGCGTAGAGACATCTATGCTGCTGATGACTCGTTTATTTGTATTTGATTGAATATTTTAGTGTTAACTACCTTTTATTTTGGACTTGCCATCGGGGTAGTCCTTTTTCTAGATAAAGTGTCTCTCGCAAACAAAACAACTAACATGGAGTTGAATAAATATAGTACAGTACTTCTTATATAGCTTAGTTAAAACATCAAACTCAAAAGTTATTAGGCTCTTTTACATGTTTAAATCATCCAACTCAAAATCAATTTGTAATTTATGTGATGTTTAACGTTTAATAAAATTAATTCGTAACTCTTAATTTTCCTTTTCATTTTATTTTCTCAATTCTAACACAGTCTTAATATCCGATATCTCAACATTAAAAAATAGATACAGAAGGGAAACAATAATTACAGCTTATAGAAACTTGGAAACATTGATTTAGTATAATTCATATAAAAGAAAAATAAAAATAAAATACAAAAATATTAAAAAGAGCAGAATTTTAGAGAGAGAGAGAGAGAGAGAGAGAGAGAGTGAGTGAGTGACCTTTCGTAGGGGGGTCACAAACAGAAGATGGTAGCACTGAGCTGGGGTGGACTGTATGAAAATGGCTGCTTTCGGCCGCGGCATGTTTTCTGTCAATGTCGACGGCGTCTCCATGGTTAAAGTTGAAGAGAATTATGAGGGAGGAGAAGAAGAAGAAGGAGAAGAGATGATACGGAGTTGAATTTGCCATGGAAACTTAGTTTCAGGAAATGAAATGATAAATATTTTTAGGTGACAATTGTCTCAGTGCGTTTTGATAAGCTTATTGTGCATTATGCAAACTAGCTTATATAAATAAATTTTCAGCTCTATCTCCCACTTTCTCAATGTCACCACCACTACGACAACGCCCCACTATAAATTAGTTTAGACTCACTATCTTCCTTTTCTTTTCAATGCTTATCTTTTTTCTTTTTTTTTTTTTTTGTTTTCTCAAATAAAAATTATTTAATATTAATAATTGTCAAGTTCTAGACAAATTTGACAAAAAGGAAAGTACCTACAAATGTTTCTAGGCCTACTTCCATATGAATTATACATATTGATATGTTACCTGTCTTTTTTCATCATTATTTGTTTAAAGTGCTTTGTGTTTGGTAGTTAATAAATCAGTATTGTAGTCAATTAAATAAAGACCAACCGAAGAAAAATTAGGCATATAATAATACCAACTACTGTATATTTTTGCTTCCTAATGTGTATATACTTCTTATGTTTGTACATAATTACATATATTTATCTTGAATGTACAACGCAACCAATTGTTGCGTAAATGATTCAAGATGTGAATACGAGAGTGGGAACCAAAGAATTAGTGGTGGTGCCGACAGCATGATAATTATCTTTCTCTTTCACGTACACTACCAAGTTAATGGCTTTTGATTGGCTAGACATGGGACAACGATTTTTTGACAAATGTTTCATCTTATAACTATTTATATCGTTATTATTTGTTCTACTTATTTTTTTAATTTAATAGAAATATTTATGTGACATTTTAAGCATTACAAAGTTTTAAGATTTGAGATGTGGTATAAGATGAACACAAAATTCAGCATCGTTTTAAAATATTTACAGCGTGGTAAAAATGTTATTGCCAAAAGGATTTTTAAGAAATCATAAAAATCGGTGTCAATTATTGAATGCTTATGTATGACAATCAAACTAATGAAAGTATTTTATTTTATTTTTTATCAGCAAAAAAAGAAGTATATATCACTGATTGACATATCAAACTAAAGGATATCAATTAATTAATGAGTATTATTCTTCGACTGCATAAAAAGAAGGTCATTTCCCTTTATTGGAATATAACAAATAAATTTGAAATAATTGTAAAAGATACAAGCTGAATAATTAACTTTGATCGTAGTAACTAGACTAGTTATCCTAAAAAGCTTTTAATGAATCTAATATATTTCATGAGGTACAGTATTTAAATAATACTTTCAATAAAGTTATATATATATATATATAGATATACATATACATATATATAGACACACATTGTTTTGATCGTCACACACGCACATATACACGAGAGAGAGAGAGAGAGAGAGAGAGAGAGCCAGTTTGGGCCAGGTGAACATGCTAATGAGTATTTACTTTAATTTTAGACAAATTTCACATGTTACAATGGATAGGGAACAGTAAAAACACAAAATTTAAACATGTTTGATAAAAGAAAAGAAAAAAATGGAAAAAGCAACAACAGCAATAACTCACACACAAACATGCCAAAAATAATACTAAACATTCCTAACGCAAAACATGTTTTACATGCAAATACATGGGCCATAAAATCTACAACTAGCCTGGAAGCAATATACTAGTAGAATTTACAATTATCATAACTTTTAAATCTAATATTTGTTTATTATTCATTTTCAACTAATTTATTCTAAAATAAAGGAGACAAAAGGTTGTGCTTGATCACGGGTATGAGTTAACCAGATTTTGTTGTTGACTGCAGAAAGTATATTTGTGTTTTATTAAACATAATGATTAATTTTCATTTTTCAATTTTCATATTTTTGCTATAGTTTACTATGCATGAGCGTACTGACATATTGCTTGTACTCTCTGTATTACATGATAATATTTCAATATGAAATTAGAACTAGGGTTGTAAACGAAACGAGCCGTTCGCAAACAATCTCGTGTTTGGTTTGTTTAAAGTTCTCTTGACTCAACTTGCAAAAATAAACAATCCAATTTTGAACACGATTTTTCGTTCGTTAGGAATTTCAAGCTCGGCTCAGCATGGATCGAATTCAAAAGCTCTACTAATTTACATTGTTCGGCTCATGTTCAGCTTAAATCGACTCGTTTGACTAGTTAAATGAGCCGATCTTGAACATGATTTTTCGTTCGTTAAGAATTTCATAATCAAATCGACTCATTTGTAAAAATGTTCGATTAAGTTCGACTCAAGTCGACTCGTTTACAGTCCTAATTAAAACTACTTGGGATCAGAGCGAGGGATTGTATATCTGATGTTTCATTCATATAATAGTTAGCTGATAGCCTATCGAATGAACAAATGTCGCAGATGAAAATTATCTAAACTAAAAATTTAAGAAAATAGAGATTGTGTTGATCATACAATTTATAAAGTTAAAATGTATATTTTTGATAATAGAAATACTAACACGCGGTGAGTTTCGATACTTGAGTTGAATCATAACGATGAGTCAATTAAACGAAATGAGATTAATTTTATCGAAACATATAAGATTGTTACTCCTGTTGACCATGACATTGGACGACGTACAAGACAAATTGGTAGTGGGTATACGGCTCTCGTATGGCTTGTATCTCATTAAGTTTTTCATAGCTAAGGGATAAGATAGAGGTTCATTTGTTTGGTTATAAAGAAATGGATGTGATATAAGATACATATTACGATTATGACTTGCATGATCACCAACGGCTCCAACCAATGTACCCGTTAAAAGAAAAATAAATAAAGTCATATATATTCAAAGAGGTTTTTCTGCTGTCGAAGTGACAACCATATATATATGGCCAGGAAAGAATTGGAGTCCATGTAAAAGCTTTTCTGATGAATTTATAAACTTCAGCATGGGACAGAAATATTTGTAATGCGTTTGAAGAAGGGGGGAGGGGGAACCAAGAGCCCTTCCATTATGCTCACCACACAATCCATTAATTAACAAGGCCACCATATATATGTCTTAATAACAAGGCCACCATATATATGTCCGTTTGGCATAGCTTCTTTTTAAGTGGAAGTTGGAATAATGGTGAGGTTAGCTATAGGTTTGGGTTTTGGTGAAATAAAAGTAACTCTTTTTAATTTCGTTTTTAACCCACAAAATGATATGTTTGAGTATTAAGATGTACAATACTGTCAAACACAACTTTATTAACTCACCACACTCATCAACATCGCCACATGTACCAATCTAGCCTCCCTCAATTTGACCATCACAAGATAGATGCCACAGTTACTTGATTTATAGTCCGTTATTCCATTCAATATTTTTTGGTCTCATTTATGGTTGTCAGTTATCCTTAGAATTTTAAATTCTTTAACAACAAAAAAGAAAAACGGACACGTGTCTAGATGAGATATAACTAAAGATATACGAAACACCAAATGCGATAGAAGACTTAAACTGCAGTTGCTATAGCGTTCGTCATTTTGTGGGGTTTGTGTTGTTTTTAGTCTGAATGTTTCGGTCTAACGTTCTATAAAAAAAAAAAAAAATCTTGTTGATCAAAAACATGAACAGAAAAGAAGGGGGTAGGGAGACACAGATAAGGGTGGATGAATTAATGTGGGAATGGCGTGAAAGAATTAACCCCAGCAACCCCAGATGTGCCACTAGGGATCGGGTTAATTACTTTTAAAAGTGGGTTCGTTATACAAGATTAATAAAACTAACACAGTTATCGTGTTTTTGTGTAGGGCGAGTCCAAAATTCAAGTGGAGAATGTTAAGTTCATAGGCATAACAGGAACTTCAGGTTCACCTGTTGCAGTAACTCTAAATTGTCGTGGCACAACTCCATGCTAAAGAATTCATCTAAATAACATTAATCTCGCATTACGAGGTGGAGGGCCAACAACATCTTCATGTGTAAATGCTAGGGTATCTTTTCCAGGAACACAACTTCCTTTCCCTTGTCCTGCCACTAGCTAATCTAAGTTTTTAATTTATTTGGCTTCTCTCATTCTAAAATAATCTCACAGCACCAAAAAGTTGGATTAAATAGTTAGTTTTATGAAGTGTTTGAGTCCGTCTAAACGTCAGTGAAAGGATAGATCTAGATCAATTGGATTTCTCAGTTCTGATGAAAAATTCGCTGGTTTGAGAGCTCGTTCACAATTTTGGTGAAAAATTCTAATATATAACATATGATATGAATATGTTAGAATGCTCAGATAAATGAATATATGTTCCAGGAAAAAGAAATGCTCAAAAACGAAGTCCATACATATTTCATAAGATGCAAAAGTAGTCGGGGAAGAAAAACTACCTTACTAAATGATTTGAGTCTTACAATGAACTTCTATCAGATATTGTATATATTGGTATTTAAAATATCACTTAGAATGACTTAACTCTACTTTTCCTATTTGAATTATCTCAAATTATCAAAAAAACATACGCATACATATATATATGTGTGTGTGTGTGTTTTATAATTATATTGTATTTTTTTTTTATCGGCGAAAAAAAAATTATTAAAAGGCTCACTCAAACTATAAGAGATGTCCAACAGAAATTGGACAACAACTCACAAGCAAAAACAACTCACCAACAAATATACAGATGATGAAGATGTTAGCTGGAAAGTTCGAAGGGCTGCTGCCAAGTGTTTGTTAGCTTTTATTGTTTCTGGTCCAGAGATGATCTCAAGGCTATATGAGTGTGACGACCCCAAAATCCCTCACTGGATCAGGGCTTCGTCATAAGAAGGAAAAGATAACCATACATCTATTCAAAGATTAACTACTGAAAGAAACAGTAATAAGGAGTTATTATAACTCAAAATATTACATTTACAGCGGAAGCTATTTTGTTTCTATCTTGTAGTACAAAATATCCTATCCCAGATCATCTTCCTTCCCTCCCTTCCTAATGGCATCACAAGGCTAGCCAGCTTCAGTAATCAATCATTTTTGCCTTCCCTTTATCTGAGGGTTCAGCCTTAACTTCTTGCCCTGCAGACATTAAAATTCAACAAGAATGAGCGGCGTACGCCCAGCAAGTATATAGACAATTTAGGAAAGAACGAGATCGAAACGCTTCAAAGAAATTCATTTCTGTTGGAAGGCTTGATGGAACGATATCAATGCCTCTGGATTCTTTAAGAAATCTTTAGGGTTACTGATGATAATCAATTGTGTAGCCCTTCTTAGTGACAAAGCATAACTTTCTTGGAGTAAAAATATCCTTCGGGGGCTATACCCGTTGGATCTGCTAACCATACGGTATACAGCTGGACTAACTGTGCCCGCATGATCCCTCTGGTGTGTACGTACGTAGTCACATAAAATTCCTCTAGGTTAGGTGAAGAACAAATCAGCACCTTTCCTTTCCTCTTGCCAACTATGTGGCACTTCCCAATTAAGGGACATAACATTCTCATTCATTTGCATAGATATAAGATTGAATAATATCAAATAAATCAAAGCTCCTTTATACCCATGCATTTCATTCATATCATGCTAGCAGAAATTAAAGCATAGCATTTTGTTTCACAAGGAAATTTAAATATAAAGGATATAATTTTGTACGCATGTCGAATCAATTGATCATGCGCATAACTGAAATAAACATCAGAGTAAGAATATACTTGCATTATCAAGCATAATAATGAAGATATACTTACTTTAATTTGAAATAAATATAAAAGTGTAAATATACTTGCCTCAGTCCCTTGCACAAAATTCAAGTCTATTTACTTGCGAGAAAAGATTCTGTAAATCACGCAAGTAATATCTTAATACCTTGATAATAATTTATGGAAGAAAATAGATATGAGATGTCCTTAGACTTTACTGACTTGAATCTAGTATAATAACATCGTGAAATAACCTTACGAAAATAATGTTTAGTAGCTTTGACAACAAACTGTGTATCGGGGAATAATCCCCTTAGCCATCAGAGACTACGGGAAAGTATCAGGGACTAATACGTGTACTGGACGCGCCAGAGATTAAACGCGTCGGGGATTAAAACTCGTCAGGGATTGATGACGTCACTTTAACTCTATCGGGGATTAATTCTGACGTCATCGGGGACTAACTAACCCATCAGGGATTAAATAACCCATCGGGGAATAAATAACCCATCGGGGAATAAATAACC
>CM025786.1:1957991-1969269 GCA_014636745.2 Centella asiatica | reverse complement strand
TAGATCAAATAATCTTATATGGGATTTGCTAATCCCCTTTAATACCTCCTCAAGGATTTAACCTTATAATCATGAGTACCACATTATTATTAAATTCTTTTTGAAAACATATGAATTTATCATTCATATCCAAAAGAATTAGACTTCATGCATAAATAAGATAACATAAAATAAAATTTGCCACAAAATATATTATTATAAAACAAATTTACAATTTTCGGATTCTCACAATGAGGAGGTATAATTAGCAAGTAAAATGCTAACTGAAAATAGTTGAAGATCGTTTCTTGATATCTCTGGATTTCTTTGCACCCAAAAAATATTATATTGTATATTACATTTACAATTGAGTTGACTTGCCAAATTAAGATCTAGTCGACTCAGACGTTCTCCAAATTACGTCTATATGTGTTTATGTCTGTATAAAACATAAATCATCAGTTACTGAATATCAAATTTTAAATTATTTTGCACATTCATGTACAAACACCAATCAATTGCGGCAGATATCCTGTTGCCGAAAGGCATCGTCACCCAGGCCCATATATGCGAGCATTTGCGACGGATATTGTAACAGAAAAGCCCTCGCAATATCATTTACTCGCACAAACTTCCCCCACGCCACGGACTAAGGACATTTGTAATGGGAGTTTTCTCGATGATTTAGCACTGAAGATTTTGCAATGGCTAGTGTTGTATCTTTTGAGTTTTAATAAAAGTTTTTCCTTTTGGCCAATCAAAAAATAAATAAATAAATATATATATATATATATATATATATATATATATATATATATATATATTCCATTGAAGAAGCCGATTTTACTAATAATTACAAGATGAAACTTTTTCCTATTATGGGAATGAACTACTCTGTCACAAATTGTTCCGTAGTACAAGTGTCCTTGTACTTAGTGTTAACATTATTATCAAAACAATTTTGCAACAAACTTTTCCAAAGAAAGCTAGACGGGGGAAAAACAATATTTCAAAAAAAATTAAAAAAAAATTCTTATGTCCACGCCTTTTTTTAAATGCAACGGCAAGCCACCAACTGAGAATTTTTTTTTTTTTTGTCAAGAAGTTCTAATTGCGACGGTGTTGTAGTAAAATATCAACGACTACCGTCACAATTATGCAATTCCATTTTTTATTATTATCCGCATATAATACATATCGACGGCCATCAACTATAATATCAACTGCTAATATATCCTTCGCAATTAAACATTTTCCTTATTATTTTTCATTACATACTCTCTACGGCCATTACAATTAAAGTTGATGGTTGAGGCGGTCGATATTAAGTTTCTCTATATCAACCGACCATAATTACGATGACTCTAAAATCGAGAGCTAACAGTTGATATTACGACAAATTGCGATAGCTGGTCGACGGGACCAACTGTCGCAATAAGCCTTTTTTTTGTGTGATTTATGAAATAAATATCTTTTCATGATTTAGTTACAATATTATTAATTATACAAAAGATTGAAAAGAATATAGTTATAATTGGAGTTTTTCATTAAGTTCAATAAATTTAGAAACCTTTTATATCTTTAGCTGTAATTAAAAATACAAATAGGGTTCTGTGCTTGATAATGACCAAATTCTAAATAAATAAATAAATAATTGTAATGAGATAACTGAACTCTATGTCACTTTTATATAAGTTTTCTTTATATATTAACAAAAAGAACCGAAGGCATGTTCAGATATTTTTCTACAGAAAAAATATAATGTAATATGTTAATTAAAATATGTCTATATAACATTATATTAAAAAATGTTAACTTCATAGATAATTAATTCAATTTAAATTTTCAGAATTTACGATCAAATTAGATATGAAACCAATTAAGCGTACGTCTAACTTTGTAATAGAGGGTTTACAATTTTAATTATAAGCACATAACTAACTTGCACGTTTTGAGAAGAAACTAAATAAATTTCCCTTATAATATAGTACATAGTATATATATTGAAATATAATATAATATAGTACTCTAAATTAAACATATAGTGCTCTTAATAAAAAAGGAAAAACTTCTCAGTGCCCGCCTTAACCCAAACTTTCCCTATATATTTTTCTCGGCATTTGCGACTGAAATGCCGTCGCATATTAAATCTGAGACGTTGTGCTACAGAGAGGTATTTGCTAGGGCACTTGGGCGACGGCTGCTGCTCGAAAAAGCCAATACCTGCGACAACACGCGGCAGACACCGCCCCTGAATTCGTCGCAAACGAAACATAAAGTGTCATTTACTATATATATATGTATGTATGTATGTATGTATGTATTTGTAATTTATATAAAAAACAAATTTGTTATATATTAACGTTATAAAAAGCTAACGTTTAAAGATAATTAATAACTACTATAAATTCAAAAAAGAAATACTTTAAATAAATAAAACATAAATTATCATTCACTGAATATAATATTAATAACCATGTAAAGTTAAAGATAACTTTTTAAAATATTTATGTGCATCTATCTGTATAAATAATATAAAATTTTCAAAATAAAGCACACAAATGATGTGCTTGAATGTACAGTAGTTTTTTATTTTTTTTTAATGAGAAGTTGAGATTCCATTAAGGATGTACAGTTCTTGATATATAGTATAGATAGATTTCATGGAACATGGCTCTTTTTTATTACCTAATTTTCTCAATTTCTCTTAGTGCACCTTATAATTTCATGCATGTGATTTACATAATTTTAGCCGTACTGTAGATAAAACATGAGAGAGAGAGAAAATTATACAATTTGACAATGTAAAACATATGATTTTAACAATTAAAAATAATTATTAAATATCACCTATTTAAAATACATTAAATTTCAGTTATTAATATGAATATTTTTTATATTATCTAATTGTATGAAATTCGATACACCCTCCTATTTTGGGTAATATTTGGTAAGATAATTATATTCAAAATTATATTATGTATTAGCTTGTGGTTAGTTCAAGCGGTTAGAGTACACTCCATATGACCTTGAGATCAGGAAATAGATCAAAACTCATCTGAGTGAGAGTTAAGTAAGCAAAATAGGTGAGAAATATTACTCCCTCCATTCCACAAAAAAAAAAATAACATTTAGACTTTTGACAACTATTAATTTTGCATCTTTGACCAAAAATTAAATATACAAATAATAAGTTTTTCTCATGAAATTTGATATTAATCTTTAAGTTATGATAAGATTTACGAGTTTGTAATTGAAACTTTTTATATTTATAGCAAATAAGAAAAAAAAATTTTAATGTAATTCTTTTTTGAAAAAAATATTTTTTCCAAATCTAACTTTTTTTTTTAAACAGATGGAGTATGTATTAAGGGAAATTAGTAATGGAGATTGAGGAACCAAGTCCGACCTCGTGAGGCCTTTTCAATTTTTTACCATCCCCCGTTTTGCATCTTATCCGCTAACTTTACCGGCCCTTATCTAATTTGCAAATTTATTTAAGTTTGATTAAAAGTAAAATTAAAAAATCATAAAATATAAACTATGATATGTATATGTTGGAATGTTGAGAGAAAAATTGCTTGGATAACGAAGTACATATTTGTTAATATCTTATAGTAGACGAAAAAAGAAATCTTTTTCATTTATTAAAATAAATTGGAATTGAATTTTTTTTTTTTCACAATTTTATTATAAATAGTCCATGCAGTGGTCACATTTTCAAGCACATGAAGAAGTAGTATTGATCCTTCTCCTGAATCATACTAAACAAAAAATTGGAGATATGGCTTCTAGCAAGATTTTATTCTTCATGTTTTTGGTGGTTTGGTGCAATGAAGTTCGTGGTCGCCTCCTGGCCCTAATCTAATACATGATATCACAAAATTTGGGGCTGTGGCAGATGGAAAAACTGATAATAGCAAGGTACTTTGATTCATTCACCTTCGTTGTTACTCTATAATCACTACAATGTATTTATTTATCTACTCTTTATTTTTAAAAATAATTGTTTAATAGGTTCATTTGCCTTATACGTAGTATATAATAAGTGAATACACGTTACGGCTTAAGTTCGTATTGATACCTTTTCTTCTTTGGGCAAAACTTACATTAATTTGTGTGAGCTATGCGTTTGTTTCTTATCATGAAATTTACACGATCAAACAAAGAGTCAACTTAAATTTTTTTATTTTGATCGGCAAAAGAAAAGTTTTATTGAACTCGCCAAGATTACACAAAGTTCTATTCCAAAAAATATGGACAAAGAACAGCTACAAAACAACATCAAGAAAACAATTATAGAAGGAAGTTCCTGAAAAACTTAAGGACTCTAACAATTAAGACTTTGGTCTCGCCACTTTAAAAAAGTCGGACTACACCGCTGATCATTGTCACTTACATACTGCAGGCTCTCTTAAGTGCATGGAAAGAAGCATGCAAATCAGGTGGCACGGTTTTGGTGCCGAATGCCGGAACTTTTGTGGTGGGAATGGTGATGTTTGGAGGACCATGTAGCAATCCAGTTGATGTTCAGGTTGATAGTGTTTTGAAGGCTACACCGGGTCCGGGTCCGGGTGTCGCCGACTGGTTTCAGTTTCACGATTTGAAGGGATTGAGTCTCCATGGAAGTGGTACATTTGATGGCAATGGACCTTCAGCTTGGCCACACATTTCTTCTTCAAACCGACCTCTTCCTAGAGTATGTTTTTCTTCTTCTTTTATTATACAAATATGTATGTACATACATACATAATGTACACATACATCAATTATTCAATCCGTTTGATCATAATTAGATTGGTATAGCTTGACTTAAGGCAAACTAATATCAGAACAAAAATTATGTTGTTAGAGCAATAATTGTCACTAAAAAATTAGTTGCCGCTGATGTAATCTAGAAATGTTGCTAAAAGTACAATTGCGTTGTTAGTATAACTTTTTCTCTGACTTTTATTTGGTTACAATTTTTTCTTAAGACTTTAGATTGATATAAATTTACTAAGTGTCTAGATCTAATTGCCGAAATTTTAAGCCATAAAAGAATTTTAGAAAAGAAAAAGGAAAAAGGAACAACTAGGTACTAATTGGAAATTTAATATCCTTCGAAGTCGTGAGAGTTGTGTGTGTGTCAGTGGCATAAATTTTGAAATTTTTAATGATTTAAATTAATTTTCAAATTTGGAATAAACTGATCGTAAATACCGAAACAGATAGAATAGGAAATGTTACAATATTGTAATTCTTTAGATTTATAGCATCTTCAAAAAAAATCCTTAGCGATATAACTCAAAAGTGTCATGATCTGTATTTAGTGATAATTTGACATCTATTCAAACCATCGGCGAATCAAATATTCTTTTGGTCAATTATATTTATTATGCTAAATCAATATTAACGAAATTTTATTTTGTTATTTACAGACAATAGCATTGTTTGGAGTTAGCAACGCAAATATTGAAGGCATAACATCACTAAATAGCAAAGGCTACCATTTTAGCATCGACCACAGTGACACAGTAACAATTCAACACATCAAAAAAACAGCACCTGGTAACAGTCCAAACACTGATGGGGTTCATGTGGAATCCTCAAACAACATCCACATTCTTCATACACCCATTGCCACCGGAGGTGACTGCGTGTCAATCGGACAAGGAAGTACAAACATAAACATTGCACGAGTTGATTGTGGTCCGGGACATGGAATTAGCGTCGGAAGCATTGGAAAATATCCACAAGATCAAGCTGTGAGTGGAGTTCATGTCGCGAGTTGCAGTTTAACCTCAACTGAAAATGTAATGAGGATCAAAACTTATGCTCCTTCTCCTTCTAT
Source organism: Centella asiatica (assembly GCA_014636745.2). Classification (NCBI taxonomy): domain Eukaryota; kingdom Viridiplantae; phylum Streptophyta; class Magnoliopsida; order Apiales; family Apiaceae; genus Centella; species Centella asiatica. The sequence continues at coordinate 1,963,457 of CM025786.1, read as the reverse complement.
CACTGTTTCGGATGTAACTTTTGAAGACATTACTGTTAACAAAGCATCTAATCCCATTATTATCAACCAAGATTATTGCGATCGCGCTAATGGCCCTAATCAGTGCTCAGCAAGTGCTCTTACTATAAGTATATATATAGTTCTCTCAAACCGGAAAACATTTTCCTTTCTTCACCTTTTCTATGAACCTCACAAACAACCGAAAATGATTTCGCCTAGAAAACATCAAAAAATATGAAAAATATTTTTCAAAATACAATGTTCCGTAGAACAAACGGAGCCCTAGTTTGGTATTTGAAGAGATATTACATTTCTTGAGAACATGCAAGCTTTTGCGTGATTTGTAAATTACCACTTCACTTTTTGACATGATTTTTGTAAGATACATTATAAGACCTTGTTTCCTATGACATATGTTCTCTTGTCAATATTATCAGGCAAACCATATTAGTTAGCGCATGCATATACCAAAACACGTGTATGATCTTACACTAGATTGTGTTAATTAGTTCAAAATCGGGTTTTGTGTACGTAAAATTCATATACTCATTATCGGTCTTTTACATTCGCGCAGGGTGAATCGAAAGTTCAAGTGGAGAATGTGAAGTTTATAGGAGTAAGAGGAACATCAGGTACTGAAGTTGCATTAAACTTGAAATGCAGCTCGAGTAACCCATGCCAAGGTATTCAGATGAATAACATTGACATCAGATCACCAAATGGAGCACCAACAACAACTTCATCATGTGTTAATGCTAAAGTATCTTACTCTGGAACACAAGTTCCTGCTGCTTGTAGGTCTTAATTTGTTGCCAAAATGTACTCATTCCCTTGTGCCAAAATTGTTTGCTCAAGTAGTTAGAGTGTTTGAGCCCATGTTATAATTATACGAGATTCATCATTCATGTACTTGATACTTCAAGTTAATAAAATTGGCAATTACAAGTACCTTTGGAATGTTTTATGAAAATTTTTGATTATATGAACTTCAATTAAAGTTAGTTTCCTGAATTAAATATCTCACTTTAATATTTATAATTTGATCTTGTAAGAAAATGAAAAAGATGGACTACATATAATTATTTTGCCTTATACTCAGAACTGAAGAGGCGACGGTTTTTTTAATTTCGCTCAACTACATACACGTATATGGATAACGGTGAGTTCCTTTATAAAATATCTTTTTCGCCGATAAAAAAAATATTCATAACTAAGATTACTTATAAAATCATTTCGCTCACAGTTTTGTTCTAGAAAAGATATCGTGAGTATGGACCTAAACTTACGATGAAAACAAATAACGTTACTAGCTAGCATGGCCCATAATGGGAGATTGTTGAGCTGATTCTCTGTTAAGTTCACCGAGTGAAAACGATTTACTAAGCTTTGGAGATTGCTGATGGATGCATCATCCTCCAACATTAGAGTAAAAGAATATATCAAATTAAAATATTATATAATAAGTAGCAATTAAAAATTAAAAATAAAAGGACTATTGAACAAAAATGTAAACGCGTGTCAAAAATTATCATACGCACACACATATGATATACCGGAAGAAAAAAAAATGAGTTGTTCGGCTTCTAATATATTTGACAAAAATGTAGAACATACAATATTTTATATTTTTCTGCACGAGCTCTTTTATAGTTTTGTATTCATGCACAAATTAATCTTAACACTTCAAAAAATATTAATTTTACTTTTATCACATAAATTATGCTATACACTATAAAAAAGTAAGAAAATTTACATCTATACAGCTAGATTTTTTAAGAAAGAATTATAGATTTATAAATATTAAACTACAAGGTATGATTAAAAAATGAACTATAGTTCATTGTCCTTAATCCGTATTAAATTATCAACAAAAATATAGATAAAGAATACATAATATAATCATTTAGTGTATGTGTGCCTGATGAGTATGTGCGCTTGTGCATGTATACACAATTTAAAAATAAATATTACCACAAGATAAATAAAATGATATAAACTATAATTTATTGAGTATTATATTGTAAACTATTTAAAGGGAAATAGAAGAAATAAAAATATTTAGATATAGATAGATTTTGTAAATTTCCTTAGATAAATATCGAGTTCTTATGCTAGTTAATATATAGTATAGATCGATGGATTTGATAGGTCCTTTTTTATTCTTACTAACATATATTTTTCACCTCATGCAATAGATTTTATTCAGATCGCTAATCTAGTTGAATTATGTAAATGGATTTCCAAATTTCCATTAATATAATACGATTTGGAAATTTAATCAAGTTTGATCAAATCTAGATTACAGAATCCAAAAATTACAATGTTAAGATTACAAACATTAAAAAGAAAAAAAAAATAATGTGCAATGAAGTGTATATTTGGTAATATGTTAAAGTAGTTTTAAAAAAATATATACTTTTTCTTTCAATTGACAAATCCAAATTATTTTTTTCATTTCATCATTCTAGCACAATAAATAGTACTAGAATTAGAATCACATTAGCACATAAAGAATTAGAAATGATCCTTCTCTCTCAATTATACTCAGCTAAAATAATTAATTGGTGATATGGCTTCTAGCAAGATTATTTTCTTCATGTTTTTGGTGTTTTGGTGCAATGTAGTTCATGGTCTTAGGCCTCTTCAATCTGATGATCAGATACATGATATAACAGAATTTGGAGCTGTCGCCGACGGAGAAACCGATAATAGCGAGGTTATACTTTTATTTAATCACATGTGCTGTTTCTTTATAATCACTACAATACATTTAATTTATTTGGCTTTTGATATTTGGAATTAATAGTCTAATAGGTACCTTAATTTTCTTTGTGAATAATAAGTCTCTCCTCATTACAGGCTCAAGGAGAGTTTGTCAATACACACACAAACAAACACATATATATTATATAAATACTAAGTTGATATACGTTAATAGCATTTTTTATGAACGATATCTCTTCTTAATTGGAAATATTATTTGGTTAAGTTAGATTTCTATAATTTACAATTACGCTCTATCTAATTATTAATCAATTATTTTAAAGGAACGTTAACTTAAATTTCTGGTCCCGCCACTTTAAAATTTCTAACTACAATAAATATTGTATGCAATCCGCTGTTTAATTATCTGATCATTTGTGCACGTCCTATAGGCTCTGTCTTTTGTTTTTAATTTATTTTTTTACCAACGAAATTTTTACTCTACTACTAATCCAACTCTCACACAATATTTATTTATGAAGTTTGATACTTCGACCTCTACATTATAAACTCTACCACTTGAACTAACCATAGCCTGTCTTACAGCCTCTTTCGACCTCTACGTTATAAGCTCTACCACTTGAACTAACCATAGCCTGTCTTACAGCCTCTGCTGAGTGCATGGGAAGTAGCATGCAGATCTGGTGGCACAATATTGATACCGGACGATGACGGAACTTTTGTGGTGGAGATGGTGAAGTTTAGAGGGCCATGTAAATATCCAGTTGAGATTCAGGTTGATGGTGTTTTGAAGGCTACAGAGGGTACAGCAGCTCAAAATGGTAATGTAGGCTCTTGGTTTTCATTTTATCAAGTAGAAGGATTGACTATTCGTGGAAAAGGTACACTTGATGGCAATGGAGCTTCTGCTTGGCCACGTACTTCAGCTGCACCTACAAGACTCCCTAGAGTATGTTTCTCTTCTTCTTTATTTCTTTTCTTAAATTTAAAATAATAATTAATTTTATTAAATGAAATTTTATTTTGTTGTTGGCATGCAGACAATAACCATGTACAACGTTAAAAACGCAACAATTGAAAGCATAACATCACTAAATAGCAAAGGCTATCATTTTACCTTGGATGGCTGCGACACAATAACAATTCAAAACATTAATATAACAGCACCCGGTGACAGTCCAAACACCGACGGGATTCACGTGGAATCCTCAAACAACATCCAGATCCTCGATATTCCGATAGCGACGGGAGACGACTGCGTGTCAATCGGACAAGGAAGTACGAATGTAAACGTTACACGAGTTAAATGCGGTCCAGGTCATGGAATTAGCATAGGAAGCATTGGAAAATACAAAAAAGATAAAGCTGTGAGGGGAATTCACATATCCAATTGCAGTATAACCTCAACGACAAACGGTCTGAGGATCAAAACATTTGCTCCTTCTCCTTCTATCACAGTTTCTGATGTTACTTATAAAGACATTACAGTCAATAATGCTTCTTATCCCATCATTATTGACCAATACTATTGCGTTTCCGGCCTCAACAGCCATAACTGCCATGTAAGTTCTCTTTCATATAATAAATTCTCTCCTACATATATGCTTTTTAAATGTGCATTTGTATTTGTAGCTTTGTAAGTATACGAATAGCTAGGCTGTCCCAAATTTTCGTCCCAAAATATCTCATCTTGTGTCGCATTCTCTCTTGCGTGTGTAGGCCGAATCGAAAGTTCAAGTGGAGAATGTAACATTCATAGGCATAACAGGAACATCAGGTACTGAAGTTGCAGTAGATTTGAATTGCAGCTCGAGTAAGCCTTGCCAAGGTATTCTGTTGAACAACATTAACATAACATCGGAAACCGGAGCTCCGACAACTTCGTCATGTGTTAATGCTGACGTGTCTTACACAGGATCACAAATTCCGTCGGCTTGTACTTCTGGCCGCACTCATCATTAATTATCTTACCAAAATATGCTCACGTAGTTGGTTATATAGAGTGTTTGAACCCATGTTCAAATTTTATGAGATTCATTATTCATGTACCTGATATTTCAAGATCAATACAATTCACAATTATAATTCATGAATATTTTATAAATTTTGTGATTGTTTATTGCATTTACAAGTGATTTGAAAGTGTTAGAGTGTATGCCCTAGTGGCCAATTATGTAATGATTGTGACACTATATTTATGATATGTTAGATGATAATTTATTTTATTATGTTTTATTGACTGCGTTATATAAATGTTAACATAATAAATGTCCTTAGAAGAATGATACTAATTATATGGATTCAAGTATGTGACTTGAATATGAGATCATATAAGTATGTAATGTATCATTATTCTTAAAATATCCCTAGTCGAGTATCATTGTCAACGAGACAACAATAATACATTGAGACTAGTGTGTGATTAACTGATGGTCATATCTCATTGGTCATAAATATATACGAGATATATTAAGTTGATACATAGGTACATGTTAGAGAACATAGTACTGGACAGACCCACCATGAGAATTCTACATTGAGCGTTATGCTATGTATCATAAGTAATTCTCATAGTGACAATGATGTAATGGTCCTTCGACCTGAAGTCATGACATTTCTACATAAGAAGTTATGCGTTTTGACATTATCAAAAGTCACCTTTAACCGGGTGGACGATAAAGGTGATTGTTGGATGCATAATGAGTTATGTGAGAAATGGGAATGATGTAGATGGAATTTAAC
>CM025786.1:1896536-1957117 GCA_014636745.2 Centella asiatica | reverse complement strand
TTCTTAGTCTCTGATGAAGGAATTCTTAGTCTCTGATGACGTCATCTCTAGTCTCTGACAGGCTAATTGTAGTCTCTGATGACGTCAGTCTTAGTCTCAGATGAAGGAATTCTTAGTCTCTGATGACGTCAACATTAGTCTCCGACAGGCTAAATGTTAGTCTCTGGTGACGTCAGCATTAGTCTCCGACAGGCTAAATGTTAGTCTCTAGTGACGTCAGCATTAGTCTCCGACAGGCTAAATGTTAGTCTCTGATGACGTCATATTTAGTTCCCGACAGGCTTAATGTTAGTCTATGATGATGTCATCTTTAGTCCCCGACAGGCTAAATGTTAGTTTCTGATGACGTCATCTTTAGTCTCCGACAGGCTTAATAATTAGTCTCCGATAGGCTTAATTTGAGCTTAGTCTCCGATACAGAAAAATTGCACAATATAGATTGTGACTTGTAAAAAAATTTTCCAAGGGGGGTGCCCCCTTGACCCCCCGCCGTAGCGCACGATTGTCGTGTTCCCCAAATATGGTTTAATGATTTAAAAAAAATTAATTAAAAAATATATATTTAATTATTTTAATTGTTTAAATCATGTTATTATGTGCTTATAATGATATGCATGGTGCACAGTTATGGCCTTACGACCCATAGGTTAGTGGTTTTGGTTTTGAAATACGGCTTGCATGTCGTGCCTTCTCTTATATCTGGATGTAATATTCTCTTCTCATCTTACTCCCCTTGAATGTAACTCGAGGTTTCTTTCTATAATGTAATGTACAACATAGAATATTTTAGTATAGGTTTCTTTATTAAGTAATCTATAAAGATGACCAGCAGAAGATGTAGATATGAAAAGGATGCATGCAAACGGAGTTTCAAGAAAGCTGCCAAGTTTGAAGATCAATTGCCACACTAAACTGACCATCAATCTTTTCATTAGCTTGGAAAGATTGGCATAGGATTTGGCCATAACTGTGTCACATTTAATTCTGCACTTTATTTATGCTTATATATGATATAATGAATAAATGTGCATGCTTAAAAGTTATAGTTGGTGAGATCTAATTTAATTAATAAAATTCCTCATAAAATCATTAAGTCTAAAACAGATGCCTTCCAATGATTAACACTCATCAAGGCCTTGATCGATGGATGTAGGTTTGCCAAAGCAAAGTACCCCATTTATCTTGGCATGGTGCGATAGGATAATTGTGATATCCAAATTGTTAAAATTGGGCTTGACTTAACTAGGCTATCACAATAGGATTGTGGGTTTAGAAGCATAGAGTTTGTATAAGTTCACTAGTTGAGCTTGAACAAATGTTGTTCGACAAATTATCCAAGAGTTATATATGATATAATTGACAAAGTGTTGTCTACCTAAATAATTATGTTTTGAGTGATTAGCCAAAGTTAACTTAGGGCATAATGAAATATGGATCTTGGCTCACTAGAAGTATTTAAAAGAAATAATTTCGAATTAATGGTGAGGGCTATTAATTTGAATAAAATAGTGGGAGGTATATTTTGAATGTGCCATTATCAAAAACATAACATTAAAATTTCTGCAAATTTACTTATTTATTTTGCATTTATGAATTGTAGATATTAATGGCAAACAACAACAATAGTAGCCTTTCACTGCGATCAGTCTTTGAGAAGGAAAAACTGAATGGGATTAATTTCCTAGACTGGCATAGGAATTTGAGGATTGTCCTCAAGTAGGAGCGCAAGCTCTACGTCCTGGATGGACCAATTCCTACTGCACCAGCTACCACTGCACCACGAACAGAGCAGAATGCTTACAAGAAGCATCAAGATGATGCTCTGGATGTGGGTTGCCTTATGTTAGCAACCATGAACCCTGAGCTTCAGAAGCAAGATGAGTTGATGGATGCTTATGACATGATTGAACATCTTAAGAAGTTGTTCGAGGGGCATGCTCGGCAGGAGAGGTATGATACAAGTAAAGCATTGTATCATTGTAAGCAGGGTGAACGTGATCCAGTCGGTCCACATGTTCTGAAGATGATTGGGTATATTGAGTACCTAGATAGGTTAGGCTTTCCACTTACTCGGGAGGCTCAAACTGATCTTGTCTTACAATCTCTGAACAATAGTTATTCTCAATTTGTCATGAATTACCTCATGAATGAGATTGAGAAACCACTTACTGAGTTGTTGAGCATATTGAGAACTGCTGAAAACAACATGAAAAAGGCAGGACCCTCTCCTATTTTGATGGTAAAAAAGGGGAATGCCAAAGGAAATGGAAAGGGCAAAAAGAAGAAGATGGGATCTAAATCTTTTGCCAAATCCAAATCAAATAAGGCTTTGAAGCCTAAAGGTGGGATAGCTAAAGAAGGTAATTGTCACTTCTGTGGAAAGCCTGGACAGTGGAAAAGGAATTGTCATGCTTACATGGAAGATCTAAAGAAGAAGAAAGGAAGTAGGACTTCCGATTCAGGTATATATGTTATAGAAGTCAATTTATCTACTTCTACATCTTGGGTATTTGATACTGGATTTGGTTCTCACATTTGTGTGATTGTGCAGGAACTGCGAAGGAGTAGACCATTGGCTAAAGGCGAGGTGGACCTACGCGTTGGAAATGGAGCAAGAGTTGTTGCATTAGCTGTATGAAATTACCATTTGTCTTTGCCCACTGGGCTAGTATTAGAACTTGAAGACTGTTATTATGTGCCTGCTATAAGCAGGAATATTATTTCTATTTCTTGTTTGGACAATAAAGGTTTTTCATTTATAATAAAGAACAACAGTTGTTCATTTTACTTAAATGAGATGTGTTATGGAGTAGCACAATTGTTTAATGGTCTTTATGTTCTTGATTTACAAATGCACATCTATAATATAAATACTAAACGGCTAAAATCAAAAGATTCTAATCCGACTTATCTCTGGCATTGTCGTTTGGGCCACATCAGTGAGAAACGCATATTCAAACTCCATAAAGATGGGTATTTGGACTCATTTGATTTTGAATCATATGATGTATGCAAGTTTTGTTTGTTGGGAAAAATGACTAAAGTACCTTTCACTGGACATAGTGAACGGGCCAGCGATGTATTAGGCCTCATACATACTGATGTATTTGGACCCATGAGTTCGCTAGCTAGATCTGGATTTTGCTACTTTATTACATTTACTGATGATTTCAGTAGATATGGATATGTGTATCTTATGAAACACAAATCCGAATCTTTTGAAAAGTTCAAAGAATTCAAGAACGAAGTACAAAACCAATTTGGCAAAGTATAAAAGCTATTCGATCAGATCGAGGTGGTGAATACTTAAGCCAGGAATTTGATAATCTTCTTAAAGAGTGCGGTATTATATCACAACTCACTCCACCAGGAACACCACAATAGAATGGTGTGTCTGAAAGGAGGAATCGTACCTTGTTAGACATTGTACGATCCATGATGAGTCATGCATATCTTCCAATAAGTTTCTAGGGTCACGCCCTAGAAACTGCTGCTTTTATACTTAACCGTGTTCTTACAAAAACGGTTCAAAAGACTCCATATGTGATGTGGACTGGGAAACGTTCTAGTATGTCTTTTATGAAGATTTGGGGATGCGAAGCGTATGTAAAGCGTCTAGCTTTCGACAAGCTCAGACCTAAATCAGATAAGTGTAATTTTGTGGGATACCCTAAAGAAACAAAAGGGTATTATTTCTACAAACCTTCAGAGAACAAAGTGTTTGTTGCTCGCACTGGAGTTTTCCTAGAGAGAGAATTTTTCTCTAAAGAAAACAGTGGGAGGCATGTAGAACTCGAAGAAATTCGAGAACCACAAAATACCAATGAACCTGAGATGGAACATGAGCAGGAGCCACAAATTGTTGTGGAAACTGAACCTGCTCAAGTAACACAAGCTCCTCGTAGATCTGGTAGGACACGCCATGAGCCTGAAAGATATTATGGATATCTTATCACTCAAAGTGGCGAAGTAATGCTCATAGATGATGATGAGCCTACTTCCTATCAAGAAGCTATGAACGGACCTCAGTCTGAGAAATGGCTTGAAGCCATGAAATCTGAGATGGACTCCATGTATGCCAACCAAGTATGAACTTTGGTTGACCCACCTCAAGGGATAAAACCAATTGGGTGCAAGTGGGTTTTCAAGAAGAAAACTGACATGGATGGTAATGTACAAACCTATAAAGGGCAATTGGTAGCAAAAGGTTTCAAACAAGTTTAAGGTGTTGACTATGATGAGACTTTTTCTCCAGTAGCCATGGTTAAATCCATCAGGATCTTACTTGCTATTGCAGCTTTTCATGACTATGAAATCTGGAAAATGGATGTCAAAACAGCTTTCCTTAATGGAAATCTGCTTGAGGATGTGTATTTGACACAACCCGAGGGTTTTGTCACTCCAAAGGATGCTGGGAAGGTATGTAAGCTACAAAGATCCATTTATGGATTAAAGCAAGCATCTCGGAGCTGGAATCTTCGTTTTGATGAAGCAATCAAAGAGTTTGGCTTTATCAAGAATGAAGATGAACCTTGTGTTTACAAAAGGTTTAGTGGGAGCCATATTGTATTCCTAGTATTATATGTCGATGACATATTACTTATTGGGAATGACATTCCTTCCTTACAAGCAGTCAAGACATGGTTGGGAAAATGTTTCTCCATGAAAGACTTGGGTGAAGCAACCTATATTCTAGGTATCAAGATCTATCGAGATAGATCGAGAAAGATGCTTGGCTTAAGTCAAAGTACATGCATTGATAAAGTGTTGAAACGGTTCAGCAGCAAAGGAGGCTGTATGGATAAAGAAGTTCATTATTGAACTTGGTGTTGTTCCTTCTATTGTTGATCCAGTAGACCTCTACTGTGATAACAATGGTGCCATTGCACAATCGAAGGAACCTAGATCTCACCAACGATCCAAGCATATACTTAGGCGTTTTCATCTCATTAAAGAAATTATCGAGAGAGGTGATGTACATATTTGTAGAATACCGACAGAAGAAAATGTTGTAGACCCACTGACCAAGGCTTTGTCGCAGCAGAAGCACGAAGGTCACACTATTGCTATTGGTATTAAATACATGAGTGGTTGGCTCTAGTGCAAGTGGGAGATTGTTAGAGTGTATACCCTAGTGGCCAATTATGTAATGATTGTGACACTATATTTATGATATGTTTTTGGTTAGATGATAATTTCTTTTATTATGTTTTATTGACTGCGTTATATAAATGTTAACATAATAAATGTCCTTAGAAGAATGATACTAATTATATGGATTCAAGTATGTGACTTGAATATGAGATCATATAAGTATGTAATGTATCATTATTCTTAAAATGTCCCTAGTCGAGTGTCATTGTCAGCGGGACAACAATAATACATTGAGACTAGTATGTGATTAACTGATGGTCATATCTCATTGGTCATAAATATATACGAGATATATTAAGTTGATACATAGGTACATGTTAGAGAACATAGTACTGGACAGACCCACCATGAGAATTCTACATGGAGCGTTATGCTATGTATCATAAGTAATTCTCATAGTGACAATGATGTAATGGTCCTTCGACCTAAAGTCATGACATTTCTACATAAAGAGTTATGCGTTTTGACATTATAAAAAGTCACCTTTAATCGGGTGGACGATAAAGGTGATTGTTGGATGCATAATGAGTTATGTGAGAAATGGGAATGATGTAGATGGAATTTAACCCTCCTATAAATTAAGGGTGATATCTATAGGCCTCTTGATTGAGTAAAACTATAAAATGCATGGCCATACTCAAATAGAGATTTGTTTCATATAGTTTACTCATTGATCAAGAAAACTAAGATTAAATTATGAAGAGGATGACACATCCATGCCTTGAATTTAATCTTAGATATCATGGTTAAAAGGATTAACTTACATTGAAACATTGGTCACGAAAGGTAACGTCGAATCTATGACTTTATTATTACTTAGGTAACAGTGATGTATTACTAGATGTCGCTCGCTGTTTATAATTTTATAATATGATTTAAAATTATTGTCAACGTAATAATAACCTACAGGGTCACACACAAAGAACATTCGTCAAGGAGATATAATTTAAATGTCAATGATTTTAATATATCAATAAGATTGATTTAATTAAATCATGGCTTTAAATTATATACATATATATATTAATATATGTAATCTGTATGAAATAGAGTCCTTTGGAAGGAAATACGAATATATATTTATTTGTGCATATATATATATATATATATATATATATATATATATATATATATATATATATATATATATATATATATATATATATATATTAATTAAGTGAGACTTGATTAAATATATATATCTAATAAATATAAAATTCGGATTTTAAATCTCCTAATTAAGTTAGGTTTTGGAATTACTCTATAAAAGGCTATATATATGATATATCAGCTATTCTCTAAAAACCAACGTTTTCATGTATTCTAAGAACCCTAGTTGCTCATAAGAGATAAACTAGAGTTCAGAAATATAGAGAGAAAAGAAAAGAGAGATACAGATCGTACAGCTAGTACTGTAACTCTTCTCGTTAGAATCGTGAAACGGTTCGTGGGTGTTCGTGTGAATACAGTAGAGACGTAGTTCTGTTGGATTGCGTTAAAGATTTGGAGATGATCAACACCTTCACCAAAGTTTTAGATTCGCACAATTAATCGGTAAAATCTTAAAATATCTGTATTAAATTATTTCGCATAGATCCTTGGGTTTGGGTTTCGTTTTGTTTTATTTTAAATCGTATTTTTCCGCTGCGTTTTATTCTACGAAACCCAACAAAGTGATCTTATGTTTTCAATGGGATGTATATAGTAGGAATATGTCCTTTTTTTTCAACTTAATTATAGATTTTACTGATGTAAGAAATAAATTGAATCCCACTTGTTGCAACTTAAATTTAAAAATATTAAATTTCAATAGTTTAAATTATATTATCACGATTTACAATTTTTAAAATATAAACCAAAATATACGAGGTTTTTGATAACCTCAATTGATCTTTGTCTTAGTACTCCATCTCTTCTTAAAAAATAGTAACATTTGAGAATAAAATTTATTAATAAAAAATAGCAACATTTGTATAATTTTTTCATTATAATGTCATATTTTTCAAATTTTATCATTACAATCTTCTTATATGATCTTTAATTGGATATTCATAATAAATTTAATGAGAAAAACTTATTATTGTTATATGTAATTTTTAATGAAATATGTAAAATTAAAAATCGTTAAAAATTTAAATGTTGTTATTTTTGTGAAATAAAGAAAGTAATCTTTTCTCTACGTCTAACTCTAACCTCGTCTGTTTGTAACTTTGGACATTGCGCAATTATTGAGGTAAAGATATATATAGTTTTGATTAAATAGTCTATATTACATCTCAAACTTAATTAAAATGAGTTGAAAAGTAAATTAGTCTCAAAGTTATGGGGGGGGGGGGGGGGGGGGGAGAATGATGTGAAAGATAATGTAATACAAAATGAAAGAGTATTTTTAAATATAAAAACCAAATGTTGAAAGTAAATAATAATTTTTAAAATAGAAGTGTTCCAAATGGGTTAAAGAAAATACTTTCCTAACTGTTTACCCTTTCAAAAGTAAAATTCATTCATGTATCAATGAACACAGGACTTTATCCCAACAACCATAAAAATAAAAGAGAATTTTTAGATATATGCACAAAATTCTAAAAAAACGAATGCTGGTGTCTTGGGGTATCATTTTACCCTTCAAAGATATAAAAGAAAATTTCTAAGCAATATTCTATCTGTTTGTTATTAGATAATCTGCTGCAGGGATTACACATAATCACTCTCACGTACAAATTCATAATATTAGTTTTATAACATAAAAATCTTTATTTGCACCCATAGAATAAATCTTGAAGGTCCGGAAAAGAAAATTTATTCTTAACTCATATGAGAATTTATTCTAAAATAGTGGCTTTGATAATCTAAGAATTATAAATCACATTGACACATGCACGTAGAGAATAAATGTATTATGCATTTCCAGATAAATAGATGAATTGTAAAATAAATTTTTCATTCCATTATAATTTTAAAAAGAAAAATTATTAAATATTATAATTCTGATTTGATTTCAGTTTTATAAGATGATAAATTAAAAGATATAGACAAATAAGATAATTGATTTTTTTAGAAAAGACACGATTCTTCCAAATGGGGAAAAAGGAGGTTGATTTCTGTTCTTCTTTTCTTTTTCTATTTTACCAAAAAAAGAAAACGACACAATTACTTTTTTATTTTTATTTTTTTCTCCAGAAACAGTTAGGTTCGAACCGTTCAAAGTGGCTCTCTCTCTCTCCTCTCTCTCTCTCTAAAAAGTCTCCGCGCACTCGGTCACTGGTCATCTGCAATAGTTTCCACAGCTGCATTATTTCTCTCTGTAACTCTCTGTTCACGTCGTCGAATCGTAGTCTTCATCGTGTTGTCCTCATCTCCGCTGTTACTCCACAGAGACAATCCGGCGGTCAGCAGTCTTTACAGTCATCATCTCCTGATTTCGTTCTTCATCTGCTCCCGAGGTTTGTTTAACGAAACCTCTAATGCCTAATTTTTGCAAATTTTGGGGGTCCTGATTAAATTTTTTAAAATTTGGGTACTGGAGTCAAATCTGGGTTGTAATTTTTGTACTATCCAGCTCTAGATCCTGCTAAAGTGTGCCGGAGTAAAATTTTGAGTTTTTTCATATGGTTCGGGTTGGGGGAGTTTATATTCTAGGAAAAGTTGGGTAATTGTTCTTTTTCAAAACTGGTATGATAGCACTGATAGTATTGTAGCATGATAGTATGTTTTGTTCATCTTCACATATGTACTTTTGTACTGAACCTCTTTTAATTTAATAAAGCTCCCTTAGTTCGCCAAAAAGAAACTGCAGTCTGTTTGTGAATATGTATCAACGAGAAATACTCGGTGATTGCAGTTTCTTTCTGTTTGTGATTTAATTATGGATTATTTTGAATCTGACGAAGTAAAATGGGATGTTTATTACTGGTTTGTTATGAAGCTTGTTATGTTCTATTGAGTTTCAAAGTTTCAAAGATGAAAACTCTATTAAAATGATCTGGTCGTGTTGTAACAATTTGTGTCGTGTTAAGTTGTTATAGTGGGAGCTGAAGCAATGAATTTAAGTCAAGATTATACATTGGAATGTGTCTATGAACGATTCTACCATTTTGTGGTAATCAGATGCAGGCCTTCGTAAGTGGTATGCTGTGTTTATAAAAGAATTGAAGATGCGGTGCTGGAAGTTTTTGGCAGGGGCGGCAGAAGTCTGATTCCTTGTTGGGCTAGAAAATGGTCTATACCCGGATAGGTGGAGCAACGTGGTCTAGTTGCTAAAACTTCAACAGTACAAAAGTCTGAACAAGAAAACAACTACCAATGGATGCCCAGTCCAATATTCTTCACGAAGAACTAATTTACTTCGAGATATTGACTCGCCTCCCTGTGAAATCCCTCCTTCGTTTTAAAGCAGTCTGCAAATTGTGGCTTTCCCTAATCTCAAGTCCTAAGTTCATCAAATCCCACCTCAATCTCGCCTACTTCAACCCCCAAATACCTAACTCCCTCATTGCCGATGCCATGACTCCTGATAATGAATTAAACGGCATTAGTTTCTTCTGCATCAATGATTCTGCCAAAACCCCAGTTAATCTCTACCAGCCGTTTCCTGAAATTTGTCGTAGAGAGTTCCAATCCTTGATCGGTTCCGTTAACGGACTTGTATGTTTTGTTCACGATGATTTTCTGATTTGGAACCCTGCAACCAAACATGTGAAGGTAATTCCTGACATTCCACTTGCGAGTTCCAAATATGAACACAACCATCGTGGCTCTTATGGATTTGCCTCGGACCTGTTGGCTTGTGATTTTAAAATCATATGCATTTTGCAGTATAAATTGCATTCCCACGTCGGGAGACTATTTTATCGAGCTCAGGTATATTCCTGTGATGCAAGTATCTGGAAGCAATTTGACATGGATACACTTTCGGACTTTACTGAATGTGGAATTGTGTGCAATGTGAGGGGTACTCCATATTGGAAATTTTTCAACAGAAATGATTCTCGGAATACCTTGGTTTTTTTCGATGTTCATAAGGAGATGTTTAAGTGGTTACCATGTCCAGAATCAGACACATTTGTTAATTGGAAGGACTCTCTTGGTGCAGTTGTTTACTCGTCAATCGACAAATCAGATGATTTTCAACTTGATGTCCATACTTTGAATGAGAGTTGTAGTACTTGGATAAAGAGTTGCAGTTTGACCATTTCTTATAAAATCAATGGGATATCACTCTGTTTTAAGAATGGTGACATCATAGGTGATGATGGCTCCGGGAATCTGTTACTGTTCGACCCTAAAACAAGTCGGTATAAAACTCTTCTGACAGTACCTGGATCATATGGGTTTAATGTTATTGACTATAGGGAAAGCCTGGTTTCTGTTAAGGGAATGAAGAATCTTGGAAAAGAGAATAACTAAAAGAGAATAACTACAAGAGAAAGAAATTCTTTACCGAACTTGTGAGTTACATATATGCAGTGTCTAAACTTATTTTGGATTATAAAATTCACAACTTTCTCTTTGTTTCCATTTCTAGCTGCTAAGATTTTGTATTAGCAGTAGTTAAATTTCTAATCATTTTAGAGAACAAACCTTGTTCCCGATTTTATAGTGTGACAGTATATATGATTTCTTCAAAAGTCAGCTCTTCTTCCTTAGTTTTCTGCCATGAATACCATGTTTACTTAATATAACATTGTTTTTATTGATTTTGTTTCTTGTAGGATGATTTTTCACTAGCAGAAGACAACCCGGAACATTTAAGAAACTATGAGAAGGAAATGGAATTAGGTGAAAAATGAGGTAGTCATAATGGCTCTTATAGTACTATATTATCCTTGGAGTGGAATGATAGATGCTCACTGTAGTTACTTCTGTAATCTCATATTTTAGTTGTTTCCTTCTTTTGGTAGTGTTTGCAACACTAGTTGCAGTTGATTAAATATCTCTAAAAAATTAGTCAGGGTAGTATTAATTGAAAAAATATGATGTCAACACTCCTGCATGTCCTTAACTTTTCCTTATATTATTCTCTGTAGTATAATGTGACAAGGTAACGTCATGGTTTAGTTCATCCTATTAAAATCTAGACAATTTCGCCTTCATAAAATTGTCTCAAAACAACGTTGTGTGTATTAAGTCAGAACCTCTATAGATAAAGTAGCGGTTCATGTTAGATGCTCTCTTCTTTCATTTTTCGTGGTAGGTTAAGAACATTAACATCTTTACTTTGTTATGTTAGTAGCCAAGTGCTACGAAATATAAATTATCTTGGAAGAACACAAGAAGTAGGCATATACTTGGGATCATGACACATACTTAAGGAGGATTATGATCATCTTGGTTGCAATATTGCATGAACTGCTCAATTGTAGAAAAGCTCAGTGTCAATTACTGTCGATGATCAACTATTGTACTATTTCAAGCAACTTTGCTTCCTCTTCTTTTGGAAATTTGATGGCACATTTGCTTTTACATTCACAGGTTCTTGGTTCAGATGTATACTTTAAAAAACGTTGACAATTTTTTCCCTATGTTTTCATGTAGTTAAATGATAAATTGAACTTCATAAGAAAATATCAATACTCATTTATTCAAGTGATAAAGAGCTTATTCACCTCAAGCAAGGTCTCGGTTCGAAGAATGAGGAAAATGAATATTGGTAGAGCTTACCTTCTTATGGAGTCCAGCCCAGCTCGAATCCAGAATAGTCGAATATATTTCATGTCAATCTAAATTAAACTAACTTATATTTTCACTTTTGATGTTTTTAAGTTTAGTTGCTTTGTCACAGATGAATGGCTAAGTTGCTAAAGCCATAAGTTGTATCGTGTATGTTTCATTGTAGAAATTGTGGAAGTTATCTTTATTGAATTCTGAGGGCTGTTTGTCTCTTCTATTTGTGATTTTCATTAAGGCATTGACTCTGCAAGTCTGCATCAGCTTACATCAAGTTCTGCAGCAGGTATGAAGCCAGCAGACCAAGTAATTCTATTTATATGCCATTCTCGTTATAAACCTTGTTGTCTGTATCATACAATTTTGACTTTATACACAACATTAATGAGCACTAGTTATAGGGTCGTACTGCTAGCTGCAAGGCTTGAACAGTTTGCAACAACCAACTTTTCTACAGAACGGAAAGAACATTTCAGAATAAATGCTGCGATGGAGAGCAATACTAAAAAATAATACTACGGAGTACAATACATACTCTTTTCTTACGTAGATTTCTTTTTAATTGTACAAAGTTCAAATAGACATGATCTTAATAAGTTTTTTAGCAAGATCTTCATATTAGGAAGAGTATATTTTGTTGGAAATTTTATTTATTTTGTGGTATTAATTATTTGACAATCAATTTATGAAATTGGTGTGTAACTGAAAATATAAACTCTGTTATTAAATACAATAAAACCAAAACTAATTCGACTTTGTGAAACTAAAGAAGTTGAACACCAGGGGGAAATTGTTCTTCAATTCAGAAGTTGAAAACCTGTACCAAATTGTCCGATTTGGCGAGCAATTTGTAATGTTTGGAGCTACCTGATAATATTTGTTGATCCATAAACAAAGGCGTATTTAAGTTTTGGGAAGATTCTTGGCCTCATGAGCATGATCCTCTAATCTTGCCTACACTCCAACAGGCTTGAAGGTTAACCAACTAGTCTTTACGTTAGGGGAATGAAATCTGAATTTGGTATCTCATCTTCTCCCTCGAGAAATAATGAAGAAGATTGTTGATTTAAAGCGGGCGACTGGAATGGGTGGATGAGACGTAATCAAATGACGCAGTGAAATCTAGACAGTTTAGGGTAGCTTTGGTGTATGATTGTATAGTGGGAAATGATTTCGATAATGTTTCTTTTGGTTGGAAAATTGATTTTGTGAAATTTAAGGAGTCGAACACTTGTCGGAAATTTGTAGGCATGTTTAGATTCGAATAGGAAAGGGAATCCTTTTGTCTTCCCTGTTGTCTGGGTTCAACTGACCATGTTACAAATGGTCAAAGACTCACAAAATGGGGTTTTGTGACTCCTTCGTATAAACATCTTACCATGTATCATGTCATGTTCCAACTTAAATAAGATTTTAGATTTTATTTATTTAAAAATTAAAAAATAAGCAATTGTCAATCTTTTAATATATGTAACACTTGATAGAATCATACATCGGTACAAACAAGTGAGATCTCTGGTAAAGGAGGGTTAAAAAAGAAAATTTGGGCATTTGACAAATTTATATGAAATTTAAGAAGTTGAACACCGTTGGGAAATCTGTACGCCCGTCTAGATTCGAATAGGAAAGGGAATCCTTTTGTCTACCCCTGTTCCCTACCCCTATAAAAAAAACAGCAGAGAAAAATATACACAAATGTACGAAGAATCCATCAATGGTGAAACCATCCAATATTCTTCCCGAAGACATTATATTCTATGATATACTGATTCGCCTCCCCGTCAAATCCCTCATTCGTTTCAAATCAGTCTGTAAGTCATTGCTTTCCTCTATCTCGAGCCCAGAATTCATTCAATCTCACCTCAATTACGCCAATATCAATCCCCAATTCCCTCATCTCTGTCCGAACTTTTCCTGGCTCAAAACCCTGCAAATTTGATATCATTCGCATCGGTAATTGTGCCAAAGCCCAAATCGGACTCCAAGGGAATCATAATTCCATTAAATAGAGAAAGTTTGTCTTTAACACCAATACGTTATCTCGTAGTTTATATTTAACTGAACTTTTTTCTTTTCCCTTTTTTGTCCAAAAATGACAATTGTACAAGTTATCCTATTGGAATTGGAATGATAAAAATAAGAATTATTATTGCCTTCATATATGCACTTATGCAAAAAAGTTGGTCCCAATTTCCAGAATCGCTGATGCCAGAATATAAAGAACAAGTTTAAATTAAAGAGAGATCGATCATCGATCAATAAATACTCACTGCTCTCACTCTGTATTGGTAATATTGAAATCCATCACCATGCCCTATCACCGGCCGAAATCAATTTGCAGAAGCAATTGTGCCTTCGCAACAATGACGACGACGATGTCCACCGGAAAATCTCTGCCGGATGACCTAATCGTTGAAATACTCTCTCGTCTCCCCGTGAAATCAATCTTTCGTTTCAGGTGCGTCTGTAAATCATGGCTTTCTCTATTCTGGAGCCCCAATTTTGTAGCCGCCCACCTCAACCTCACCTCACCTCACCTCCCCTCAAACCCAACAAAGAGTCCCTCATCATTCACAGCTTCCCCTGGGCTCATGGCCCACGCAATAGTGAGCTGAAATTGTACCGACCCGAACTCAAATTTGCCGAAATTGTACGAGATATGAACTTCGTCGGCTGCATTAACGGCATTGTTTGTCTCTCGAATTCTCAGAAACAAGACACAAATATTGTTGTTCTTCTTTGGAATCCCGCAATCAATCGATGGAATGCTATTCCATTTCCAATTCCTCCCAAGGAATACAACTCTCGTTGTCTGTCTGTTGGTTTTGGATTCGATTCCGTGGCTAATGATTTCAAAGTTATTAACATTGTGATACATGAAAAGAAGAAGTTGAAGTATATTATCCAGCTCTATTCTTGTACTTGGGATACTCCGAATACAACTCTTTGGACCGCGCCTGGCTCATATGTATTTGAAGCTATTGTCTACACAGACAGCCTGATTTCCATCCCCGGGAACGAAGAAATATAATGGACACGCACAAGAGAGGACGACACAATAACAAGAGGAGAAAGATGAAGTACCTTACTTTTTTTTGGGTTGCGTGGGTGGAAGGGTTGTGGGGGTGGGGGGGTGGGGGGGAGGGGGTTGTTTAGTTTCTTGCAGGAATACTAGCAGAAGTAAACCTGGAGCTTTAAGAAACTAAGTTTAGTCTTAATGGTTCTTATCTGTGATACCCAAGTTATTTAGTTAATGAACTGAAGGAGTCAATTTGATTTTTGTACTTTGGTTGGTTTGCTATTTGCTATGGGATGAATGCCTCGGCATTGACATATCTTTGAATGTACAAAAATTTGGGGTTATCTTTATGGAAATTCAAAGGCTGTTCATGTCACTTCAATTTGTGGTTTTTCTTTAGGTATGATTAGAGCACCGGCAGCAGCAACCATTTTATGGCGTGTCGCATCAGATTTTCTCTTTCTTGCAATTCATTGCAATCAAAACATTCACAACTACCATATAAGTTTTTCTCTCTCTTTTAAATCACATTCCACAATCTTTTATATATTTCATTTATATTAATATCAAAAGTATATATAAAATGTTCATCTAATAATATATATTACATTGAATAAAAAAATAATATTAAAATTTTATTTTGGCATTATAAATTTTCAAGAGGGAAGTATATTTTAAAAATTTTCTATAAATCATAAAAATATTGATGTCTATTTATATATCTCAAAAAAATAATGAATTTTAGCATATTTTAAATATTTTTTAAATTTATATTTTTTATGTTATAGCCGTTTAAAAATGAATGGAAAAAACAAATTAAGCCTTGAAAATTGTGTTAGATGTAAACATACGTTTTTATCTGATCAGTGTCATCAGTCGTGTGTCTATTGGTCATTAGTTGTTTTATAATAAAGAATAGGAACGAACGTCCATAAATCTACCCGTTGCTGATGCTCTTACAATGGCAATTGACATTGCAATAGCTCATTCCACACTCAATATTTGAAAGTTATTCAACAAAAATGCATTAGTTTATGATTAGCACTTTAGCAGCCAGCAGGTTGGTACAAAGCCAGTACATTAACCAAGTAACTCATAAATTTATGCAAATATTTAGAAGCATTAGATAATCCAAAAACAGGGGGGAAACAAAAGAAAGCCAACTTATTCCAACACTTTTCTGCAGTTCTAGCTAAACCAGTTTGCAACAACCAAAATTTGAAAGATATGCTACTTAATAAAATACTTTTAGGGGATTAAAATTGATCACTAATTTAACTGGCTAGCTTTATGGTGTAATTAGATAATCAATTACCATTCATAAGTGGGGAGAAGAGATAAGGAACAAGATAATGACAAGGTCAAGGTACATCAATTCATGTGGGGCACATATATATAAGGAAAAAGATCACATTTTTGTTCAACCTCCGGCTTATTTGCATAATCTCATTGCACATAATGTTCAAATGGAGCATTTAGATTGCAACCTCCAAGAAACAAACCCTACAATGGACACAAACAAGACAAGAGCCAATTCAATAAAATGGATCAATGCATTTCTAATTGAAGAATGCTATCTGATCCTATAAAACTTTAGCCTTTTTAGCCTAAATCTTTATGTATAAACTATTTATTAGTCCATTCAAAATTTAAATTTTGGTTTTAGAGATAGGTGCAACAAAATCTGAACATATGCAACGCGAAATTGAACATGTGCAACATACATTTTGCTTTAGACCATGTGGCACGCATAACATTACTCTTTCTAATTTGCTATCGAGTCCAAGATATGTCAGTTTAAAATTTTAGAAGAACTCTAGTCTCATAAGTAGGGGTTTGTAATTACAACTAAAATAAATTCTCAATAATAATAATAATAATAATCTATTTATTTTTTGCATAGAAAGGATTAAGTCCTTTATACTTGTAAAAAGATTTGTTGATCAATACAGATTTCTCAATGTGATTCATGAATGTGAAAGAGAGATGAGGAATAAGACAATGACAAGGTGGCATAAATAAAATCAAGTGGGGCATGGTTCATGAATAAGAAAAAGACCACATTTTTGTTATCCACCTTTGGCTTGTTTGAAAGGGGTCATTGTAGATAATGTTAAAACGGAAACATGGAACATTATTTATTAGACTGCAAACTCCTATATATAAACAATGAGAATACCTAAACCTTCAAGCAACTCCATACACACTACTATGTTCTTGATCCTCCTCGTATTCTTTTTCTTGGCTCCGACAACATTAGTATGTGGATTAGAAGTAGAACCACCGGCAATCGGATACGGTTACGAAATCCGATCGTCAAACGCCGATTCGAACAAGAAATCATTGACTTCTTACCTTCAGCTAATCAAGAAATCGTCAGTTTTTGGCGATGACATTCAAAACCTTAAGCTTGTTGCCAGGTACCTTTTTTTTTTTGTTTTAATTTCTTTGAATTAGTAAAATTTTTCATATTCAATTCATAGCATGTTTTGAGAAGTTGAGAGTAACAGAACTAGTTGTTCGTAGTTGTGTTATTCTCACTGAATTTTACTTAATTTCCCTCCAAAATCAGAGAAAAATCTTATTTTTACAGAGTAATTTTTTTTTTTTGGTTTTCTATTTTTATTATTTTTAAAATAACTCCCATCTATAGACGGCATAGATTCTGGGTTTCCGTTGCAAAGCTATTTGATTGGTTATGGCAATACTATAATGACATGTTTTTGAGTATTCTATTAATGATAGTTTTGTCTATATACATAGAAAATATAATCTGTCATTATTATACAATTACAATTATGTTTATTTGGACTGTACAACATTTAAATAAAAAATTCAGTATGACAAAAGGTTTTTATCGATAACAACCATTTTCTTTATATAATAAACTTCTATTTATTTAACGAAAAATTTACTTGTAAAATCTTAGTATTTTCGAGAACATACTTTCTTTACACAGGACGTTTAATGGGAATATTTTTCTGAATTACTTGATTTGTAGTTATATGGTCACAAATGGGCTAAGTAGCTAACAGTCGCACTATCATATCAAAATGCTATCAATTAAATAATTTATGGTCGTAACCAAAAACAAAACAAAACAAAACAAATTAATTTATGGCTACTCGTGAAAGTAGCTTAACTGAGATATAATCAGAAAGATAAAATAATTACCGTCATAAAAAGAAAAAACTTGCCGCATATTAGAATTCCACCAAAAAAGTAGGCGCATGTAAGAGTAAGCAAAACAAAAAAAAATACCGCATGCCAAAATTAAAAATACCGTATGCCATACAATTTTTTTGAACAGAAAGTTTGAAGAGTTGAAAGAATTATGATGAGGGTATTACTATCCTCAAAACTTTATTAATAAACTTATATATTTTATTATTATTTATTATATATATTTAGACTTATAAATACATAAATTATAGTTAAAAAGGTAAATTTGCACACGCGAGATACTAGTAAATTTAAAAAAGCAAAAAAAAATATCTTTTAACAACAACTTGATAAATAAACTAAACTAATCTTATAAATTTCGTGTTTTTGATGAATTTTTCTACTACAAAATACCTTCTTTTGAAGAATTTTTGTAGTACGAAGTACCTTCTTTTTTTAGTGACAACGGTATATATTTGTATGTTGTATGTGCCTATTGCAACAGTATCGATTGAGAAAACCTTAATATCCCTCCCATATTTTTTTTTACAAAAATAAAATATATTGATAAAAAGAGATATCTTTATTAAAAATAATAAAAGAAAAAAATAAATACACGACTACTTCAAAAGTCACCTATTTATATTCATTATGGAGTTCATCTTCTCTTTCATATATCAAATTAATTTATATGAATATTTTCATCAACAATCACTTACATATCGAAATTTTAATTAATTGTTTTATTATGCTAAACTCAAGTAATTTTTTTCCAAGTTCCGATGCGGTAACATTCATAATAACAAAAAAGCAAATACTTTCATAATTTTAAATTATATACATCACCAAAATGAAATTTTTTTATTCCAAACTAAATCATGATAATGAGAAACTTCGTTAATACGAAATAATTACTCGCCTAAATACTATGCTATATTTACCGTATAGAAATAAATAAATTTTATAATCTAATTTTTGCGTTAAAGATACAAATAAATATTTTATTGAGAGACAATATGTAAGGGTTAATTTCGTTACTAAAATTGTTTTAAGGATTTGTAACTACTAACTGAAAGCAAGAAACATTTAAACGAATAATTAGAAAAATATACAATTTATAACTGCAAACTGATTTCTGTAATTTTGGTATTTTCACAGCTTTGAGACAAAAGATCGCCTGAGAGTCAGAATCACCGACGCTGACCACCAGAGATGGGAAATCCCACACGAAATCCTTCCCCGCCGTTCTCTCTCCTCACATCTCTCCCTCCCGGAAAACCACTCTTCTCCGGAAAACCACTCCTCCCTTTCCGACCCCACCTCAGACCTCATCTTCACCCTTCACAACACCACCCCATTTGGCTTCACCGTCACTCGCCGCTCCTCCGGTGACACCCTCTTCAACACGTCGCCGGACCCATCAAATCCCAACGACACATTCCTCGTTTTCAAGGACCAATTTCTCCAGATCTCCTCCTCTCTCCCCTCCGGCCGGTCCTCTCTTTACGGCCTCGGAGAACACACTAAGAGATCATTCAAGCTCGAGCATAATCAGACTCTGACATTGTGGAATTCTGACATTGCAAGCGCAACTGTTGACCTTAATTTATATGGGTCCCATCCCTTTTACATCGATGTCAGGTCGCCGGACTCCGGCTGCAGAGTGGCGGCGGGGACCACTCATGGGGTGTTGCTGCTCAACAGTAATGGGATGGATGTTGTGTACACTGGTGATAGGATTACTTATAAGGTGATTGGTGGGATTCTTGATTTGTATTTTTTCGCCGGACCTTCGCCGGAGACTGTAATTGATCAGTACACTGAGCTAATCGGCCGCCCGGCTCCGATGCCCTACTGGTCTTTTGGTAAGATAAAAATATTTATACTCCTAGTTAATAATAATTCTAATTTTGCTTCATGCTGTTGTAAATTATTTGAGCAATTAAGTGGATGATAAAAATGAAAAATAATGAGCCTTAAACATTAAGGAGTTTTTTACTGGAAATTTATATGAAATTGTTCCTTTTTATTTTGATATATATTCATTTTCTTTTCCTAATTTAGAATAAAGATTTGTGTCTACAATATTCGTAAGCACAAGCACATATATTCCAAGTAGCACATTTGCTCTAAGCAGTTATTGTGATGCCGGTACGGTTGTTGCAGGCACCAGTGCCTGCAGATTTTGTATGAACCAACAAATTATGTAATTATCACTTCTAATTTTGGCATATTAGTTGTTACAGACCCTATATTTTCATTCAGTTGACTTCATACTATGCTTCTGATCTCCATACTCCTACCTAATTAGTGATTGATGTCACCATACCACGATATGTTGCTTCAGTTATGCTGTCTTGTTGTGTTTGTAGGATTTCACCAGTGTCGCTATGGTTACAAAGATGTGTATGACCTCGAAGGTGTGGTTGCCGGCTATAAAAGCAATAGAATCCCACTAGAAGTTATGTGGACAGACATTGATTACATGGATGCCTATAAAGATTTCACTCTTGACCCAAATAACTTTCCCTTGGATAAAATGAGAAATTTTGTCGACACACTTCACCACAATGGTCAAAAATATGTGGTCATTTTGGATCCTGGTAAGTTTATCAAAGTTGATTCTTTTCTTTAAATGTCGTGTTTTGATGTTGTTAAATGGTTAAAAAGTTAGTTCACATGCTCAAATTAGTTGATTTGGTAAAGCATTATATATCACTTCGTTGATGTTCCCAACTATCCCAAATAATATGGTATAAAGCGATGTTGATGTGGATGATTGATGTTCGTAGTCCCCTTACACAGGAATCAGTATTAACAATTCATACGAAACCTACAAAAGAGGTATGGAAGCTGACATATTTGTAAAACGTGATGGTAGTCCTTACCAAGGAAAAGTATGGCCTGGACTAGTGTTCTTTCCGGACTTTCTGAATCCGCAAAGTGGAATCTTCTGGTCTAACGAAATCAAATTATTCCGGGATCTTCTACGTGTTGATGGCCTCTGGATAGACATGAATGAGTTATCCAACTTCATATCATCCCCTCCCACCCTAAATTCTACCCTCGATGATCCACCATACAAGATCAATAACTCTGGATATGATCGACTCATTAATGAGAAAACGGTTCCTGCAACATCCATGCATTTTGGGAATGTCACTGAATATAATTCTCATAACCTTTATGGACTATTGGAGTCCAAAGCTACTAATGAGGCTCTAATCAATGTGACGGGTAAAAGACCATTTGTTCTTAGTAGGTCAACTTTTGTGAGTTCTGGCAAGTACACAGCTCATTGGACTGGGGATAATGCTGCTACATGGGAAGATTTGGCGTACACAATTCCGGGCATTTTAAACTTTGGCTTGTTTGGGATTCCAATGGTGGGGGCTGATATCTGTGGTTTTACAGGAGACACAACCGAAGAGCTCTGCCAGCGTTGGATTCAGGTCAAATTTCGTCATTCCCAAACCTAAATACGTAAAATTCGGAGTTAGCTCCTCTCCATTACTCCTTCCCGCCTATTTTCCTCAATGCACTTTATAATCTTAAATAGAATTAGTTTTATGTAATTTTAACTATACTGATGGATAGGACATGAAAAAAATAAGAGGATGTGCTAATTTTTATTCAATTTAACAATATAAAACACATTCATCTTAACGGTTGAAATTTGATATAATTTAAATGATTGAGATTTGATGATTTTCAACTGTTAAAATTATGTATTTTACTTTGTTAAATTGTATGAAACTTGACACATTCATATTTTTTCACGTTATATTCATCCGTACGGTTAAAATTACATAAAACGAATTCTATTTAAGATTATAAATTGCATTGAGGAAAATTGGAAGGAATAATGAAGAGGAGCCAAGTCCGTAAAATTCTAGTATCAATTTGTTTCAGTCCCTGCTAAATCTGTTTATCTTTTCATGAAATCACATTGTTTTATATGACTAGTGGAGGTAAACTATTGAATGATCTTTCCATTTTCATAAAACTTTTTTTGTAGGTTTCATTTACTTTTCAATTTGCAGTGACATCATAATCTGCATATGCTCTTAATCTTGAAATTTTTTTACATTGCAGTTGGGGGCCTTCTATCCCTTTGCAAGAGATCATTCAACATTGGGTAGCGCACGCCAAGAGCTCTATGTCTGGCCGTCAGTTGCTGCAATAGCCAGGAAGGTTCTTGGGCTTCGTGTCCGGCTATTACCGTACTTCTATACCCTGATGTACGAAGCACACCTGAGAGGGACACCTATTGCACGCCCACTTTTTTTCTCGTTCCCTCAAGATACCACTACTTATGAAGTCAGCTCACAGTTTCTCGTTGGCAAAGGTGTAATGGTGTCCCCTGTGCTGAACTCTGGAGTTGTCTCAGTTAATGCATACTTCCCCGCAGGAAACTGGTTCGATCTCTTCAACTATTCGAACTCTGTCAGTTTAGAGTCAGGAAAGTACGTCACATTAGATGCACCATATGATCATATAAACGTACATGTTCATGAAGGAAATATACTGGCAATGCAAGGAGAAGAACTAACAACACAAGCAGCCAGAAAGACTGCATTTGAGCTATTGGTTGTTAGTAGCAGTGATGGAAACTGCACCGGTGAAGTTTTCTTGGACGACGGAGATGAAGTGGAGATAGGACAGGAAGGAGGTAACTGGAGTTTTGTAAAATTTTATAGTAATATAGTGGGAAATATGGCAATAATCAAATCGGAGGTTGTGAATGGAGATTTTGCTGCGAGTCAAAAGTGGGTCATAGAGAAAGTGACTATACTGGGGTTGAAGAAAAGAGTTAATGGTTTGAAGAGGTTCAAGTTTATCAGCAGTATTGATGGAAGAAAGCTGCTTGGAAACATGAGAACCAGAGAAATTTCAGATGCTAATGGATTTGTTATCATGGAAGTCTCGGGGCTATCTTTGTTGATAGGAAAAGAGTTTAGATTGGAGGTAAAACTTGATTAATGGTTCCATGTATCACTAATAAAGAAAGTGTGATTATGATTTTACCCACTAAAAATGAAGAAATAAAGAGTTTTCTTATTGAAATCTAAGCCTAATAGTTTGTTTATGCAAAAATATGTTTATGTTTCAAATTACTGATGGCAGAGTTTATTCTCATAATTCATAAAAAAAATTGTCACAGTTGGTTGGAAGCAAAAGTATGATAAATTTACATCGAAACGCGTAATGTATACTTCAAATTTTATCTTTCAGCACATTAATCGGAAACTAGTCCAAAATTCTATTTTCCCGTGCAGAACATGGATAAATATTATGGAATAGAATTTTCAATAGTAATACTTAATTAATATTTAATTAATGATTTAGAATGAGTCTGTATTAAAGGGGGGGAAAATAATCATTTTGAATTAAAATGATCTAATCATTATGTATACAAAATAGCAAACTCTAATTAATTAAAGATCATTTGAACGAATGTAATAAAATTTAAACTGAATGAAAAAGGAGATCTCTTTATTTTAGTAAATTGATGAAATTCTGTTCATATTTCAGATTATTTTAGTCAACAATTGAGTATGTATGCTCCAGACATTGTCAGTCAAGATTTGCATTTACGTAAGCTCGCTCAAAGACATCATTATTAAACTCATCACATTTTGACAATATTTTGCCTAGAGGCCTTGAAAGAGATCTTGCTAGCTATATCATAAAGCACATGGGCAACAAGAATGATTGATACAATTACTATCTATACAAAAATCATATGAGCCTTCTGAAAAGAAAAAAAGAACAGAAGGTAAACTTGGAAAATCACCATACTTGTTCTTCCCAAAACAACGAGATCACAATCTCTCAGCTACACCACAAAATTACCAACAACGAAACAAAAAATTGAGAACTCACAAAAATTGTATATCTTGTGTAACTGCTACGACGACTGTGGGCAAGAGCATGCAATATAATGATGATATTCAGGAAACACAGAATACCTGCGACAATAGATATGGTAAATAAGGAAAGAACCTTTGAATCAAACTTGTCCATTTCTATTAGAACTTCCCATCATATGCACATTCATATGTAAATATGTACATATATATCGGGATCAGAATATTGATATGCAGAAACATATAAATTTTTTCGCACATAATCTTACTGCAGTAAACCTACTAAAACAGAGCTGACAACCCTGGAATTTAACAACTGATACCGAATAATTAGGGCAATGCCAAATTGGTTGTTTCGAATGGAAAAATGTTTATCCTTTTCTTCTTGTTTCACTTTTCCATCTTTTTCTATTTATTTCTGAGTTTTTAATTTTGTCATTGAGAATTTCATTTAGCGGAAGACAAACATTTCGCAGTTAACAAACAATAAAAAGTAGCTCCGTACCTCGACTATATTGCACGTTCCAGTGCATGTTGAAGATAGCTTCTTTGAACACCATGAAGTTTCTATGAACTTTGATTGGTTATAGATATAACCAATTTGCTACTATACATTTAACTTCTATTGAGAAGTTTCGTCACCAAATCTTTGTATTAGGAATTCATCAAGCTGTCCCCAATTAGGGGTACCAGATTTACTCGGATTATCAGTAGGTAAAGATCTAATGCATCCAAGAATGTGTTGAATGTCACAATACAACCTAGCACCACGAACAGCCCCAAGAGAAGAGTCAAAAAAGTTAATGACACCATTGATATTCATTACACTTCAAATAACAAGCACATGACATGACGATATGACAAGTTATATGCACCTGTTTTTGGCTTGTGGTGTGCTAATTTCTAAACGTGAACATGCTTCAGAAATTTGTGAATGGAAGATCACCACCACTTGCCTGCAGATAGAAACAAAGACATTATCTACCAGCTATTCCTGAATAATTCAATGCCAGTAGTCTGTGCACCAACAAAGACTGCAACTATGCAAAGCTCACCAATTTAAGAGCGCCATTCATATTCAACTTGGGAAGTGTACAAAATTTTACAAAGAGATAATAAACAATAGAATTTCCTCCATTAATTAGACACGTGTTTGTGGGCATGTTATGCCTTACCTGAAGATTGTTTGGACATCAACCTCATGAAGCGTCCGCGATAGGACACGTTGAAGATAGCCAACTTCCTGCAAGTAAACAGGAAAACATGTTCCAACTGCCTCACGTAAAATTTGTGTATAACATATGCATGAGCAAAGAAATTACCTCAAATATCATTCGAGACAATCAAACAAATTTATAAGGCTAAAACTCGAGGATAACTTTTCTCTTACTAATACATCCAAAAAAAGTGAAAATTGTAAAAGGATTAACTAACCAACATGTCTACTTCTCTTTCTCCATCAACCTTGGACCTTCGCAAGTGTGGGAGATTATGAAAATTCTAGGGCATTAAACAATTGATATAATTGTATAACAGTGAGATTATAATACCTAAATGATGAATGCTCCCGTATCTAGAATACTTTAGAAAAGATGAAACAATTTGAAGAAAAAATTGTTTCTGTTAATCCCCAATTTATGGTCAAGTTTCATACACTACTATGATATGATAGATGACCACAATATTCTTTCATCGGATTGTCATCCCCATCAATTCCTATTTAGGAGATCAAGAAATAATAATGTTCAAGTAATTTTGACCTTGTGGAAAGCTTCAAAGAATCTAGCTATCTGTGTATTCTTGAATCTAGACAATCATTATTATTTGAAAATAATAATAATAATTACAGGTTTGCTGACTTCCCCTTCGGACTATGAAAATGTTGAATCAATAATAATGTGTCAAAACATGATGCCCTCAATGATGATGCTGCAATCAAGGCACTGCTTATTAGTGTGCTATTTTGGATAGAATTTCAGCATTGTGAAGATCAAGAAGGAGATATTGTAGGGCTACACTTGTATATATACACATATATACAAGAAAAAAACAATGCTAACATCTAACGCATACTTATATTTATTTTGAGGTATTAAGAAAAAAGTTTACTGGGCAAAAATATGACAAACATTATCTAAAACTGTGTAAATACATAAACATATAAATGCAACAGTTACCTTTGTAACTGATCGAGCGAAAACACTTGGCTGTGAGTCGGAATCTTCTCTGTTCCAACTCTCAGCAATTTGTGGCAAACCACGTAGATGAAACAACAATCTTTCTCTCATTATTTGAACAAGCTTTGTATGTATCTCATCTCGATGAACTTTATAATCCTAAATTAATAGAACAAATGTTTGTGTTAGATGACAAGTTGAGGACTTCTCAGGAAATGCACTAACAATAACATCTGCCAATAAATTAATACATGCAATCACTATCAGAATTCGATCCATAAAATATTATAATATTATATCAAAATTTGAAAATTAATAAAACCAACATCTGTCTAGGATTATCTATAGCATCCTAAGTTTAAATAAAGAATAGAGCAGCAAAATGCAGAGACAATCAGATTGGAAGAGTTTTTTTTCCACCCCTCAAAAGGCATTTCCATTGTCAATGACAAAGGATCAACTCAAAGAATACCTTTTTGCTCTTTTGTTTCAACAAGACTTCATACATGATAGAGCATCAAATAATAATACCATAAAACCAGTTTATTTGCATATGAAGTAGGGGGCGCGGCGGGGTGTAGGAAAACACCAAAAAAGAAAAAAAAAGGACAACTCTGAATCGTCTTCTTTATAGACCTGAAACTGCTTTACTAATTTACCTGTGCTACGCGATCAATCTCTGATAGCAGCAATAGCTTTCGTGACTCAGGCACCTTAGAGAACAGGATCCTCCTGATGTCTTGGATCCCCATGAAAAAAAATGTAATTCAATTTTACTCCGCAAACGATGTAAACTCAATCGCTCATTGTAAAGGAGAACTTGATATGCACTACATACTAGATTCCAGGTGAAACTTTACATATTCAACATCATCAGGCAAGCTTGAACTTAAATATCATATTTAAAGAACTGTACATAATGCCAGCTAAGTTGTGCACATAAAATTAATCACTGTGATTTACTAAAGTTGGTTAATTTCGTAATTAAGGAAAAAAAGGAGACTGGAGTTATCAACAACGGCTTTCCATTCAATAAGTTCAATAACATTCAATCCTGTTATATATATTACTTAACATAGAAAATCTATGTAAGCTTAGATGACATGACATAGTAGATGACAGGATGAGCGAGTTAGATAGTAGAACAGAAATGCAGCACACTAAAGCTCGAAGGAGCATAGGTTTCTTAAGGACTACAGCCTCGGCAGTCTGATGTAGGTGACATATTTTTGCAATGTAAGTAAGGAGAAAAATCAATTATCATAAGAAAGCTGAAAAAAAAACTACCCACATCCGTCAGCCCATCAGCTCATATGAGAAACTAAAGAACTAAAGAAGTGATGTCCCCATTAAGTAACTATCATCAACCATTTCCATCTGCAGGATGCAAATAGACTTTTTTTTTGGTTACATACGGGACTCACGCCCAAATAGGAATGCAAATAGACATTTAGACCCATCTTTCTAGTTCTCTGGAGTCTTTAACATAAGAACTTCTAGCAACGATATTTTAACCCCTTAGAACTAATAGCTGTGTGAAACTTCAAAAAATGGAAAACCCTCAAGACTAGCTAGCAAGTAGCAAAATTGCTTTTGATTGTCAATGTAAAGCATTTTTTGGCAGGTAAACAGAGTAGGGAAGTAAAAAGTTGAGAGTTATACATGTAACTTTCTCGGGAAAAGATTTCCTTGAAATGTAAGAGTACAGAAATATGCATTTAGATACAAATACATACCCTGCATACCATGAGCTTTAGAAATAACTTTCTACTGATAGCAGCAGTATTGATCACCATCAAATACAGCAGACCAAAATGAATCATAATATATCCAAAAAATCTATACAGAACTAGCGGCAGTCAATCCATTAACACCTACCAGGAATAATGGCATATGTAAAACTGATAACTTGACTCGCCAGAGCCAAGTGTTTGGAAGTAATAGACTTCAAGCCAGATACCTACAGACAAGAATATTGAATTCATCAGTTCGAAAGCATTGTTTGGGGAACCACCATGAAGTACAAAACAAGAACTAGCGAGGTTAAATTGCGCTACAGCTTGGCTCAAGGATTCTGCTAATAATCAACTTCACAGAAAGCTTGGAGAAGATTTGTTATAATAACTGGTCATTGAAACAGATCCAAAAATGCCATTTTGAGCAAAAATCAGTTAGGTTGTTTCTTAGGATACGTATTCATGTAAAAACATATTGTACTGCATTTCTGCAAATGAAATTTTATGCAAACTCAATTTTACACTTCATACTGTCCTCTTTCTACCCCTATTTCTTCTTCTTTTTTTTGTGTTTGTGTTTCTTTTTTGTGTTTCATGCTTGTCTGTCTTCGTGGGGAGAGTTCTGAAACAGAGACAATATCATTCTGACAATTGGCCCAATGGCCATGTATATGTGTGTGTGTGTGTGTGCGTGTGTGTATGTATGTATGTATATATATATATATATATATATATATATATATATATGCACACAATTGGCTAGCATAAACATAGAATTTTATTTAGGTAAAAGTAAGGTGTACAAACTGGTCACATATAATACCTGCATTGCTCCAGCGCCAAGGACAAGTTGGCAAGCCCTTGTATTGAAAAATTTCAAGAGCTCAACAACACGATGGACAACTTCAGAAGAAAGTTGGGGCAATGAATCATTCATATCAATGTACTCTGACAACATCTTTAGCAAGATTAAGCCACTGAAAATGACAAATTTTTATTATAAGAATTTGAAGCATAATTAAAATTTTAAAAATATGTAAGTGAAAAAAAAGTGCTGCATCTTTAAGTAACAAAGTTAAAATAAATAAATTAAAAAATTAAAAATTCAAATTTATCTCCAGGATATAAGAACCAGAAGTAATAACAGAATATTACGGAAAAAGGAACATTTTAGCCCAAGGGAAACCTCAGAGGCATCAATAATTAAGAGCAAAATAATCAGCTAAGATGAGAATGCAAAATTTTAAATGAAAATAGGCAGTGAGAAGAAGCTAGAGATAATGATGATGAACAATAAAGGGGAAAAAAATGAACTAAATTCATGTGGAATCTCAAAAGAAATGTAGACAAAAAAACTAACCAGTTTACCATGTGGTAGCCAACATCTTTGAAGAAAAGCTTTTTGTCCTTTTTAGTAGCTGTACTTGGAGTTGAAGTCATAACTTTGTTATTATCAGATGGCCCACTTAAGGGCGGAACATTTACTTGTGCAGTCCCATCTGCAGATGCATCCGTAGATACAGTCTGCTGACTCTGATCAATGGGCTGCGAAGAATTTGATACTAGGCCATCTACCGCCGACGAACCAGCATTGTTCAAGACTGTATTACTGTTGCCTGTAGCAATACTACTAGAAGCATCATCCAAATCTCCAGTTGTTACAGGCTCCACAAAATACAATGAAGTCGTGATGGCCTGAAATTCATCAGGAACATCTACTTCAACCCACGTCTCTTGGTCAAGTACAGCTCTAATTTTGGCCATCTATATAAAACCAGAAAAACAGTTACTAAATGGATCTTCAAAATACTTATTTTAATAAGAAAGAAAAACATAGGGAGAAAAAACTAACTCGAGATTCATGCTGAAATTCAACAAAGGCTTTCGCCTGTGATTGCAATGTTCCGCGGATGCTATAACCCAACCTTCCACCAATCTGTTTATGTCAGCATAATATGGAATTATAACCACCAACGCAGAGAAAGCAAGCCCTTAATGAATAAGTAAAGCGAATCATTATATATATATATATATAGAGAGAGAGAGAGAGAGAGAGAGATCATAACAGAGTAAAACAAAATGAATGGTACCTTCTCTGTTGCAGTTATGAATTCCTGTGTAATATTATATATGCTCAGAAACTCCTGCAACCTCAACTTCGGATGAAGACTTGCACGAACACCAAGGAGCTTAGCCCACCTTCCATGTGCCGCATCACAAGCTGCAAAGACAGCTTCTGTGTTTTCTCTCAAAACATCAGCTCTGCAGAGGAGTACATTTGTAAGTATCATCTTGTCGAAGTAAAGCATAATGGAGTCAATACTAAAAACTAAAAGACAACTAAATTTAGATAGTATCCCCCCTTAACTGTTATTTATTCTGTAAGGAAAAATATAATATTAAACATTTCTAACTTATACTATAAAAGATTATTTGTAACAAAAACTAAATATTTAAAATGCTGTAAATAATTCTTTTTATGGTCAGAAAAGTCATTTAACATAAATTCATAACTATTGATATAAAACATAGAGCAATTTGATTCTCATATATAGCTAATATTTCCCAAAGTGTGGAAGCATTTTGACATCAGACAATCAATCTTCAACCATATGACCATATGGATGGATACTTAATATAAGCCAAATATGAAAAAGAAATTACCGGAAATTTCTCGACATGTTTGAAGGAGTAGTTGCATCATTTCCTCTGCCCGGTAATGAAGGAAACTTGCCAGCATTCTTTTGCAGAGAATATGGGACAAAAGAAGCAATTTGAGCATCATTCTCTTGAGCTGTTTCTGCAGCTACTGCACCAATAGCAATTGCAGCAGCAACTGTGTCAGCAGCATAGTGATCATCGAGATTGCACATGATCCATTCAATGGCTTTCTTAACCTCAGCAGCCCGTACCAAGTGTGCCTGCAGTCACTAAAAGACAGAAATCATGTTACGTGAAAACAAGACGCTTAAGGCATGAAACTGACAAGGCAAATGACATCTTTGTTCCAGCTATCAGATCTAAGCAAGATTTCTGAATCTATTATATTAAGCATTTGGCCCTTAGAATCACTATATTGGTCACTTTGTGTCATCATATTTAATTAAAAAAAAGTCACATGTCCACCTTCCCTTTTCTCCTATAATTGCTCTTCTTTTTTTCTCAATATAATTTCCTCTTTTACTATTTTTTTCCCTCTTTTATTTCTCAATTCCTGTTTTCTCTCATCATTTTAAAGATCAATTGAAATAAATTTTACTTCATTTACTTATTGAGATAGTATTCATTCAAAAAAAATTTTGAATTACTTTATAAAAATATATAAATATTTTGCACATGCTTCGCATATGCCTGACATACTAGTACTAATTAATGATCATACACATAAAGAAAACGGTGTATACAAGATCAACGTAACCAACTCAGAATGATTGATAGTAGGGTTTTCTGATTATAGTTGCAGTTACACGCAATCATTTATTAGATATTAATGACATTCACAGGTCTTAATACATCCTTCAAAAGAATTACTACTCGTGTCCTTAAAAGGGACTTAAGGACACCCCAAAAAGCGCCCTAAAAGATGTCTAAAGGTACACAATTTACATTCATTTTCTCTCTTACACTCTCATTCCTCTACTATTTGGTGTCACTCTCTTTCCTCTCCGTAATATGTGTCTTTCAAACACTCTTTTGAGGATGGAGGGAGTACTTACAAAACAATCAAATCATCATCTATGCCAATCACAAGCATCCAAAAGTCTAGCCACGTCGGTGTGCTTGAGCTGTAAACCCTAGCCTCACATTCCAACAAACCAACCGATACCCCCTAGATGTAGGAAGGACGGTGGTCAGTATGTTGATTTGTAAGGCTAGGCTTACTGCTAAAGAGCACCAACATGTCTAGACTTTTTAGGGTGCTAGTGGTGGGCATGAATGACCAACTTGGTGCATGCAGGACAACAGGCTCGAGCCAGATCATCACATTAAGTGGTATCAGGACATCATGGAGTTATAATTTTCATTTAAATTCGGAAAGGCAACCCTATGACACATTCATCCCTCTCATTAATGACTTAAGTGGTATCAATGGCCACCCCACTGTGGAGCCAGGAAGTCATGCAAGAAGTTATCTACTAAGTCTAATGCAACATTCAATACCTCTTGTTCACTTAATAGAAAATTAAAAATCTGAAACAAGAAATGGCTGAAATTAAATATGGAAGTAGCGAAGGAAATAGTGAAGTATACATTACCCATACAATCCTGAATATAGTTCTTAAGAGATGAACAAAGTTTTCAGATGACAGGATTCTTAGCTTACTCGCGAGTGATGAGCCTCCACCTGAGTCAGCATGATTGTCAAAAATTAATAAGAGTAACAAAAGTAAAATTACAAAAAAAATGCTTGCACTTATCAATAATGTCAATATGATAATATTTTCATTAAATGATATGAAAAAAGAACATCTGCATCATACTAAGCTAACACACCGTCTGCATCTACAATTCTCTCTCCTTGCGCAAAATCAGAGTCCATTGGACGAGCAACAAGTACCGGAAGTAGTTCTGCTACTACTGTCTTTATGGAAGACTTCATATGAGTGGTAAGTGTATCTCTGTATAATCTCAAAACAGTTGGAAGTTTTGCCTGCAACGAAGAAACCATTATATAAAATTATTCTTTGCTTAAATACATAGTGCAACTTTCTATGATGAGTCAACAGTTTCTACAGTGAATAGTTACGTCTTCCACACCATCTTAAATACACAAATAGTCAATCCATGAAAGGTGTTAAGAGGAGAGAATTAGGAAATCTTGCAGAGACAATAAACTGGAAAAGGAAGTCTGGTTTGCTTGTTATGAGGGATTATTATATTTGGGTTTAGAAAATGGTCCTTTCAAGACTAATCCCATGTTTCTTTGCAAACTTTTACTTGGATTAAAAATCCATGGTTGTAGAAAAAGAAAATTACAGAACTTCTTCAAATCCTTAAACCTTATACGTGGTCCTAATGGCAAGATAAATGTACTTCAGTATTAATTGTTATGGCTTATGGGTGTCAAAACTATCTGATCCCTTGTACCTTGTATTTACCATGTATTGTTCACATAAAAAGCAAATCCTATAAACATGTCAGAAAATTAGCCACGTAAAAATAAATAATATATATAAAAGCTGGATGTGGGTACTCACAGTTCTAAGCAATCCAACAATAAGAGGAAGTAGCTGATCTCGAATATTGGATGTTTCATCATCATCTAATTTAACCTGCACCATGTCAACTCTATCAATTAGTTTGAAAGTTACCCGAAATGAACCTAAATTTAAGCATTAAGTCAAGCAAATTTTTGTAATTGAACAAATTAAGCATTTGCCTTTGAGATTCACTATATTTAGATTAACTCAGATTTATCTTGATCTTAATGTTAAATAAAATTACTCGAAGTTGATAAGTTATTAAAATTCAAAGTTACAAAAAAATTCCTGAACCTTGTAACACTTTTTAACTGAACCAGAAGAAACTTACTAGTAATGAGAAAAGAAATTACTTTCGTTTGCTCATGAATTGCAGATTTGATTATATTTTATGTACTTCAAGATGTTCACACAACAATGTTATTACTCTCTCAGCAATAAATCATAAATTTATTTGCTTTTGACTGGATTATGATATTTATGAATTCAGAAACCAAACAATAAGAGTACATTTATGTATGCAAACAATTGTGAGAACAAAAAAACACGTGTCCATGATGCATGAACAAGGA
Organism: Centella asiatica; assembly: GCA_014636745.2. Taxonomy (NCBI): domain Eukaryota; kingdom Viridiplantae; phylum Streptophyta; class Magnoliopsida; order Apiales; family Apiaceae; genus Centella; species Centella asiatica. The sequence goes on along the minus strand of CM025786.1, from coordinate 1,923,560 downwards.
ATATGAGATTTTTTGTAAAAAATAAAAATGAACATGTTTTCCATAATAAGCAAAAATATACCAGTTATTGACATTAATGATCAGGGGAGCAAAATCTGAAAGCATGCACCAGCACGAATATTAATAATAAAGGAGAGTAGGGGGAACCCCAAACTGAGGAGCACCACACCCCTTCCTAACGATCAGAAGGTAAAAGCACTCACCATATTGAACAAACTCAGATTTTAGAGACTACAAGAAAGCAAACCAAACCCAAAAAGACGATTCAACGTATAAAGCAAGGAGAATATTTATTAGTGAGCTTACATCATCATCATTCCCATTCATAAATGATGCTGCCCTTGCTTTTGACTTGGATAGTATTATGGCATCTGTATCTCCAGTATTGCGTATAGATGCACACATAAATTCTGCTGAAAGAATGCTACAAGAATGAATTTGATGAGTCACAAAATCGATTTACAAAATGCTGCAATCTTAGGTTGGTTTACATACAAAAAAATTGAAACCATTCACACAAAAACACTCGAACATATATATATATAGATTTCTTTCAGTTCACAAAATTGTAAAGATACAGGTTAAATGAAAAACGGCAATGAATAGGATTTGTATGAAATTTGTAAACCTTAAATCAGTAATAGTTGGTTAAATCTCTCAAATTACACTGGCATGAGATTTCGAGTAGTTTATGCTGACGAACTTGGAACCACCTCCATTTGCTACTCCTAGTATAAAATTATAAATTTCATCGCTGTTGTATTGTTCAATAATTATGTTTAACATGTAGATAGATAATCTGGTGGCAGAGGTTGCAAATAGTGATATGTCAAGTAATATAACAGAAAGGATGTTGTACAAGATGAAGTCATCGCCAAGAACTTCTGACAGATTTTATCTCAAGTCTCAATAGATCAATGCATAAGGTAATCTACAGCCCATGTTCAAGTAAATAAAATAAATAGAAAAATGAAGATGTTATGAATTATGAGATAAGTAACCTGTTTATGGAATCTATTGCACCAGCTACATGATCCCACAGATGGCGAAAGCAGTGTAGACCAGTCAGCTCATCCCCATCCTACCACCAAGGAAGTTGGTGTAAAGAAGAGATAAAGGAAAGAGATATGAGGGGTCAAAGAGATGCTTCCAATAAGAAAAACAGATCTAGAATCACAGATGCAGTGATACAGAAGTCATCGACGTATTTTACTAGAATCCATGAAGTGTAGATTTCCAAAAATGCAATCACAAAGTAACATGTATACATGTTGAAAATATATATCAAATTATCAAGTGCTCAGCAGTCCCGACCAGAATGGAAGGGGAAAATGGGTCTTATACTATACATATACATGGTTGTAACTTGTACAATAAGTATAAAATGTATGCACAGTTTACACTCCGCAAAACTAACCTTTGTAGGTTAGTGAACACTGAGCTCTTGTGGACACGTAAAGTTATTGAGTAATACATGGCAACGGTAGCAGATCCATTTGATCTTGGTAGTTTATTACTCCACCGTAACGAAACATGTAGATTAACTAAATAACACCAATATCATATTTAAGCTTATAGTCACAATCTTCAAATTTCACAGTTATTACCGAGAATATCCACAAGAGATTGTAGTAAAAAACCATTCTTATCTAATCTTCATTAAAGAATCTGATTGTCAACATAATTTTATGACAAAAGTTTCAGTTTCTGTCAATTAGTACCATAATAACTCTACCAGATTTATCACTTTTGTCCACCAGCACTAAAAAAACCCCACCACTTTTCACAGTTTCACTCTTCTGCCAAAGAAATAGCAAGCAATAGAGTGCCATCCAAGAGTTATTGAATGAATGGATGAAAACAAACTTAAGCAAGTACACGTAGCAGTGGCCCTAGTACAATTCATACATACTAAGATAGAGGTTGATTGATCATTTCTCATGTGACAAAGGTAAGTTATCCCAAGCCATAGGCCATTCCCACCCCCTAGGATTAAGATACACTGTAAACCACAAGACAAATAATTTCACATGGTAACACGGTTTATAACAACTGGAAATATCGAGAATAAAATTTTTTATCATATATCTAATATACCAACAACTGCTGCAAATCATCCGTGATGTCTAAAGCTCCAGCACAATCTGCGGATTCAACCAGCTGCAAAAAAGAACAGAAGTTATACTTATTAATAGTTTATAAGCTTAGCTTCAACAGAATTACTTTCAACTCTAAAGAAGTGCTATTTGATAACACACAAGTTCATATACTATCATCTTTTGACAATAGTTCTTGTCTTATTCTTTTCTATGTAACTAATTGTTGCTAAAAAGAAGTTGAAAAGGAATCAAAACTATATAAAAATCACCCATCTCTTATCCTACATTACTAACCTAACCTACCTTCCATTTCATATTACAAGTTCTGAAAAGAAAGCTTCCACTTAAAGTCAATCTGCTCCAAAATGAACAAATAAACAAGAGAAACAATCAAAGCTACAAAAAAGTAATTTCATGAGGAAAAAAGTCTCTAAATTCTAGGAGATCGGTTATGTCAAGAAGACAAAAGAGAAGCCTTGATTGGCACCGTAACTTCAGCAAAGTCACCTCTCCGAAAGAGAGAGTGATACAAAAATTACTACTTACTACACGTACACACACACAAACACGCGTTTCTGAGTATAATTTTTTCTGTAATAAACATAACTTCATAAAATAAAAAAGGTACTTAACTCGCTAATAGTGTGTATAGAACATAGAACATTGTGAAAGGCTGCCATATCCCACATAATCTGGAACCACTCGACTTTCGTATTTTAGGTATGTAAATGCAATTGAAGATACGCATAATGGTGCTAATACATGTGTAAAAAGCTTGTAATGGCACATCTAGTGATTTCTAATCACCAGAGGTTTACCCCAACTCTTATCTCTTCGCTCTAGTAATGGATGAGTTAACAACATATATACAAGACAAGAACGTTGCCGTATATGCTATTTGCATATGATATTGTGCATATTGATGAGACCAAGGTTGATGTTAACACTAAACTAGAATTATGGAGAAACACGTTGGAGTTTAAAGAGTTTAAGTAGGAGCAAGACGAAATACATGGCATGTGAGGCACAATAACAAAACGTGTTCAAATTGGTGAACATGATAGGACATGAGGTACCCAAAAGATGATGCATTTATATATAGAGAGTCAATCTTGCAAAGTTTGGGAGAGATTGAAGAAGACGTAAGCCATAGAATTGGAGCAGGTTGAATGAAGTAGCAGTTGCATAGGAATTACTGCGATCATAAAATCCCTTTTGAGTTTAATGGAAAGTTTTATAGAACAACTGTGAGGCCTAAATGTGGCTAACAACGATGTCAATCCTTACACTATTTTAGTGGGCACACTCTAAAACATCCCAAGAAATGAGATTCTCTTTCTAGATGATGATCCAGCAGTGAATATCGTGACATATTCCAACCTCTCTTATGCGTTCAGGGATGGCCACTTTTGAGTTGGCTTGGTCCACGCCGATAGTCTGTCCTGTTCTTGTGATTGAAGTAGAACTAAGCAAGTACATTTTCCTTGTCATAAGTGGATGAATCCTTTTGCTAAACCATATATACTCCCCACGACCGCTCAAAGTTCTCTCGAGAACAGAAAAGACTGAGGCAGTAACAAGGACCAACCAGTTGTTAGGGTCAAATCCTTCTTTATGGTTATGCCAGCAACGATAGGCGGATCTAGTAATTGATTGGTAATTGGTTTGTTCTAACTCATACCCCGATTCCCTTCAGTCCAATTGTTCTCTTAGTTATAACCCATTATCATCTCATTGGGAATACTTAATATAGAGTTTACACCTTCATATTCTCATCTTTTAGCTACATCAAACAAGATATAAGCTTTTGTTTTATGCTTTCATCATCAAGTCTACTCGTGCTTCCCTTTTAAACCTTATTAAAGTTCGACCCTTGGATAGTTGAAACTGGGATTTGCTTTTTCGCACATTTACTCACTACTCTTAGATAGTTATGGCCATTTGTACAAATTGAGAAGTCGTTCATCCCTAAACTGAAAGGGAGAAACATCATGGTAGTAATCCCATTTTTTGGCCTTCCTTTGTATAAACATTATTAGTATTGGAAAGTTATTATACATCGAGTGCTCAATTTTTCTCCCACTTCTTGAAGGGTCGATGGACTCCTTGCCCCTCCTAACGACGTTCTCCTTTATACTAATAGAACAGGAATATGTTTATACGGCAGTTTTGCTTGTCCTTTATGGACTATTTATATTTTTCGAGTAACAAACTAAATTTTAACCTCAAGGGTTGGCCTAACGGTTAGTTTCCTCCCTTGACTACTAAAGTTCAAACCTTTGCTAGCATCCAGGAGAGATGATTTTTGCAAATGCAATCGGCCAATTTAGCCTGTGATTCCACAATTACATAAACACTAAAACAAATAATAGAGACAACAAGAATGATTGTAATTCATATGTCAAGCATATAACAAAATTAAATATCACTACCATGTCCAAAAAATGCCTTTAATCTAATTGACAGCATAAATTTGCATACATTTTATTTCATGAAAAATCCAAGCCCACTATCACACCAAACCAAACTAAACAGTGCTAGCCGAGACACACACAAGCAGTAACTTACCAATTTAAGAGCAGAAAGTGCCTGGTTAACATTCAATATAAGCCTCAACTTCTGTTGCAGGGCCAACATATTACTCCTAGTTGAATTCAGCTCCTGGATTTGTCGCGCTGAATCCACCAAATCAGAATCCAAGAGTCTAATAGTTTCCTTCAACTCCCTGATCCTACTACACCCCTCCACAATCCTCACATTCAACTCCTCTAACTGCCCTTGTGCCTCAAAAAACGAATTGGACCGCAACGAAATCTCCTTCACCAAATGCAGTTCAACCACATCTAAATACTGTGACAACTTCTCCTGCAATACCAAATTCTCATTCACCGTAGAGAAAGGGCAAGCGGCACGAAACGTAGCACCATCTTCCAATTCAAAGTCCTCCTTGAAGTACAACGCCGGCACTTCGCGCAAGCACGCTACTAGAGCTTCACCCTGACCTCCCGTTTGCTCAAAGTCAACGCTCTCCTTGATGGTATGGTTTCGAATATCGTGAAATCGATTGAATTGATCGGATATAGAGGACAGATAGGGGAGGAAGTCAGATTTGGCGATTTCGAAGCCGGGCTTGGTGGTGTTGATCGGAGTAAATTCTGGGGTTGGCACGGAAGTCGAGGAGGACCACCACCCGACCCAGGAGGGGTCGGAGCTGACATGGGGGTTGTTAAGAATGGAAGACAAGCTTTGGGTACTCGCGTCCGAGGTCGATTTGGTTAAGGATGTTGAACTGAGTCTTTGAGATTGGCGTTTGTGGGGGCTGTCGACTGAGAACCTTCCCGATTGGGAAGGCTGTGAATCCATTTTCACGATCTGCGTAGCATGAATTGCAACGAACAGGGGTGTGAAAATGTGAGGTGAAGATGATGAGTGAGAGATAGTGTATATAATAGACAGATCTGTGTAGAAGAGTGTATTGAAGGTTGTCTTGTAAATGTAATGTATTTCCCAGTGTGTGTGTGTAAACGAGAGATTATGGTGATTTGGATCTGGAATTTGCTTTTCTTCTGGTAGTGGGAGGAAAGAGAGAGGACGGGAGATCAATGTGTAGTTAATATTGTACAAACCGGAAGTGGATTAGCGGTCTGAGTTTGAACCGGATATACTAGCGGTTCATTTTGTAACAATTTTTACCAATGTAAAATTTTATTCTTTTGTTTCCTCTCGAATTAAGATTTTAATCTTTATTCTATTCGAGTGATAATCTATCATCTTTCACGAGAGTCTGTATTTTGATATGTCCGTTGTAATATTTTTAATTAAAATCTTATTAAATTGGCCAATGTCTAAGTTCGATTAGTTATCGTTAATTTTAATTTACCCATTTGAATATTTAAAGTTTATTTTATTGACTATGTTTATTTTATTATCTTTTAAAAGGTTAATAATACAAGCAAACAAAGTTTTTTCTTAGTTCAAAATTTTAAAGTATTAACAAATAAAATTTATATTATTCATGTTATTGGTTCAAGTTACAATATTTATTTTTTTGGAATAAAAAGTTTAATTTTATTTTGTGAAACAAAAATAAATATTAAGAATTTTATCTACTACAATAAAATACCCTTCAAAAACTCGTGGATCATATATGTATATGATTAGCTTAAAAATAAAATTTTGTTTATATTTGTGAAAACAGATACGAGAAAGGACATGTATACAATTTTGCATATGACATAATTGAATCATAACAAATTAACAATTGGATCAAAAGCTACTTAAAAAAAATAATATATATATATATATATATATATATATATATATATATCCCTATCATAATATATCGAAAACAAAAGCTACACGGTCTTTTGAACAGAAGTTGATTCAGCCAACATAAATTTGACTCAGCCCGTGATAAATGATAACTTGGTCCAGAGATGGCCAGCCCACTGCTAATTTACTCCAGGATAAATTCCTGGCCATGTTTGGATAATATTTACTGCGCAATGCAATAAAGGTTTTATGAGTACTGTCCGGTGTAAAGTTATTATCAACCAAATTAAAGTTATTACCTACTAGGAAATACTAATTTTTTGGTTGATTAATATCAAAATTAATGTTATTATTCGTATTAATGATAATTATGTGTTATTATAATAACTATTTTAGTTTTGTTCCCATTTTTTTTAGTATATAGTAACTTTAATTTTGTATATAATAATTTTAAACACGACGATGCACATAGAAATTTAAATATTTTGAGTCCGGAGCACCTGCAAATTCCCCCCTTTATTAAATTCATTATAGAATTTTGATATTTTTCAATAATATAACAGTTGCAACATTATACATTTATACTTGCTCCGTTTCAAAATTCATCCCAATATTAAAGACACATTTATTTTCATTGTAATGCAGTACTTTTGTTTATATCCTATAATTTCATTTATGATATAAATTTATAAAGATATAAAGTATAAAAATTTATATTTAAAAATATTTTTCACGTACATCTATCGTGATATTTCACTTTAAAATTTTTAAAATTAAAAAAGTTTCATTTCAACTTTAAATTATAGAAGTTCACAAAATAAGTTTGTGTGAAACAAAGTATATCTAATGGAAAGGAGGTGGGAGTAGATTATAATACGAAATCTGTCTAAAACATGATAAATACATCAGTAAGTTCAGGTGACTAATTTGAAGTGAACTAAAGAACATCACTCTATTTTCAACACACAGAAAATGAAGATACTTAAATCTGACTGCAATACACAATGACAAATCAACAAAATAAACCTTTGGTTCATAGCTCTGGTCATAATAATGTGCATACATGCAGTGTAATGCTTTTGGACTGAGAAGGGAGTTGAGGTTCTCCATCTATATACATTATTCGTTTATTAACTATTCTGGACTCAATCTAGTCTTCAGAAACTCGTTGGCATGACTGTTATATGATCCACGACGCAGAAAAAATCGGTTTATAAACATAACCTACACATGGAGCTTTTTCTGGTGCTGCTTGAAAAATTCTTGGGTATGAACAACTACGAACCGGAGATTTTACTGCTGCTCGTAGCCAGCTGACTAAACCAAGTAATGTAGATCCAGGAATACCATCTTGGCCAATGATTTTCGCCATCAGCGTTTTGACATGCCACCAAATTCTTCTAGGAGCCGCTCAATTGTTCTTCTTGATGTGACTTTATCAACAACGAATACTCTCATTTCGTCTCTCAGACCTGCAGGACAACCATTTGCAATTATTACCACACAATTCAGCAGTAATTTTGCACCGAACATTAAGTGTGTGATTCCATTTGTTACACCTTAAAATAAATTTGGAGATTCTAGATTTTTATAGTGTAAATTACACTATAAAAATCTAGAATCTTCAAAATTTAAGCTGAAACTGACGGGATCTATAATTCTTAGTTGGCTAAGCTCGAGCTTTGTCTATCCATATACAGATTTTCAGTTTATATTACAAACGGGCTGATGTTAAAAACGGAGCCTTTTGATTTTGGTATGAAGAAAGGATAAGCTATTAACACAGAAAACACACTGCAACACCTCAGTTTGATATTCTATTGATTACTCTAAAACATTCGAGGTGCTCCAAAGATGAAAAGGAACATATCAACTTTATCTGCATTGTCATCTATCTGCATTGTCATCTCTACCGATGGATATTTTCAGGGAAATTTTATACTGGAATATATGAATAAGAGCACAATAATACTCTATCAGTTGGGTATTACATCAAGTTTCATGGCTTTATAATGGTGGACATAACTATTACCAGAAAATTGGGGTTCAGCTTCTCAAATAAGATAGCATAATGGAAATTTTGGCAGTTTAACGTAGGAACTTCTCCCCAAATATAACAGTTGCAAATCCACATAAAAATAATAACCAACAAAGCTGACCTGGTTGACGCAACTCCTTAAGTGGCAGTATGTAAGCATTCGAGTTGAAGAAATGAAGCAGGGTTTTCAATATTTCGCGGGATTCAGCAGATACTAGGATTTCTCTCTACATTACACCAAGAGGTGAAGTAGTCAGAGGTGACAAAATTATTACATATAAGTTAGCTTTAATTAATGGAAATTAGAGAACCAATCATTGTAGTTCCAGTCATCAACTTCTTAACTATTTATTTCATAAAATCTTTTAATCTCCAAGACACTAATATTCCCTTCCGTAAAATTCAGGTCCATAAGAAAGAAGACAAAACAACTTCAGCATTTTCTGTTCAGTCTTGATATAGCAATAGGTGGAGGAGATTGGTGGTTTTAGCGGTGAAGATACTCTGAGATCTTTCTTTTCTTTGTTGAGGCTGGGGAGTCTGTGTTGTAGATTAAACAAGTCACACACACAGAGGAGAGAGAGAGAGAGAGAGAGAGAGAGAGAGAGAGAGAGAGAGAAAGAGAGAATTTACTGGGAAAAGAACTTCTAGAAAAAAACAGCGAATACAGGAGCTGAAGTGTTTTATGTGTGAAGCCCACAGATATCCTAAATATTCTCTAGACAACCTTACATAAGCTCAATTCACAGATCAAGACAGATCTGGAACTTTCCCTTCCCAATTCCTAAGACAGTAACGGTGCATTAAATGTTTCTAGAGCCTTCCAACTGAAACATTTACTGCAGGACATTCCAAAAATTATTGCCAATACAGACTTCACTCTTTCCACGGGCATACATTAAACATAATTTGACTTCAGCTACCACCAGTCTGAACACGGTGCTTATGTGTTGTGGGTTGAGAAAAAAATGCATAAATTGCCAAATCGTGAGAATATAGTTCTCAAGGATCACCAACTTTCACAATGTTTTAGAGTACAATAAACATGAACACAAAGGCTATGTACTCATATATTTCGTTTCTTTCCTTTTTAGTCTCACACCTGCCATTGATGTTTGGGTCTTGAAAGGTTCTCTTCCATTATGTATGTTCAATTAGATTTTCATTTAATAGATTGCAACCAATTAATGATTGTAAAGCTATAAAATCAAATTTATAACCCTACCTAATTTGGTACAGATAATAATAAAAAATGAAATACCCAGGTAGTTTAAAATATTGAACAAATGAGAAGTTATAAAATTGCTAATTTCCCCATATAAAATTTTAATGAAATTTTACTTGGTTCAGTAATAAACAATAATATATTAAGAGAATTGTATTGTCCTACCTTGAAGTTCTTCTGAGAATCGTAATAGCCAGAAACAATCATAAGTAGGCAAAGTTTCTCCAATTCTGCACAATATCCAAAACAAACATAGATGATTGCTGGCAAAAGTAGGAAGAAGCTTGACAAATTCAATTATGTGTTCAGTTCAGAGTGATGCAACACCAGAACATGAGTTCATGACTTGATTACTATTCAACAACTTCACTGCTAAAGCTCAAGAAGAAAATGAGAGAAGCGGAAAAGCATGCAAAAATGGAAATTGGCAATATAGAGCATGCCCCATTGAATTGAGGAGAGGCACTGTCAGACATACAAGTGAGTGCCCATGTCGATGTTCATAGAATATGTAGCCCAAATACATCAAATATTGACAATTGATGCTTGTTGTATATTGTATAAAGAAGGCTTCAAGGGAAGATATGATGATTTACAAGCCTAAACAGCCAAAGGAGATAAAGAGAAGAATTCAGGTCGTGGAAACCAGGGAAAAAATTTCTATTGTTGATTCTAGTAATGAAGCTGATCAGCTCAGTATTGAAGCCAGCTGTTATGCACTTGGAAAACAGAGATGAAAAATTAAGATTTACAAATTAATAAGATAACTAATTCGAGACATTTGTGTCCGAAATTTTGCAAGTCTGAAGTGGGAATGGTACTCACGCTGAAAATATATAATATCTGGCAGTGAAGTTTCATCATGTGCCAAAAGCTGCGTGATTGAAATTCCAATTGAAGTCAACCCTACGTGTGATACCATCAATCCTGATGCAATGTTGTCAGATTTACCTGGTTACAATTATAATGTCAGAAAAATAATATATGCTGGAAGCATTATATAATTGGCAAGAGTCACAACTAGGTAATTAACCATCTGATTTGTAAGTTTCCCAATTATAAGAGTCAAGATTGCATGTGTTTGACCAAGTTTTGACAGTTTACTCATGTCATGTCAGCGGCACAAACGTATTCATGCATTAAGATGTGCATTACCTAGGACATATGCAAGATTACATTATCTGACTTTTATGCTGTAATATCGCTCGTGCTTCACTCACTTTGTGTTTTACAATCAAGCATCAACACTTAAACTCAAAAAAGGGCAAGCAAAGTTCGCACCAGAGACATTACATGTCCTAAAGAGCCAAGAAGAACACAGGTTTCACCCTTGGAATAAATACTTGATGCCTACAAGCAACAGGAATTTTATAAAACGAAGATCTCATTAATATCTTAGAGATCAACTGCCAAATGCTACTAAGATAATATCTGAAATATTTATAGAAAATTAACCTAGCTGTCTACATTTAATGATGAGCAATATGCTGATCCTACATTTACATCTAACAAGTAATCCATATCTCAAAGGGAAGATTATAAACCTTTAAACTAAACCAACCAATTGAAGAACACTTGTTTCAGAGGTTATTTACACAATTAAAAGAAGATAAACTACCTATTCTTGTCCATTTCTTAAAATCTTTGCGCAAGATATCTCCCACTCGGAGCTCTGATACATCATACATTTTGTATCTCACTGAAAAGAAGATAGGTGAGCAAGTCTTGATCCTCCATTTCCTTAATAAAGTATGACTTTCAAACTAAAATATGTAGGATAATGAAGTTGTAGAGCATACAAATCTGGTAAAGGCCAGTGCATCCAAATCGTCCAGCCCCGTTAATCAGCAATGTCGCCATGTAATTATCTTTGTCAGTGCAGCGAGGGCTCGACAAATTTCTAGTATCTAGGAGGATGCCTGCAAGCTGCAAGCTTAGAGATTAGACGACTTATCAGAAGATACATTAATTATTCTGAGGAGAAAATGAATGTACACTAGCTGTCATATAATATTAAAACTATTCATATCCTTAGACAAACATTAAGAAAGAAAATGAAATGCAAAGAAACCTAAGATTTAAAATGCATAAGGAAAAGAGTTACATGAACATGACAGCTCTATGTGGTCTCTCCAAAGAAGGCTTTGTAAAAGCTGTCACACTACTTTAACCTACTACTCATGGCAGGATAGTGCGAATAGTGATCCCATATTACAAGCGATTGGTTATATAGATGAGCTTGATAACAATCTAAATAAATTTAATAAAATAATTTATGAAGTAGAGTTGGTACCAGAAGTCGACTGAATCCTTTGCCAGCTAATATTTCTGGTGAATCCATCACAAATTTTTCAGCAATCATAGTACAGCATGAGCAGTCCTGCATTTGGAGATAGGCAAGCTTTATCAGAAAGAATAAATGAACCAACCTTGACTGAAAAACGAAAATGTACACTTTATCAACCTTAATTCGTTATTTTTATTTGAAATTCCAGTCTGCAACTTTCAATTAGGACTAAGATTGAGACTTTTTTCTTAGGAAGGAACACCTACCATATACAGATTGTTAAATATTTATGTCTACCACTATTCCATCATTATTGTTACTTAACAGTGCCATTTTTGTCCCTGAAACAATCAGATATGCCGCAATTCAAGTGCTATGAAATGTTGAATATGACCTTTTAAGTTTTTGCTAAGTGTGAGCAGTTACCGGATCAGATTCACAATATAGAAATGATGGAAACTAAAAATATGAAATAATAGTCAGTCTTATACATGGGCTGATCCCATGACCAATTATTTCAGTTACACAAGTAAAGAACATAGAACCCTGCCATTGCGTTGTCATATTGAAATTATCGTACCTCTCCCACCGTGATGTTATCAACCCAAGGATACGCAGGATCAACCTGTCAAATAAAGGTACAAAGTCATGACATAATCTTATCCGCTGTAATATGCTTAAAAGTAGGCTTCTTAAGTATATTAATGCATTATATTGTCACTAAAGACACCTTGTTGTGATTGAAGATTTCAACCAGTGCCTCCTTTAATGCCTGTTCCAAGTACCCCGTTGGTCAATAATGATCATAACCGAATGTGGAGTAAACAAGCAAACTTAATATATGATCTTACCTCCTGCTTGTCTGGAAGTTTATCTCCAAGCAAAACTAGTTTAAGACTCCCAAATAGATCATAGTATGACAGATCAATCTGCTCAAATATAACCAAAACCAAAGTAATTGAAAGGAAGCCGAATTTCAGTAGTAAAAGATGATTAAAATAAATTCTCCAGCAAGGAAAAAATAAAGGTTTATACTTTACAAATCTAGACCATCATTGAGGTATGGTATCTAAAACAGTTCTTCTGCTTTAGTGAAGGACATGAAACAACGTTCTAGTGAAGGGCAGAAAAAAAATTCCATCTTTAAGGATGTTAGAAAGGATTTAAATAACGATGTGCTCAGCACTGTCAGCGTGTTTCAAACTTACAAATTTGGCATTCATTACAGAAATAGTGCAAGGCTTTTAAAATCTCGCATTATGCAACGTTGAAATCTATGAGGCATTTCTATTAATGATTTCAAATTGATACTTTATCACAAATAATTTAGATATTGCAATTCAAATATAGAGATATACTTGGTTAATCAGAAGTAAGTTCCTTCTATTTTAAATCGCTAAATCCCTTGTAAGTTACAGCTATTCATGAATATATGCTCTGAGATAATTTCCCTTGGAATAAGCTGAATGAAGTAGTTTGACTAAATCCTTTCAACATTTTAATGTAGTTTAACTTAATAATGGAATTAAAAGAACAAAATATTGCATATTGTTAGTATGCAAACCATAGGCTTGGACAAACTAATCTGAGGATATACTACCTGCATAGAACATAAATAGAGGTGCTACAGCATTGAACAATTTCTATCTAGATTTTCATGAAGCCAATGGAACATACCTCGTCAATGAAAATCAAGAATGACTCATCAATATTACATGAATCAAGAAGCCATTTAAGCTCAGCATGAGAATTCAAGTCTGCCCTCTTCATGTTGATAATAGGAACCGTGCATAACTGATCGCTCTTGAATAATACATTCAGATAAAAGGCATACATGATAGCTGAAACAACAGACCCCGCATCTGCACAATTATATTACACTGACATTTAGCAACCATTAGCACTTTCATGAGGCAATAGCAAGTGATTTATATTTATAAAAAAAATTAAGAAAAACCTTTATTTTATTTCTATATGTAGTTATTATTTGTGAGTTTGGAAAAGCTCTATTCTCAAAGGATCTGGAGTTTCAAATTTGTGCGGCGGCAGCCTTTACTTGCCTGTATGTGAGGTTACATAGTTAAAACTACAATTTACTTAAAAAGTTGTTATGAATAGAAACTTTATAATTCTAGAATCTTGAGATGTACATTACAGAAATTTAATCCAAGGATTCAAATGTAATATGATCAAATTTAACCGTCTATATTTTGGAAAGGAGGGAGTATTAAGCTTCTTGCTAAGAAGTCTGCATGAAATTTTTTATTCTATAAAACACAAGATTAGATCCACTCACTGGAGGTCAACATACATAATATTGGAAGCAATCGTCTGTTTCATTAAAGAAATATAATATGGAGTAAAGAGAGAAGGAAACAGAACGAAAGAAAAACGGAACACGAGGTAAATTGAGGAAAATATGCATATGCATACACACACAGAGAGACATGCATCATAGATTTATAAATTGGTAATACCAGGTGGGTCCTGCCCTAGTACAGCATGTAAGTACCGTCCTGGCACACCAGCATTAACGTCATCCCTACTAGCTTTTAGATACATATTAAGCTTGTGAATGCCTTCACATACTTCCACGGCTTCCATGTGCTGTGAATAACCATTATAGAAAGATGCCGCCGATGGAGGTAATGGGATTTTGGAGAGATTTGTTCCTTCCTTATTCACGCTATATGATCTTCCTATTGCAGATGTTGCCAGGCTAGTTACAGTATAAGACTCTTCATTTTCTTCATAGACCCTCAAGCCAGAATTTCGCAAGTCATCTTCTTTCTCGAGTTCAATGCTCGTACCTGACTTAATATTGTTCACTGGCGAGGAATTTTGGGAATTCTTTGACCATCTCCCAGATGAAGACCGTCCAACAGGCACTAAAATAATGTCTGATGGTGAGCCTTTCAGGGGACTGTAAACAGTGCTTTGAGATTCAGATACATCAACAGAAACCTTTCTGGTTCTTCTGTCGCTAATATCTGATGATGACCTTGAAATGTCACGCTTATTAGCCTTTGTAAAAAGGTTGAAGACTGGGTTCACCACCGATGCATTGCCTTTTCTCATCCCTTCAAAAACTGGATGATCACGAGCACGTATGTATTGTTCCTGCGAGTTAATGAAAGTTGTGATCAAAACTGATAACATGAAAGACAGAAAGAGTGGATTAAAAAGATGCCAAAGACTTGGGGACATGCTGATAGACCTTCAATTCAACAACATTATAGACTGCTGATATTGCTAGACCAAAAATGTTGATGCCAGAGCAATTCTACATTTAGCCACACTTTACGGCACTATAAAACAATTATTACTTTTTACTATTATCCGCTGAGTAGCTATATCTCATGCTGTCTCTAACTCTTGTTCAGTGCTGTTGAACTTGTTGTACCGTGTTATAATCTATTACTGTAATGTACTATGTATTTAAAAGGGGAAAAAAGTTTAAAAAAACACTTTTGCTCTGGCAATAATACCATCCTTAAATTACTACTAAGTTTTATAAACCCCTCGTAACTATAAGAAGAGTTGAGCCAGACAAATTGTTAAGCGTACTACGCATAAAAAAGGAGATATTACACGTTTGAACTTGCTAAACAAATATTACAACCCCCACCCACCCCCACCCTTCTCCTCCGAACTAAATACTCCCTCCGATCCAAAAATTTAAATTAATGAAATTCTTTAAATATCATTTTACTATTTTAAATAATAGTATATTTAAAATATAAAAATGGTCTAAAACCATCGTTTTAAAAATGCTCCCTAACTTTGAAACAGAACGAGTAATATAATCCCCACCCTTCTCTCTCTTGGTGTGCGTAATTTTTGAAACACACGTTACCAACCCCACCTTGCAGGTTATACTACCTCACACTACTACTTCCTGGAAGATTACAACTAAATTTCAGAATCTTCATAGGTCAACCTTTCCTTATTCAGAAACAACGTACCAACATTTTTCACCACCACCCACAAGTTCAAAACCCATAAACCCCAACAAGAAGGCACTATAATTACATACAAAAGAAATCGAGAACGAATTATCAGGGAAATTAAAAGTACCTGACGGGAAGCAACCAATGAATTGGAGCGAGACTTCATGTTGGCGAATGATAAAGAAAAGGGAAATAGAGAAGAGGGAAGCAGGAGATGAAGAGCAAAAAACAAAGTGGGGTTTGGAGGGAAGCAAGAGAGACGGCATTATTGAGAAAAGACAAAGAGATAACAACGCCATTGCTGAAGCTTTCCTTGTTATCGTTGAATCCGCCATTGTTGTCTTTCTACAACTGTTTGATGACGTCGAGAGTCGAGAATCGAGAATATACGGAGTATTTTATTTGACAGGTACCTGTTTAGTGGAGTATATTTTATTTGAGGCTAAGACCGGTATGATTGGGCTCCTATCAAAGTTTTATTTATTTTTACATAAATGGGTTATGATCACAATCTTAATGGGCCTAAAAAGATCCTTAAATTCTTAATCCGGATGGATTTAAAACAATTGGTGAAGCCTCTAGAGATAAAACTTAAAAATGAAGTTTCATAAAGTGGGATAGTAAGTATGTTCGAGTAATAACTGGGACCAACTTATCTCTATTAATACATGATTTATCTCATATTATATATATTAAAAATTGACAAGTGTTTATTTTTTTTATTTTTTTATAAGTAAAAACTAAAATCTTTTATTTCATGTTATATATATTAAAAATTGACAAGTATCTATTTTTTTTATTTTTTTATAAATAAAAATTAAAATCTTATTTAAGAGTTAGAAATCTTAGCGAATTGAAACACAGTTTGATACAGAAAAACTAATCATGTAATAACTACCGGATAGAAGTTATGAAAACAAATTCTAACTTTTATCTCTTACTTTGTAATTTAATATTATATTTTTCTGTTCCATATATGTATGTATGTATGTATGGATATATACTAATTTTATATTATGTTATGTCAAATTCTTATAATTTTATTGATAATATACATATATAAAAATTATATAAAATTATTGTACACGTGTAGGTGTGTGCTTGTTAGGCCAGTACTATTTAAACTTTTTGACAATGTTATCATAATTGGACCGGACATCGAACGAGTGAAACTACTGGGTCATGGTTCAACCGGACTATTATTTTTTAAAGAAAAATATTATATAAATCATAAATATTCTTATAAATTTATCAAATATTCTAAAAATTAATGGTGAAACGACAATATTCTTATAAATCAAAATAATTTCATCAAATATTCTAAAAATTCATTAAATCGGTTCACAAAAAACACAATTTTAAGAAACAAAAGGAGAAAACTCACTTAGCAAAAAAAAAAGTCTAGTTTTTTCGATTCACCGGTTCGATCGATTTTTTCTCAGTTTTTTCCTGAACCACTAATTTTGATTGAACTCATGACCGATTTGTGATTAAATCGGCCAGTCCAATCCAATTTTAATAATATTGCTTTTTCAACGAATATAAACCAAAAATTAATAAAAACTATAAATTTTAAAGGTGCAAACAATTGAATCTTTAAAATTATTTATCTTTGAGGATAATTACTGAGTAAGTTTTTAGTCGAACGATCATAAAACAAATTCCAACCATTTAATTGGTTTTACAACCTTATCGGGTGACCATGTATATTTAGGGTAACACACGTGTCTATGAGTCAAATTTGTTGGACACAAAATGAAGAATTATAAAATAGTTTATTATATAAACAACTTAGTATTACAATGTTAAGCTCCCAAAAACATATGACAAATGAGATTAATACAATCTAGAGGAACTAACTAGGTAGATTCATAAAGAGACACCTCAAATTAAAGGACCACTAAGTTTGTAATTCAATTGTTGAGTTAATGACACAAAAATTTTATGAATTTTTTGTTTTTAATATTTTATCTCTACAACTAATATTCTAATAATTAAACCTTGAAATTAGTTAAAAATATATTGAAATGACCCAAATTTTATTCGAGAATAAATTTTAGTTAATTAAAACCTGACATGTCGTCACATTTAATAATTCTTTTAGTTGTATTTGTATACGAATGACCCAAATTTAATCAGAAACTCAACTTTAATTAGTTAAATTTAACATGACGCTCTATTTAATTTTTTTTTTAAGATGTGGTAATTCTCAAATAAGATACTATGTCATATTTTAACTAGATAGAATTGTAATTTAGGTTAAATTTGAGACATTTCTATATATTTCAAACTAATTTAAAATTTTAATTGTTAAAATATTAGTTATGGACTTAATGCATTAAAAACCAAATAATTTATAAATTTTTTGTCTCATAAATTGTTTAATGATGTTTCGACTCCTACCTACCTACCGAAGGAAGACACCAAAATCAATATTTAAAATAATATAATTTTCCAAATACAGTTGTTTAAAGACTTGAACACTGTTTGTAGTGCCTAATTTGGTACAGCAAAAAGTTAAAAAATTAAGGGGGGGGGGGGGGGGGGGGGGGGGGGGGGGGTAAGTAATAATTGAGAAATGAAAAGTAGAACTCCAATTAGCTGCAAACTAAACAAAGCCCACTGTCGGCGGAGATGCTAAATTGAACTATAATATATTTATACGGCTACAGTTGTAGATGTACAGGTGGTGGGCCTACTAACCACAAGGCCCAACCCAACTACACAAAATTTGACTTCTCACTCACCACCTCTCTCCATCTCGTTATATCTTTGACTTATCCTCTATATACGTATATCCTCATCAGTCATCACAAGTGTGACATCTTTTTTTTTTTTGGAGACGGGAGTAAGGTGATAATAATGGAACTAGGACGTAAAAGAGTTAAATTTAAATGAACAATAATATGTTTAGATTTTATTTTAATAATTTTTTCGATGTTCGAATTCGAATTTAAGTATTTAGTCGAATACATTTTTGGTGTTCAGATTTTACTCTAGTCAAATTTGAATCGATTACGAACTACTTATGAGTACATAAATTTGGTGAAAATTTTCATAATAAATACAATTTTTTTTTATTTTTTTAGGATAAAATTTATATATAATAATTCATTTTATTTTATTTATAAACATTAATTTTAGAGTAAAATATTCAATATGAATAATTATTTAAATGTATTATTAAGACATAATAGATTATATATTTATAAAAAATATTATGATATTTTAGTATAAAGAGAGGAAACAAATTATTTGCGAATATATTCGAGCGAGTACTGATGTGTTTAGATTCTACTCATTTAACTTATCGAACTTTAAATGGAGTATCAAGTTTAGTTCGTTTTCATATCGAATCCGAATTGAATCGATTAATTTTTGAATTAAGTCTGAGCGAATTACAAACTGTTTGGTTCGATTGTCAACCCTAAATGGAACATTAGATTCTTATTTTTTTTTAATTATGATTTTTAATTAAAGTTTAATTTTGACAAAAAGTTAAAAATCAAAATTTTTACTCTTTTAAAAGTAATAATTTTTTATTTTAACTAAAACTTAAAAATGAAGTAAAAAACAAACACCCAATACTTAAAAAGTAATTTTTACTTTGAAAAAAAGTAAAAAACGGATGACCCCCCTAAATGATAATAGTTACAGGGTGGGATTTTTATATTTATTTATTGAGGTTAAAAAGAATTTAGCAAGGGGCCCCCAAATTAGTTACAAGAAGTTTAAAATTGTTTTTCTAAAACTTAAATATAATTTTATGTATTCTCAAAAAAATTTGAAGCTCAGGGAAAATATGTTAGAAATGTTACAAGAATTAATTAATCAAAATTATTTGTTTGAATTAAACGTTAAACAGTAAACTTCTTTTGTGAACATAAATGAATGATTAGTTAGAGACATGAACAATAACTTCCACGACACTATTATGGAATCCCACATTAGCGTTTTAGCTACTTAAACTTCAAGAAATAGTTACAATCAAATACAATAAGAATTTCAGAATTTATTAGCATACTTAATCTAGTTAAAATAATGTATCATCTTGACTTATATTATCACATAATATCAATTAATGGAATTTCGAGAAAAAACAAAAAAAAAAGCATAGAGTAAATAAGACCTCACCCACGTCTTAACTCTTTCTTATTAAACAAAGCTAAAGACAAAAAAACAACTCTTCGCACTAAACAACAAATGTCTTTATTTTTCTTGGCAAACTAAACAAAAGGTGGCAATAAAAAATTAAGAAAATAGAGGAGTTAGCTTTAAGATATATTCTTTTCTATCCAATAGAAATTAACCACCAGACAAATGAAACTATTTTAGTCCTCTATGTAAAATAAATTAAAATTGGAATCTAACCAACACTATAATTAAAGGACTAAACGTATGATTAAGAGACCAAATCGTTGTCTATGTAAAGTGGGGTGTTAATTAGACGTGAAGAAAATGCATAATTTAATTTTTGGAGGCTTGATTAGAGGTGGTGCTACACCATGATTTAATTAGCAATGTATATAAAGTCTTCGCCTGATTCAGAATTTGAAAAATGATTATCCTTATATCGTAAACTTGAATTTGTTGTCAAATAGTTAAAAAAATAAGTAAAGAAATTAATTTAAAACCTAAATTGTTAAAGCTTAAAACACATGAGAGAAGAATAAATACCATTGAAAGAATGTGGTGTTGGTGTGAATTATGAAATATGGTTAGTCTAAAATATCAACGACTCACTCCTGCACTTTCTGGGGACATAAAAATATATTATCTAGATAAAAAAAATTAATAACTTAAATAGAAGGTAAGGAATTAATTTGGCTTGGTAGTCCGAAAGGCATTTAATATTTGTTCTCTAAAAAAAATCCTAGCAGCTCTTCTATACTCTCTCTCTCTCTCTCTCTCATTCAATGACAAGTTCTTAAGTTATAGTCTAGTTCTGGGAAGAGCTTTTTAACTTCATAATTTTCCTTTTATAGTTTTTAATTATTTTTGTGGAGATTTTTGTATCTTAAAAATCAAAGTATATATTTTTTTCTTTATAATTAATTTTTTTATTAAGATTTTCATTACAATCAAATATTATTTCTGCACAAGAAAATGTTCAATTTTATTCTGACATATCTAATAAATCTGTTTGTTGACTAACATTTTCTTTCTTTTATAGATTTTTTTTCCCAAAAAAAAAGTAAAAAATATTGGTGGTCCGACAAGAGTGTGGGCGCTTGAAATTGTTTATGTTGCACGTACTGGACCATTTTATCTTAATTTTGTACCTACTGACGGTGTCCCCACTTGGCCCAACACTACTAGGGTGACAAATATTGATTGTTTGATTTTGTAAATCTTTTTAATATATAGTTTCCATCCCCATACTATAATAGCATATATATATATATATATATATATATATATATATATAATATGATTTGATTTGATACATTTAGATAAAATGTATTATGCGTTTGTGTAACGTCGGTGGTTTGGGAATTGGTATGAAGTCTCCAAGAAAGTGAGTGTGTGTTTCTCCCAGTTTTGTTTTAATAGGCAAATGCAATCCCTCCTTTTAACTATATTTAATGATTTTTATTTAGGGTACTATTAAATAATTTTTATTTAGGGTCTCTTTTTTTTGTCTACAAATATTTAAGAGAGGAAATATTCATCAATCCAATGCCATGACATGTCACCGACTTTTTGGCCAATTCGGAAGATTACCAACTAAAAATGACGAGTAACAAAATTCCTCTCATTCTAATAAAAATATTTGTTGAGTCTTTTTAGTTGAACCAATTTTCGTTGGTTAGAATACTTTTATCGAAAGAAAATTTGGAATATATTTTTTGCCAAATATTTGTGCAAATATTAAATTTTATAATAAATTCAGAATTAAACTATTTTATTGCGACTCCCCCTTTTATCCTCTAACTATGTGCTACTTGAATTGGATGAAAAACCTTGAAATTTTAAGAGGAAGAGGTTTTATTAAATATATGTGACGGCAAGGAACGACTCATCTTTAAAGAAAAATTTAATGACAAAAACACCTTTTATGTTGGGGCCTTTATTTTGTTTCATCTGCTTTTATGGGATGTGGATATTTTAAACTTTGTGTGGTGGTAAACCAACGTGAAACCTCCGTATTTTTCAATCAATTTTGACGGCAGCCACATTTTAATTATTAAAGTTAGCATAATTTTTACATGCGATTGAGAGGATATGTCTATAAACCCTAGTTAGCTTCTTAGTTGACATTTTTAAATTGATAAACATCGATTTATTACTAACTAGTTAGAAATATGTGCATGTATTTGCATTTTATTGGGTGAAAATTATATTTTCAAATGACAACTTACTAGGTTTTTAAATCCTAGGACACGAAGGTGAAATCGTTAGTGTTAAATTGCAAGACGGAAAGTGTATGAGATGAGAATTGGTAAGTCATTTCTTAGATAAATAAAGAATGAAAATTCTTTTTATAGACCTCACGTGTTTTATGATGGATACAGAACAAATATCACAATAGATATGTATTCTTTTCATTTATTCTAAAATTAGAGTTACATATTTTTTTTCGGTTGTTTTAAAATTAAAGATATATTTTTATATTTAGACTATAAAAAATAATGGAGTTTCATAAATACTATTTTACAATTTCACTATTTCAATTAACTCCACTACATCCACTATTGATGGTCTCTACCATAACTTCTAATACTATTAAACAACATTATAATATGGATATATTTAGAACACAAAAATTACTTTTAAAACTCGTCATTTTAAAAATGTATCTCTAATTTTGAAACGAAAGAGTGTAATATAATATGAAACGATAAAATTAAAACCATTCATATATATATATATGTATATATACGTGTGTGTATTCCCCATCAATCTAGCTTCAAATTATATGTAACACAATTCTCGTAAAAATTTTTGCCCAAGTCTATTAATCTCTCATTGTCTAGATATCAGACAATCATCTATCACCTAAAGCCTTATCTTGTTTTACTCAAATTAATATTTGATTAAACATCCGTTTAGACCATAGACGTTGTTTTATTACCTCAATCCACATAACATTTTCTACAATATTATGTAACGAACTAAAAGTCTAAGGGGTAAATCAACTTCTAGTGCCTGTACAAATAACTCGATAATATTTTGGTACCCGAAATAAAAATTTTAACAAATCAATACTCAAACTAAAAAACATTAACATTTTGTTAAATTTTAGCGATGAACGATGATTGAAGATTGCTGCATATTTTTGACATTATACCACTAAAGCAGAATTCGGCCAGTGCATCGACCTAGTACAAAATGGCCATCAAATTTTGTATATAAGACAATTCTAATTCAAGTACCAAATTATTATTTTTTTTCACTTTTACGTACCAATTTGTTATTTCAAATACATGTACATATATCAAAATTAAGTTAGCAAACCTAAACAAGACGAATAGAATCCTAACATTCAACAAAGTATTAATTATTATTAATTTAGATACTGTTTGTTAAGTTTTTCACTCCAAATATCAATTTGTTACTAAATTTGTTACTAAAATACTCGTAGAGGTACTACAAATTGAATTATCCCAAAAGTCTAGAACAAACGGTTGTGGTGAAAAGATCGAGGAGGACCACGGCAAACCAAGACCATATGTGCGCCATTGCAAGTTGTTGATAATCTAAGGCAAGATCATAACTGCAGAATCTTAGATTAATTTCTGTTGGTAAGCTACGTCGATTGCATGTCCAAATCTTTATGTGTGGGACTATAAACATTTATAACCTACTTCAACAATCACAATCAATCAATCTACTTGCAAAAATTTGAAGAAATATCCTAAAATTTGGTAACGCAAACATGCATTTAAGAGTTGCTTTTGGCTCTGATAGTTTACTATAGTTTAGCTCTATGCCTTTATGGATCTCGGATCCATCTCCTACAAATAATAGATAAAAAAACAATCGTCATTGTAAAAAATATTATCACAACAATATAGTGGGTTGAGATTTAGATCCGATCAAAATTCTTTTAAAACTTGAAGTTGACGAGTTTTTCTTTCTTTTTTAATCGATGAAAAATTTCTTACAATTAATTTAATTCTTACCCATGATTATTTGATTGCTTGGCCTCTAGATGAGTTAATTTTTCTTGATAATTTTAAGGGTAAAGACAGGTCGGTGCATTAATTTTAATGGCCTGAATATTTGTTATAGATGCTAGTGTTGTACGGAGTAATAATTTTTCAAGTTTTTTTTCTTCATATTATTTTATTATGACACCATATGTATTGTATCCATAATCGCGATTACTATAGCTTGACCATCGCACACATGCATGCATTTTACTCTAGTTTCTTAGTTTAGTTATTATTAATTTATGTACGTAATGTAATATAATTTCCAAAAATTGACTTAATTATCATCGTATAAAATATTTGAATTATGTCAATATGATAATATTAGATAAATATATCATTGATGTCGATTACATCAATCTCTCACATCTAATTTTAAAGTTTGGATACACATAAACTTTTAATAAATTATTAGAGTATGCCTATGTAGAAAAAAAAATATTGTACGTGATTGCGACATACTTAGATTAGAAAAGGTCACTACAAAAAGCTGGGTTCTATAAATTTTTATAGTGATGAAAAAACTCAAATCTTAATTAATTAAGTTCTTAAATCACAATATTCAGAAGTCAAACATGCATAATATACTTTATTGAAGGAGTTGAAAAAAGAAAAGGGAAAAAGTAAAGAAAGGGAAAGAATAGAGTATTTCAACAAATTAAATAAATGTATGAATTGAAATCATTTCAAAATTTATACCCTATTAAATGATATAATATGTTACTTGAATACTCCATACCTCATGTTGTTATACTTTATCGATCAATCAAATAAAATGTGGGCATGCTTTACAGAATTATGTGATGCAACTGTATTCATTATAAAACAACGTCAACTAATTATACGTAAAACTAAGTTTATATTTCATACAATGATAACTCAAAAAAGTGAAATATCACTCACTTTCCAATTCTATTATTTGTAACTTATATGACTTGGACTAATATATATATATAGAGAGAAAATACTAAATAAAATTCATAATAAGTACAAAAATATACTATGATCACATTTGTTTTAACTTAAATTTAAAATTTTATATTTTATAACAGTTTAATTTAAACTATTAAAATCTAAAATTTCTAAATTTAAGTTGAAATAAATTGTGCCTATCTCATATTGAAAGTAAAATTATCTCATACTTAATATATTTGGTCATCTTTTTCAGTTTTTCTCATCTTTCTCGTTCAGTATCATTTTTTTTCTTCTTTCTCATTCTAATTTTAACCGTAAATGGATTAGGATTTTCTTTAGATCGCTGCATTGGAATGTATTTTGGTGGCGTGATAGTTTTGGGGTTTAATGTTTAATTGTTTATTATAATAGGGAGAGGACGAGGAAGTTTCAAGTTTCAACCTTTTTATTTATGTTGTGCCGGCACGAGTTGCCCATTAGTTGGCCAAGTGACTTGATCGCATGTTATCTGATTTTTAAACGTGTGGGACTTTGAGACTAAATATATTTGAGAATTTAGTTCACATAAACTAATTAATTTATCCATTTAGATAACTAATAGTTCACATAATTAATTAAATGATCGACTTCATCCGTTTCAAAATTGGATATACATTTCAGTTTACACAAAATAAAAATACAAAATTTTATAATTTAAAATTAAAATGAAATTTTTTTATTTTTAATAATTTTGAAGTGAAATATCATAAAATATATGAATAATATTCTAAAATACAAACTTTTATACATTTATATTGTTACAAATTGATATATCAAATAAAAGCATAACATTTGCAACTAATATTACATTAAAATAGAATTGTATCTCTAGTTTTGAAACAGATGGAATAATAAATTTTGTAAGACAAAAATTGTCAATATCACTATCCAGTTTAGCATAGTACGAAGGATTATAATTTTGAAGAGAGTTGTTTAAGAAGTACATTAGTTATCGCTCAGATTTCAGTTTCATACAATTCACAAATATATTATTCGAAATAAAATTCAAAAAAAATAATGGCACTTTTTATTTCATAGATTACACATAATTACAGTCTACCAAACAAAGTGATATTTAATTTTGAATGTCTGAAATTTCATTTTCAAGCGGGTGGATCATCCAAATATAGTAGTAACATACTGGCACTACGCTATACAGCAGTGGTAAATATTTTCTCTTTATATAGCCAACACACTTTATTCTCGTTATGCTTCTCTTTTTCCATTTCACCTCATTATTAACTTCTTTTGAAATTTCTTCCTTTAAGTAAAAGCAAAGACAATGTAATTTAAACCATCCATCCGCCAATCTCAATTCCCTCCCTCTTTCTTATTACAAAAAGTGAGAAAAATAGCCAAAGTTCCTAACCATACAAAGTTGTTCCAACGTTATTTATTCAATTTTAAATTTATGTACCCCTTTCTTTGGATTTAAATTTAAATTATATAAAATTATTTCAACTCACTATAATGTGGAGAGGTAATGTTAATAAACGAAACGATTTGTTTTTGATTGGTATAGCTGTTCAAGCAAAAATATGATTTAATTTGTTTTCGAGCCAGTGATAATGATATGAAATAAAAGTATACTTTAAATTCAGTCAGTCAGTTACTCAAATATATATTCTTGATATATATATATATATATATATAAGTTGATTTTATATATATATAGATATTCAGTCAGTCGGTATACATAGATCAAATTGAAACGTATACATCAATGCCAATTAATAAGACTCAATAAATGTTTTTATTAAGTTAAAATTTAAATTTTATTAATTGTTTTTTAGTAATACTCCCTCCATTCATATATATATATATATATATTTTTTTTTTTATTTTTTTTTAAAGAGAAAAATATAATATTTTTTTTAGTAGTACATGTCACTTTTAAGTTCTAATGAAATATTAAAAACTTAATTTTCTATATTACTCACATTTAGTAAGAAGTATTAGTTTGTTTGCCTTTTATTATTTCTAATAAACCTTTAGAGGATAATATTCAACTTTTATATCTAAACTAGTCAATTGAACATAAAA
>CM025786.1:1830152-1896526 GCA_014636745.2 Centella asiatica | reverse complement strand
GGATAATATTCAACTTTTATATCTAAACTAGTCAATTGAACATAAAATTAATACGCTTTTTAATGAATGTATTTTTTTCTAAAATAACATATAAAAAAAACGAATAGAATAATTTATAAATACCAATATCAAGTCCCAAATATATCAATAACGTACTTTGAATCTGAACGGAACAAATTTCTTTTCGTCTGAACTTTTGATGTACCAAAAAAACTGTACACAATTTTATTATAGGAGAATTTCTTGTATATTTTTCGATCACATATATCCATTTTGTTATTTAAATTTTGTGAAATGATATCTTTTCTCTTTTCTCTTTCGCCGGTCCCTCCTCACGTTATAGAATCACACCCGCATGCTCTCTCTCCTCCACTTTCTCTCACTATAAAATCTCACCCCCTCCCTTTTCTTCATCTCGTTCCACATCAAATATCCCTTTCTCATCATTCTCACACCTCTCTCTCTCTCTCTCTCTTCCCCGGTATCAGATTCCGGTACTATAATACAAAACACAACAAAACTGTTTTCACTTACTGACTGCTAAAATGGCGGCAATGGCACCAATTTCAATGCTGGACTCGAAAAACGAAGTCGATAAGCTCACATATGAGATTTTCTCGATCCTCGAAAACAAGTTCCTCTTCGGATATGATGACCCAAAACTTTGTTTGACAAAACAACAAGCCGTACCCCATCAAAATTTGAAATCCGGCAAGCACATTGCCGGAAAAGTTAGAATTCTGTCCATTGACGGTGGTGGCGCCACCGACGGCGTGCTCGCTGCTAAGTCCCTTGTGCATCTGGAGGCCAGTCTTCAGCGAAAATCGGGAAACCCGAATGCCAGGATCGCCCATTACTTTGACGTGGTCGCCGGCTCCGGTGTCGGAGGGATCCTTGCTTCGCTTCTGTTCGCCGTCAGAAAAGATGGCGGCGGGACTATGTTCACCGCGAAAGAAGCTCTCAAGTTCATTGTCGATAGCCGCCAAAAGATTAAGAAGTCGTCGCCGGCAGGTGCGCTCCGGCGATTTTTCCGGTCGTCCGAGAAGGTTTTCGGAAAGACGTTCGGCGAACTGACGTTGAAAGACACGTTGAAGGCTGTGCTGGTCCCTTGTTATGATTTGAGTACCGGTGCGCCTTTTGTGTTTTCCCGCGCTGATGCGTATGAAATGGACGGCTGTGATTTCAAGATCAAGGACGTGTGTGCCGCCACGTCAGCGAACCCAGCTACGGGGAGGTCAATAGAGGTGCGGTCAGTTAATCGGAAGTCCAAGATCGCGGCGGTCGGCGGCGAGGTGGCAATGAACAATCCAACCGCCGCCGCGATCACTCATGTGCTTAACAATAAGCAAGAGTTCCCCTTTTGCAATGGGGTCGAAGATTTGTTGGTTGTATCTTTGGGTAATGGGGAGGCATACTCCGGTATCGCCGGAAACTTGACGCCTTTACCGACCGCATACATTAAGATCGCCGGAGAAGGAGTTTCCGACATGGTACGTGTACTTTCACTTGCAAATTGTTATATTAAATGGTAGCATAGCCAATAATGATGATATTAGATAATTCCAAAAGCAGCGTCACCAAACCTTTTATTTAAGGAACAAATAATTTCCCAAACATTTTTAATTTGTCGAATTTTATCCGTATGACAAGTTGTACTTGTTTGTTAAACATATACAAAATTTATAATTCTTTTATAATACACAGCATGCCTTTAATGCACCTAAGCATTATCAATAACATGTCCATATATGTATATTTTAATCGGTGAAATCTTATATTATTCGGTACTCACTAGTTAGCTCACATGAGGTTTGAACTATTTACTTAAAAATCAAATTTAACTACTCTGACCACTTAATTAATCCACAACTTTATTCTAAACATTATGTTTAATTGATTCAGATTAATCAGAATCAGTTGATTAATTACCAGATACAGTTATTTAATTAATCTTATTCTCATTTATTTACATAGGTTGATCAAGCTGTATCGATGGCATTTGGTGAATCAAGGACCAGTTCTTACGTTCGAATACAAGCAAATGGCATTGTTGGTGCAAGACATGGTGGTTCAAAGTGTGACAACAAAAATATATTGACATCAGTAGAGAAAATGCTAACACAAAAGAACATAGAATCTGTGTTATTTAAGGGGAAGAAACTAGTGGAGAGTACAAATTTGGAAAAATTGGAATTATTTGCTGGAGAATTGATTAAAGAACAGGGGAGGAGAAAAAACAGTATATTACCTACGGTGGTATTAAAACATGCAGCTGCATCACCTAGAACTTCATCAGCAACAACTTTATCGACATTATCTTCTAATTAAATTTTACTAATTATATCTATTTAGTAAATTTGGATTGATTTGATTTATTATGCTTGTTCTGCCACTCGAGATTTTTTTAAATGAAGAAAAAAAAAATCCGAGATTGTGCTGTGAGCTAGTTGAGTTTATTTAATTATAGAGAAAAAAGATCGATGAGTTTGTATGTGTGTAGATATACATTATAAGTTAGTCTTTGATTTGCAGAAGGATTGGGAGTGTATTTGTCTACTAGTTTGGAGCTTGTACTACATAATAGTGGTAAAATAGGTCTAATAGAATGATTTTTGCCAAAAGGCATTTGTAAGAGTTTTGTAAGTTTTTCAAGAAATGTAACTGATTTTTCTGGTCTACTTATATATGTTTATATTTACATCAATTATATATTTCTTTGAGAAAAAGAGAAATAAGTTATAACTCAATAAGCAGTCATTATTTTCTTTTGTTAAAGTGGTTGTAACCGTTCCTATCACTCTCTTCCATACATATTAGTAATCTCCTTCCTATTTGCATATTAGTAATCTCTTTTAGATTTTTAGCAGTCAAAATAATGACAATTGATATCTCGTACTCTCTATTTTTATTTATAATATTCGAATTCAAAATCTTACTTGACAGGAACTGAGCTTGTTTGTGAGTGTTTATATTCTTTTAAATCAGTTTTTTCCATTTTGTTGCAGATATTTAACTTTTATTTCTTAGCAAATGAGAGGGGAAAAGAAGGTGCCTAGCAGAACATTTTGAAGTTAAATGAAAATTCCATTCGATCCCTACTGATTAATATATCAATGCATAAAGACTTAAGAAGAAAAGAAAAAAAGTTACACGATAATTTAAATTATGGAGCTAATAATTATCTATACACGCGTAGAAGCAAACCTAATATAACACATAAAAGTGTAAGCAATTGATTATAAAGCAATTATTGGGTTTGGTAAACTGGTTATATAGTGCCCAACACACTTATATGAAATTAATAATAAATTAAGAATTTGATACTCCAAAACACAAATAATTGCAAGGATGGGCTAGCGACATTTGTAGACATTTATGTCTGTAACTATCTGGTGTAGCTATTTACTATATGTATGTATTGTGGAAGCATTCATTTCATATTTTCAGTGGTGAGAGGGTTTTGTGAATTTACGGAAATTCAAAAGCAAAATTTCATGCAACAAATAGTATCATACCCAAATTATTGGATCAAGTTGCCTCAGGTAAAAAAAGTTACTAAAATAAGTTACCTTTGACCGGGTTTTAATATATGAAATTCTAAAAGTTAAAAAAAAAATCGGTTATAGTCTAAAAGCTTTACTTTAATAAGTTTAAATAATTATTTATTTAGCTAACATAAAACACTTATACAATCTCAAAATAACTATTATGACATTTGGATGTGTAACCATTAACCAAGTTCAAATAAGCTATTACAAAATGATGTAAATTTCACCAATTAAATGGTACTCTCTTTGTTTCACAAAAGAAGTTACGTTTGCATTTTTAAAAATATTATTTGCATGTTTGACTCAGAATTACATAAATGATAATAATAATAATAAATTTTTTCATATGAAATTTGTTATGAATGTTCAATTAAAAATAAGATAAGAAGATTGTAATGACAATTTTTAAAAACATAGAATTATAATGAAGAAATTATACAAATGGTACTATTTTTTAAAATAAATTTTATTTTTAAATGTTGCTACTTTTTGGGAATGAATTTAGTATTTAACACGCGATAAGCTCAAACAAAATTATCAAGAAAAATCAGGAGATGGGCCTTTTAAGGCACATTTTCTTTGGGCCTTAAGAGACCGGGCTAGACCGAAGATTCTGTTCGAATCATATTGTATACCCAATCTATTATAAATTTTGGAAAGTATAGATGATGTGAGGGTGTTTAGGTATAAAGTTTAAATAATAAAATATTTTTGTCGAAAATAATAAGGTTAGTGGGGGGCGTGGTGGGTGGGTAGGTCAGGTGAAAATTGGGTGAAAGACAACTGAGTGATTAAGTATTAACTAAAATGGTGTATGAATTGATGTAATTATAATAAAATAATAAATTTATATAAATAAATAAATAATAGTGTAATTAGATTTCTAGAATATGATAAAAATAATATATGTCTCAAGAGATAATATTTTTGATTTTAAGTATCGGTTGGACACCGGTCCTTTTGAAAATTACTTTTATTGTTGCAACTTTAATATAGTTGTACAATATATACTATCGTTACTTTATTTAAACAATCATTTGAAAACTTAGCGAAGCGAAGTACATTATAATTTATTGATCAGATTACTTTATCTAAAATACTAGAAAAATATTATAAATTTATAAATTTTATGCATGCGACTCATCATAGGACTTAGGTGATATTATAGGAACTTCGGTCCTTAAAATCTTTTGCCCTATTAAATAGTGCAATATGATCATTTTCTTTTACAATAAAGGAACAGGTAAAATATAAGTTCCAAATCAATTTTAACTTTTTAAAGTCAAATCAAACTTAATTCACCTTAAATAATATCTTAAATTCATAAAATGTAGACGAAGTTTAGTTAACCCAATCCAAATTAGTTATAATCAGTTGCAATACTAGATATTAGATGATTGAACATGAAAAAGAAAAGGAAAAAACTAGAAATATATACATAGTTCTCAATGACCAAAAAAAAAAGAAAAAAAAAATCCCTACTTAGTCGAAAGTCGATGGGCTTTTTTGTCATTTCATAACTTACTTTACCTAGGTACCCTAGCATAACCACATTGACTCTCCTAGGCTGGTCGGGTCTACACCAATATCCATGTTGAATATGGGCTTCTTTTGTGGGCTCTTGCTAGCTTTCGACAATGGTGATCCATAACATGTTGGACCGAAGCCTTGAGTGGAAGCGGCGGCCAAGCGGACACGTAAATGCACCACTTGGGCTTGGGCTCTAGCGAGCTGGGCCTGGAGCATGTCGATCTGCTGTTGTAGAGACGATATAGACGCAACACAACCGTACACCGGGTCACGGACTCTGGCGTTGGCTTCATACACCATGCTACTCACTGCATCTCCTCGTTGATGTTCTGGCAACTCCTGGAATTGAGAATTGAGAATGTACATGAATTTAGTTTGTCAACCCAATACGTGTCGCCTAAAAGTGATTTTTGTCGCTATTTTTGCTCTAACAATATCATTTCTTAAAGGAATGCACGATATAAAATTTTCTTCTTAATTATTTTTTTCTAGAGGAATAATGTTTTTAAATTTTTTTTTTTTATCATTAGATATTTGGAGTGTATATGTGAAAAATTATAGCTTGGGCTTGGGCCAGTAGCCCAATAGTGACCAAGTTTAGGGTGCAGGGTGTGCAACTTGTCAGAAGCCGAAGTATGTCCTTAATCTGATAGGAGTACTCTACCAGAATGGTGATAAGTAACAATCACATACAATTTATACAAATGCCATTTGAAGTTATTCTCTTGTTTCTACACGATGGAATCTGGTTGAAAATTCATGATTAGGAGTCTACTTATGCCTAATGGCTAGAGGTTGAAGTATAAGCCAAATCTAACAATTCCCTCCAATTTAAAATTTAAGATGGATTTTAAATTCTTAACTTCAATCCAAATTATTTGAAATTTAAAATTATTATAACTCATTTGAAAATTCAAAAAAAATAAAAATAAAACTTGTAATTGGTAGTTTATTTACTCATAATTGTAGAGACAAAACTATATAATTCTACCCAATTTTGTATTTAAAAATGAGTCAATTTGACTTTAAAAGATTGTACACCTAGTAATGGAACTAAAGGAGTATGTTTGTTCACATGTAGATCAAAATACTCCCTGTTTCCAGAGAGGTGGCCTTAAATTATCCTTTGCACAAAAATAAGAAATTAACTTATTTGTCCTTTTAATTTCACAACTTGTATTTGAGGTCTAGACATATTATAATTAAAATGGTGTACTTTAAAATTACTCTCTCCGTCCTTGGAGGGTGTCTGCAATAAACTTGAGAGGAAAGAGAGGGACTAAAAAAAATAGAGAAAAGAAAGCATTTATGTAATTTTAAATATTTTTTCGGAGATAGGTGTTAGAGAATTCTTCTCTAAAGTCATTTTTAATTAATGATAATTTGTTTGAAAAATAGCTTAGTAGTAGTTCAACCAAGTATTTTTAGGAGAGATGTAGGTCCCATTTATTTCAACTTAATAATAATTATGGGATTTTAGAATTATGTTGTCAAAATTTAAAATCTTATAATTTTAATCTCAAACAAATAGGTACGTACCAAGTAAGAGTAAACAAACTTACTTGTAGCATCTTGTTGACATTACTAGCACCAAAGACCTTGTGGACATTAGCAAACTTGTGAGGTTCATCAGCAGGGAAATGAGGAGCAAAAACACATTCCCCAGCTGCACACTTCCTCCTAAGAAGCTTGCAAGCTGCGCATGGTGATGATGATAATGATAATGATATGCCTCCTCCTCCACCGCCTTGTAAATTCCTCCCACTGTTCTTCATCTCCTTCATGCTTCTAACTAATTATAATTAGCTACATATATATAGAATTTCTTTAACTTGACTTAGTAAAATTTATCTCAATAGTTATATACAAAGTATATATATGGTACTTAAATTAAATAGCAATCTAGTTGTTTAACAGAAAAAAGAGGAACTTAGTTAGTGGGGGTGGGGGGGCCGTGGCAGGGGTAGAGAGAGAGAGTGTGTGAGTGCTAGGAATTTTTAATGGGGGTTGTGGTGGAGTAGTGTGTTATTGTGTTTAGATATAAATAAATGTAAAATATGAACGCAATAGATATGTCGGTAAAGTTTTGGTCTTCGGTCTCTTGACTCTCGAAGACATTTTCAAGCGCCATATTTTTTTAAATAACCTAAATAAAATTTTAATTTGGTGTAAATATTTTAATAACCTAAATAAAATTTGTTGTATATATTCATTTAGTGATATAATAAGAAGATTATGATTGAAATTTTTTTGAAATGAAGTTGCTAGTTACTCAGGACAGAACTATTTAAGGAGTCTTTTGATTTTATAATTTTTTTTATCACCCTTAGAATTTAATTTTTTTTTTTTCATGTATATCTTTTAATTTATTGATTTTAATATATAAATTTTTTTAATTGCGCCCTCTCCAATTGTAATTTATTTTTCTCGTCCCATCTTATTATAATTAATTTTTTTCACCTCTTAAGGCACAATCGTGATTTCGCCTATGTAATAGTTACTCAATGTTGAGTGGATCCCCACCCCTTTCCCATATCTATTATTATGGAGGAGCGCAGGCCCTATTTGTCTTTGTTATGAGAGTGTAGGTTCAGAAAGATCTTGGAAGGATATAGCAATGGGCCAATGAATCTTATATTCTTTAAATTAAATTAATAGGGACTTTATATTGAAACGAATTATTATTATCATGATGCAAAAAAATTACTTCATTAAAATTAATCTAAATTCTTCTATTTTAAATGTTAAAGTTATTTTAATAGTGGTAATATTTTACACTATTGAATTGAATTATAGTGAAGTCTAGCAAATTTTTCTGTATTTTTTAACGGTTGAACAAGAAAACGAACGAAAAATTTTGTCCTCATGATTTCTGTACTGCATAAGATTCAAATTATCACTTTTCTTGGGAAATAAAATTTGATTATCACTTTACAAAAGTCCTGTTTAGCATAGGTTGTTTTTTCTCATATTATTTATCTATGTATAAATTAAAATTTTAAATTTTTTTTTTGCATTAGAAAATTTGTTTGGTGGCAACTAATTTAAAAGCAGTTTTGAGTTTTTATGTACAAAAAATCACCTGTCTAAAAGATCTTTCTCTACGATTGATTTTAAAGTAAAAAATGACTAAATTGACCAAAAAATCAAATAAAGAAATATAATTGGAAGTTTTAAACGGCGAGCACAAATTGTTAGGTAATTCTTAGTCAAAAACAAAACAATAATAAAGGGACAGTTAGAAATCGGTTGAAAGAAAACATATGTTGACTCTAGTGTAAATTAAAAATAAAAATAAAAATATAAAATTAAAACAAATTTTAATCTTTACCATTGCTACCCAATGTTTGTCATTATCTTTTTGGTCGTTCGGTGGATGGAAAATAATTGTGGTTAGTTTTCTTTCGGTTGGTGAGGAGGAAAAAAGTAAGAGGCAAAAAGGCATGAATTTTCAAATTTAAGAAACCAAGAAAAGCATGCAGGGAGAAATTTCACAAGGTAATTAGGGGTCCCACATGCAAGAAATTTGTACTATGAAGATTTATTTGTCATATTATACTTTTTAAAAGTCAAATGAACTAATTTTAAAATTCAGAATTTGACAAATTTATTTAATATTTAAAAATTATAAAAGTTGTTTTTGATAATATGTTCAATATATTTTTTTAAGATAATAATTATATGTATTTGTTTAATAAACGTATAAAAGTATTTTAATATAAAAATTGGTCAATTTAATAAAAAAATAAAATATAATAATTAAATATGGACAAAAAGAGTAATTCTTTTACCGAAATACCTTCTCTTAAATGTTTATCTGATAAATAATTACTGTAGTTTTAACAGCTATAGCTTTACTTGCAATGTCTAATAAAGTTGGAATATCATAATTATTTATTGTAAAATGTGGTAATTATTTAATTAAGACCTCCAAGCAACGGGGAACATATATTGCTATCGAAGATTCGAATTTGGATTAAGCCATAGCTAAAATAGCTGCCTACAAAGACCTACGACAATAAGTTATTTTTAATTCCGAAGAAATGAACCGAAAAGTTTGAAATATAGAATGGTAATATATAGACTCTGTTTCTTTTAGTCAAATTTTACAAAAATTAAAATTTTATAATATAAATTATATCATTGTAATTTAGGGTTGAAACCAACAGAGTCATAATATAGTACGTGCATTGTAAGTTTCTATACATTTTTTTTGTGTATTTTATTGGTCTAAATTATTGTGCTTAAATTCAAACCATACATTTTCAAATATTTTTGAGTGAAACTAATATGCAATACAAGATAGTTAATGTTTATTTTTTTAAAATTAAAGTAATCATCCCTTTTTCTTTTTTGACGAATATTAATGTTTATTTTTTTTAATTTTGGAAAGGAGGATATTAATTAAATCACGCGAGGTTGAATTAACAGAATTAAAGTTAACATTTTATAAGAAGTCAAAACAAAACTGTATCTATTTATAGGAAGAAATTGTTGAATAGAGGGTGGTTTGATTTGGAGACCAGGCGAATATCGATGGGTCCGATAGGAGATACCATTTTGAAATGTCGAGTTTGGTTCGTTAATTGAGATGGTCGAAATAAAATAGGTTGGAGAACAAGAAACAATAGAAATAAAACAAAGAATGAATTAGAATTTAACTATATTTAATCTTATGAAGTGAAATAAAACAAAGAATGAATTTTTGGATGAATAATTAAACAGTAATACAAATATTAATTTATTTCATTTTGATAGACCAAAGCACAATAAAAATAAACATATGCGGTCCATCGAGAGCATAATACTAACATAGTTAGTTGAGAGAGCAAAGAAAAGAAATTTGGAATAAGTGAGCGTTTGTGAATTTTTTAAAGAAAGAAAAAGGAAAAAATAGGAGGAAAAAATCTCAACTTTTCTTTTAAAAATTTTGTCTTCAAAGTTAGAGCTAAATGGAGAGAAAGAGAGTTAGTCATTACTACTAATTTGATAATAGTAATTTTATCCTTTAAACTTAATACTAGAATATTTCTTATCTCATTCATATTCTACTAATTTTATCTTTTAAATTTAATAGTGGTAACATAATAAATCGATATGAACATTATGAGCTGTCTCGTAATAAAACCTGCTGTTATTGATATCTTCTTCTTTTTTTTTTCATAACCTGAGTTCGGAGAAAGAAGAGATAAGAGGACCCCATAGAGAATGTGGTCATAAATTCATAATAAAGTCCGACCACAACGACCGAATTAATTATATTCATGCATAAAGATATTAGATTACCCGGTAAAAAAAATTTCAAAATCATCATACGTTGGAAAAGTAATAATGGAAACAGTTAGCTAGCGGTTAAAAGATGAAACAAGTTGAGACATCTCCATGTTAGCTAGATGATCTCATGGGCCAATGTATTATTATCTTGAGGACGTCAATTACATAATATATGCCTTATTTTTTAAGCAGCTATATGACTCCATCTACTACACATCATTAGCCACTAATAATCTGTCTTTTTTTCTCCTTCCCCTTCTGATTTCACAATCTAAAAACAAAATTATTCTAATTTTAGGTCAGAACATGTATCAAATCTCAAATAAAATTTACAGTAATACTCGCAGATATATTTAGAAAATGAAAAACTAAATATGTCATAAATGAGACCAACAGTGATAATCTAATAAATGTCTCTTTATTTAGTATGATTGTGATTCTGAAGTCACATATTCGAGTCTATTTGACAATAAAACAATATTATTAAGAATATAAAAAAGTCATAAGAAAAGTAATAAATAATTATTTAATGAGTAAAATTATTATCCATCAATCTATTGGTATTGAGTAACATATTTGACAGGTATACTGGGAGATAACATATCGAATAATACTTATATTACAGTTGCAGCAACATATCATCTATTTATAACAATCAACTAATATCCCTCCATGTTATGTGCAGTAAAAACTGAAAAAATAAAAATAAAAATAAAAATCTCAATCTTAGTCTCTCCATAGTATTCATATGTACACATTATATCAAGTACATGTGTAGTCACATCATATCAACTAGTAATCTATTCCTCTTCATAACCTTTGAATTGGGAACATGGAGTTGCAATTGTGTGAACCCTCTTCGATCTTCATCTAAAAATTTTATTATCGGTCCAATTTTTACACATCTTAGCTACACTTTAACCAAAACCATGCTCAAATCTTTAGCTAGAGGTTGCTTTAGTGGGACTACTTTAAAATTATTGGAATAATGAGTTTGACTTGTCCAATTTGATTAGATTGCTTGTCGAAGCAAAGTATATACCATGATTGCTTAACAAGCAAATTTCCTCCTTTTTACATAACTACTCCAGACAATTCCAGTGCTCATCACCTAAAGCTTTTCATATCATAGAAAGTGAGATGGGAAAGAAAAGACATGCATCAAATATATATATATATGAAAAAGTGAATGAGTCAAACCTTATCTAACATTAGACGTAGATGATTATAAAATTATATAATTTTAAAGTTTTAAGGATATAAAAAAATATGAAAAATAATCATCAATACTTCTTAATAATTAAAAAAATAAAAATTAGACAAATATAAGAACCACCATAGATGCGATGGGCGATGGCGGCAGTAATGGATGGTGGCGGTGATGGATGGCGGCAGTGGGAGGTGGTTGGGGGCAGTGGATGGCGGCGGCGGTGGATAGCAGCAGCGAAGGTGAGTGACAGCAGCGACAGTGGGTAGCAGTTGCGACGGTGAATAGTAGTAGTGGAAATTTGTGTATTTTTAACTTTTTTAATATGAAAACTTGTAATTTTATTTTTATGTTTTTAATATCAAGATTATGTGATTTTTTAGTGATCATCTACGCCTAACGTTAAGCGTGACTAGCCACGTATTCACTTTTCCATATATATATATATATATATATATATATATATATGTATGTATGTATATATCCATATATATTGAGAAATGGGGTCCCAGGGCCTTCGTATCCATGGTTTCATCTGGAGGGGGAAAAAAAAACGAAGTGAAACAAACAGACGGACAAACAAACGAGAAAGCATGCCAACATGAAGATCAAGAGGTCAAAATCTTCTTTCACCTGATTTAAGGAAAGAGTGTCAACTGGAAATGATCTAATCATATGCTCCAAAGTCTATTTACATGAAGAACATAATCATATTGTTTTCCACTCTCCTTCACACGCCAACAATACTGTGAACAATTAGGATTTCTTCTTATTCTATTTTTTTTTTTTTTTTTTTGGCTCAAGAACTTCTGTTTTTAACAAGCTTCATCATAACAAAATAAGGGATATAACTAAATAACTATAACGATCTTAAGTAATGTCTCGGTGTTGATCTGCTTAGGTGCTTCTGTTTTTAACAGGCTTCATCATCTGAAATATTAAGGGAGGCAATATTTTGTTCCTACACAGAACTTTTGGAGTAAATTCTTTTATAGTCTGAGAAATTAAAAGTTAATGAAATAACTCGGGCAAAAATATCAAATACATGGCAAAGGTTGTCCCACCTTCAAAAAGAGATCACCATCAATTACAAACAGGACAACATCGATACAGATTCAAATCAGTCTAACAACCTACGAGAATCCTCCATCTTCAGCTCTCCTCTTGGGATCTTGGTAAACATCATCACTGTATCTGCGACATCGAAAACTTAATGGTCAAAACATAAACATTTCCAAAAAGGATCAAATGTGACTTCACTCTTGTTGTATTAAAAACATCAAATATACAGTTCCTGGATAAGAAGGGCGTGGAAGGTTTAAAAACTAAACCAGAGTTTCCTTGCAAAAAGTTTACGCAATGTGTTGATAATTTTGCCACTAATGTGCAAAATTCAGTCCTTTTTTAAGTATGTAAGCCCATTGAAAATAGAGAGTTGAAAACTTCAAAAAAGTGGAAAATATGTTAAGGGTCTGTTTAGTCGACGGTTCAAAAGAAAACCCAAGGCAACTAAACACTGGAAACTGACTTGATTGAAAAGGTGATCTAGATTCAATCACTAAAAATAAATGTGAGTATTCTACAATTGGGTTTTAAAAAAAGCCAAACTTTTCTCCAACTTTTTGTGATTAAAATAGTTCATTCTTGTCTATAGAGTACTGCCTGCTGAGAGAAATACCCTCCAATACAAGCATGTGTGAAGCGGACATGGCTTCTTCAATTTCTATAAGCAGTTCAACATTAAGCAAGAAATTTGAAAAATT
Source organism: Centella asiatica (assembly GCA_014636745.2). Lineage (NCBI taxonomy): Eukaryota > Viridiplantae > Streptophyta > Magnoliopsida > Apiales > Apiaceae > Centella > Centella asiatica. The sequence continues at coordinate 1,883,204 of CM025786.1, read as the reverse complement.
AGTTTAGCATTTCAGTTGATCTAATACCCTAAACTGATGAGCTAGGTTATGGTGATTATTCGTGAATACCCTAAGACTGGCATAACCAGGAAGAAGCTTCATAAGGTGCCCTAAAAACTGTGTGACAATGTATATGTTTATGACTTAATATATCAATCATTGACAACTAGTGTTACTGGTTTAACTTACAATTCTGCTGCTCTCTTTCTTTGACGAGTGCCAATACATGCTCTTAACTCTTTCATACTCATAGTGCCAGAACCATCAGCAAGGTTTTGCTTCAATAAATTACATCTGTCTAATGATGCAGAAATCTCAGCCAAGCCTGGAACATCTGACATATCCTTGATTTTCCCTTTAAAATGCTCCATCAAAACATAACCTGTGGAAGGGCACATTGTCAAAACAATGCCATCTAATAAATCATAAAATGCAAAAGCAAGCTGAGATGCATTCAATTATCTCTGAATAGTTACAAGGGAAAAAAATACGCCGGTACACAGGACCCGGACATAAGTTATCCAAATGTTGTCTAAAAGTAAAGAAAAGGATTTAAAGTTAAAACCAATAGTTATAATCTGACTTTTTCTATAAATCTCGGAAGTATTATAGACCAAGATAGGATTGACAAACCTGCATATGGGTAGGTAAGTCAGGTAAGGATGGCAATTTTTTTTTTCACAGAAGTAAAATACATGTACTTGATATGTAATATATGAAATTTTGAAGTAATCAGAAGAGAATACATGATGATGTTTATAAATGCAGTTCTACATGTGCCAGGTCAACATGTTCCTGATAAAGAACACATTATCGGCAGATGCAGCTCATTCATTTGGTGAAACGGGTTAGAATCATAAACTAGGTAACACCAAATTAAGCATTCACCATTCATGAAATACATATTCACACCTACCAGTATTTATTTCAGTCATATGCCTTGATTATCACATGAAAGTTCTTAATTTAGTCAAATTTCTTCGAAATCGTATGGAAGTTCAAAAGGTGGACTGAACCAAATACAGAATAGGACAACTTTACAGAGGATAAGCAACAAAACTATCTCGTGTTCATGAAAATAGGACAGAGTGCATACCAAGGGCTCTAAGGATCTTCAAATCAAATTTCTTTGCCAAAGAATCATGATTAGTTAACTTTGCGCGCTGAATGATCATCGTCTTTAAAGAAATCAGAAAATCCTATAAAAAGTGGCTCATCATCAGAACTTCTCACAAGTTATGCAAAAGATTTTGAGAAATTAATTCGTAACCCACTTACAAGCTCAGATTCCGTCAGACTGCACAGCCAACTGACATCTTCAATCTTATTACCACCTAACACATCTTCTTCAACCATCCCAATAATTTATGTTTCCACTCAAAATTTTGGGTACAAAATTTTCTATCAAAAAACAATAACAGAATACAAATCAATAATAATCTAGATAAGATTCAAAAAAGAAACAATTCATTACAACAAACAGATACAGATACAGACACTGTCAATAATCGACACAAGAACATTCAATTACCTTTGTTCTACTCCTCCTCCGTTTCTTTTCCGACTGTGGGGTGGTTGGGTGGAGAGTTACTCGCTTGAACCGAAGCCTGAACACGGTTTCCCGTTTTTTCTCAAGATTCAGTGGAAGCCGAAGGAGATGGGAAGCGTTGGGAATTGTTCCGGCAAATCGAAGAAGAAGAAGAGTCCGTCGATTTGGAGGAGTTTGACGCGGTTCAGGGTTTTGCTCAGGGTTTCGTATTCTCTCTTGTTACCATGTAACGGTGTCGTATTAGGCTGACGCAGGGGAAGGTGGAGTAACGCACCACTTCCCTCGTTAAGAAATTAGGCCGAGAGCATCGTACAAAGTTTCAGCCGTTCTCTCCAACAAAAGAAAAAGAAGAATTTGTCCAATACGTTGATCGATACTGCGACGTTTTAATCATGCAGACAGATAATTCTTAATCGATGTTATTGCATGTCATTTTAAAAAACAGAGATTATGATCGATTTTTATAGATTTAACTCAAAATCTTATCTTAAAATGAGAATCAGTTTTGTACAAAATCAAATCAACTTAAAATCGTAATTAATACAATTATTTTTATGTATAACTTTAGAGATTTTATAGGCATAAAATCGTTTTTTATGGTTAAGATTTAATCGGGATTGTATTTTTTTTCTTCTTCTTGAGGGGTTCTTTCTTCTCTTTTTTCTTTATCTCTCACCTTTACTTTTCTTATTTATATATGTATTATAGATATTATTAGCACAGAAAAAAATTATACAATATTTGATAATTAATAGTAGAATTATTAATAAAATATATCAAAAAAATACACCATAAAAGAGTACCCAAAAAAAAAAAAAATACACTGCAAAAGATTTACAAACCAATGACAGACTTAATGAAACTCAACTAATACGAAGAAGATCTCATTCTGTAAGACTGAGAGAACCTTCCAAGACAACAGTGATTCCAAAATGATTTGAAGAATACCAACCAAACTACCAAATTAATTAATCTTGCCTTCTCCATTTTCTTCAATGGTTAAAGCCTTGAAAAATTATCAAGTCATTGTACATATGATTCTTTTTTTTTCCCTTCCGGTTACATATGAATCTTTCTATGTAAAAAAGAAAAGAAAAAAAAAGAAGAAAAGATTCACATGAATCTTTCTAAGAAAAAGGGCTGCCTGTCATTGTTCTATATATAGGACTATTAATCAAAGACCTGATAATTGATGTCTTCTTTCTGTGCAACTGCTCTCTCAAATGAAGCATCTTTGCATCAACTCTAGCCGAAAATCCGACATTTGTTATCTTCTTGGAATTTTCTTGCTCCCTCAACCACATTGGAGTGTCCATAACATCTGTCTTACAATATTTCATTTCTTGAATCACATGATCATCCATGGGGAAGAAAGATCTTTGAACGACTATGTGCATGAAATATGGAAGAAGTGCCACTATTACAACTAGCAATGTCACTATCCAATATATTGGTGCAGCCCCTATCCCTTCTATAAAGAGCTTGAATTGTCTGTAGGAATACTCTAGTGGTAGCATTCCATAAAAGTACAAGACAATGTACCAAGATATGATGCTTCCCCATATGAAAAAATGTTGGATCCAAGTGAAGTTTGTCATGATTAGGCCGATCTGACAATTGACTGTCCAGATTACACAAGTGTACATGATGGTGCCCATGTGTGATATATCTGTTACCTCTCCCTCTTTTGTGAAAGCAGTTGGCGATAACATGTAGATGTTTAGCATGAAAATGGACAAGGATGCATGAATTCCATTGAATATCCAGCCAATGATTCGCGTCCAATTGAAGTAAATGTTCATCTGTCCTTGTCGATAGAGGGCTGGAAACTATTCCAATGACAGAACATCAGCAATTGCAGTAAGAATTTCTGGCATATAATGCAAAGATTTGTATACTTTTGTCAAGAAATAAGAAACAAAAACATTGTTACTTTTAAATTGTCATCAAATATTGAATTTTTTTGTTACTAAACATGGTTTGTAGAATCTAAGTATGGTTGTGATGAATGTATCTGAGTACTATGTTTTGGTTAGTTTACCTGCAGGCAGACGTTGGATGAAACATCCTGCTCGAGAACACCCAATGATATAACAGGTAACGATGTCAAGAGAACGTTGAACATGACCAAAAACCAATTGTCGTACAAAACATCACCAGAGAAAGATGTGTAGATTTCGTAGTAGAAAAGAGTTAGGCCAAATGCTACATTCTTATATACGAAGTAGAGAATCTGCAGCAAGATAAGAGAGAAGAGTCTGGTCATCTTTCAAGACAAAATTGCGTAAGTATTGTTTTTGAAGATTTCAACTGAAGTGTAAGCAATACCATCTTTGATATTCTCTTGTAGCACCAATGTCCATGAACTATTAGTAGTCGCTCCAAGAAACGAAACTGAGGCATAGAAAAATCACTTGCCATTACAGCCTGCAGCAGAAGTTGGTGGAATTAAAGGCAATTGTTTCAAACAAAATGCTCAGAAGTCCCATAATAGTTACCCTATATTGGGGTGGGGGTGGGGGGTTGCTATAATGTATGCAGTATGCGTACCTGCATTCCCTCCATGCCACTGATTCCAACTCCAATATCAGCCTCTTGAATCATGCCTACATCATTTGCTCCATCTCCAATAGCTAAGGTTGTTTTGCCAGTATAGTCCTTTACTGATCGAGTAATCTGAAAATATCATATATTATACTAGTCACTCGAGTGAACTTGGAGATATATAAAAAGTACAGTTAGCAGAAAGACCATAACTAGCCAAAATTTCATAATTTTTGAAAAGGATAATATTTCACCTACCAATGCTTTCTGTTTAGGCGAAACACGACAGCATATAACAGCAGCACAATTGACTGCCAACTGTAAAAAATGTTCTTTCATGTCACTTCTTAAAGCAACTTGAAGAGCTTTTCCATCTACTACCAAAGCAAAGGGAGCATCCCTGTTCTCTTCATTGATGGTTACTTGATAAAAACTCTCAATTTGCTGTAAAATATCTTCTTTCGTAGTCTGCAAAACTAGAAAGATGTACGATTCATTACCTCCAAACTCGATCTTTCCTAATCTTTAATATGTTCTTATTCCTTGAAAATTTAAATTGATGGTTGCTTGTTATTTAGTCGTAATTTACTAATTTGTTGGTTTTCACCTTCACTTGATCACTCAATTCAGCTTCTTTACTCAAGCTCAAATGAAATTGCTTCATATCATCTCGAAGTAAGCTGCAAGAAAATCTGCATGATCAAAGCAAGCATTAGCTACTAGACATATTTCCTTTTCTAAAGGACCGTGGAAGAATCACATGAACATCCCACCCAATATTGACTGCAGTCTCCATCTTGTCTCCGGTGAGTAGCCATATCTTCATGCCAGCTTGTGCAAGTTTATCTATGCACTCAGGGACCTGATAGTGAAGTTGAGAAACAAAAGTATTACAAAACTTAATTTCCTTGCATTTTGCAGCAAATTTTTTCCCAACTTGCCTTATGCAGTTTTAAAAACATGAGTTCTTAGTATTATTTTTTTCAAGAAAAATCTAATAACACAAACTAATTATAAATATTTCCCCTTCTCCAATGACTAAATAATTTTTAGGACATACAGAACTGGTGGCAGCCTACTGTTTTTTCTTCTTTTCCTCTTTCTCCTTCCAGTTAAATCCTGGTACTTGTTACTATGGTTTGAACTTTTAGAGCCTTTAACTGAGTAGGTTCAAAATTTAAGGGAGCAAAATGTCAATTTGGCAGACTCTTTTGGCATATAGAAAGAACTAACCCCATTTTGTAACTTGTCATCAACAGCTACTGCTCCTAACAGAAACAGATCTTTCTCAATGATATTAGAAGCAGTCTCTAGGAGTTCTTCTCTTTCATGGCCTACTGTGGCCTTGGCTTTTGTAAATTTCAAGTTCCAGTTTTCATACTCTCCCACTTCAATTTTCCGATATGCAAATAGCATGGTGCGCAAGCCATCTTCTGCATAATTTGAAAGGTGCATAGTTGTAGCCTGTTGATATGTCCTCCCACCATCTGCAAGCCTATCAAATATAATGCTGCAAAAGATAGTAACGGAAAATCAAGTTACAATGTGTTTTAGAAGGTTTTTTGAAGGAATATCTCATAATTTATTCCGTATTGTATTTCATGTCTTTATCATGAAAAATCACATAGAGACATGTTAAAATGTCTACTAATGCTATTTGAATAGAAGAATTAATATGAAACTTACTTGTCAGCACCTTTACAAAGGAGAAAGATCTGACCATCTTCATCACTTACTATAACAGACATCCTCTTCCTAGAGCTACTGAATTCTAGTAGATTTAAAAGTTTGTATTCTCTGCAATTAGTCATAATTGTAAGGCGAAAAACACTCGAAAGTTTAGGGATGCAAAAGAAAATGGAAAACAAGAAGCAAAAAAGCATAACAAAATGTTTTTGAAGAAACTTTACCTCTCCACTTCCAATCCTGAAGGAGTAAGTTCTTTAAGAACCATTATAGACTGAGTTCTTCGACAGAATTTGAATCCAAATTCTTGTGCTGCAATCAAAAAGCAAACTTCTTCGGGGGACTCCGCCTCATACTTTAATCTACCAGTCTGACCATCTTCAACAGGTATACCAGTGTGACACAAGGCCATAACTCTAAAAAACATTATCATTTCAGATATATTTGATCTATGAATCCACGTTTGCTTCATAAGCTGATCATCCCTAAAATTAAAACCTTTGATGAAACATTCTTTCCCCATGATAGAAGGCCCCAAATTTCCAGTACCATGAGTCTCTACAGCACCAGCTAGAATGGCCTTTTCTGTGCTATAATCTGCAGCAGAAAATTCAAAAACTTCCATGCTCCGGCTTGTTGAATCCGATCCATCTACACTAAACCGATACCTCTCAACGTCAATATTCATTCTCTTTGAAGCTGCAAGATCAATCTCAGTTGCATAACCCCCATATGAAATTCCCTCAATAGAACATTTTCTGAATTCCATCTGATTACAAGTCAAAGTTCCTGTCTTGTCTGACAAAATGATTTCCACTTGTCCTAGCTCCTCATTTAAATTCGAAGTTCTAGCTGTAACCGACTTACATTCTACTTCATCATACATTTTCATATCCTTGTTTATAAGCATAGCCTGTAAAACCTTAACAACTTCAATGGAGATATAGAGAGAAATTGGAATCAAGTAGCCATACAAAATGAGGGCCCTTATAAACTGCAGAAAACCAGATTGCAACGGATTGCTTGGATTGAAAGATGGATGTTTATCCTTCTCATCTTCCAGACGAAGATACCATGAGTTAACCATGTCATATTTTGTGTATAAAGCAGAACCAAAGCAGGTGACCAAGGAAATAAGAATCAACATAGAGAAGAGAAGATAGATTACGTGGTCCATCTTTCTCTCTATTTTGCTTCTTTTAGATGGGGATTTTGTAGAGTTTCTTACTACTTTCGTATCTAAGCCACTAAAGATTACAACCCCATATATATAATCAGTGTTTCTAAGTTTTGAATCGCGAAGAAGGACTTGAGCTGGGCTTAAGGGGTGTGATTCTTTCTCAAATTCCAAGTTCCCCACAAAGGTGTAAAGGTTTGGATTCGGATCCTCACAGCGTATTGTGGCCTCAAATGTTCTGAATTCTGCATCCTCATCAAGATTGAGAGTGGACTCCAAGCATCTTTTCACTTTCAGATTGGTTTCACCATCAAGATTCATGGTTTCAACATAGCAAACACCATCCTCATAGCTAGAAGATAATAGTAGTAGATCACTTGGAAAATATTCGTTCTTTCCAACTTTTACAACATCTCCTACATAAAGTTCTTTCCAAGCTTTCTCCACAAATACACCATTTCCTATGTGAACCTTCACTTTTCTTGAGTTCACCTTCATATCCTGAAAATCATTGGTTAACCAATCAATGTAAAACAAAAACATAGATTTCAAGAAAACAGAAAGTATACCAAGTGTACTAAGATTACCTGCAAGAATCTATGCCAATCCTCCACAGCCTCTTTGATCATACTGATTCCGACAACAAAAACCAAGGGAGCAATCATACTTGAAGCAGAAAATGGTGCAAAAGAGATGGCAGACAATATAGCTGCCAAAAGAAAATACAAATTTGCAACTCTACGAAACTGCTCGAAAAGTGCTTTGGGAAAAAAAGTTAACACATTGTACTTTGTGGTAGATATGTAATTGTTGGGATACTTGCGTGGTTTAACTTTATGAACCTCAGGTTTATTGCAGAACACTACCCTTGAGAATCCTGGCTGGCCAAGAAGCTGCTGATCATCGAAACTCGGCCGCAGACATGAAAATGTATATAGTTTACTCCATTTCACCTTCCCTTTTCTTCTGCTGCTACCCTTTTGTGGCTTTTCCATTTTAGTAACTAATGCTTTTTTTTTATCCAAAAGATCTCAAGCTAACATTATCACAAAAACTTTGTCTTGAAACAAACTTGCATTATCATGTACCATTGATCTTTTTGCATAAAAAAGAACAAAACAAAACAAAAACAGTAATGGATATATAATTGATGTTTCTTGCTGCTTCTATTCTTGAAATGAAACTTTGTGCATCACCAACCTGCAACAAGAACTTTGGTTTTCTTGACCGGCGGATAAATATTAAGAGTTCCTCAAGTTTGTCTCAGCATTTAGCATTTTGTGCCATTCTATTGAAAATCTTGATTTCTTTGGGATCTCAGTCTTGCTTCTTTTGCCAGGTGCCACCCATGGGATCAAAGACTTCCAATGCTAGCTTTGGACTTTCTTGGATTTAGCAGGAATCACAAACAATGATTCTTTTAAAAATCCCACTTTCTTCGGACCACATTAACATGTTCCATATATTTAATAACAACAATAAACTACTGCTTTCTTTCTAAATTTAAAGATACATTTTAGAACAAAATCTAATAATTCAAAATTAAAATATAACTTTTTATATTTTGATATTCTAACAAATTTATATTTATGAAACTATAATATTTACAAATAGTACTATATAAAAAAATGTATTTTTAATTTTAGAACGTAGGAAGTACTAAAAACTTATTATGCATTTATTTTCATCTTTTATCACTAGGATTATATATGAACAATATTTCATCATTTATAATATTTGTTAAATAAAAAAAATGGGAGGTATACACTCCTTAGAACCTTTTTAGTTTTTACTAATACATGGTTTTTTTTTATTTCTATATTTTAGCTTGAGTTGAGGGCGATGTCCATGTTGATAGAGTATTTTATATCTTTCCCCCTTTCTTTTCTGTATCTAAATTTATTTTATTTGACAGGGGATATTAAAAGTCATACACCAACTAGAACTTAATTAAGTATTAAATGTTGAGACTGCAAGTGGATAAGTATGAAAAACAAGAAGATATTTCCTGTTTTGATATAATGATAGAACTTTTGTAACCTATTTTTTCTTCTTCTATTCTTATGTAGAACTAAGCGATGTTCAATTTTAATTTAAAATTGTTAAATTATACAAGTTTTATTTGGACAAGTCATATTTAATTTGATTCGACTCATCTATGCCCTGTCCAAAACCCAATTACTTGATGGTAGACTTTTTTTTTTTTATTAAATAGTAGGTTACTTCTTAGATATTTACGTATTCATATACACTCATTAACAACTATCTTACAATTTTTTTGAGCATATTTATACACAGAAACAAATTAATAAATCAATAAAAACTTGGCATGCAAATAATTTTATTATTCTCTTTCTTCTTTTAATAAATGGAATTCTCAATTTTCTTTCCATTTACATGCCTTTGTGAATTTTTTTTGTGAGTTTGTTTGTATACAAAAGATTATTCTTTTTTTATTAGTATACTAAGCAAAATTCAGATTTTTTTACTTTTGAGAAAACACAGTCGAGACACCAATTACCAAATCACTTGATGATAGAGTTGGCCAAAATTATTCTAACCACTTTCTTAAAATAAAAAAAAAATTCATTTTTGTTGTATAAAGTACCTTGGATAAAATAAGGTAAGATTAGCTACAATTATGGTAACTCTAGAGTAAAATAAACCCTGAAATTTATTAGTCGCTGGCTTAGCCACTAAATGCGAGATCCCAAACATGCAATTGAACGCAAATCGTGGAATATTTTCATGGAGTCAACAGAACCAATTAAGGCAGTGAATAAAATATAAGCCAACATCTATACAACTTCCACTGCAACACAATCATCTTTTGATTTTAATGTATTATTTTTTTGTTGGGTTTTCAATGCAAAACTACCTCCATTCACACAATCACACCAATGACTTGAAAATTTGAGAAAAAAAAGAAGAGAAATATTAAAACAAAAATATACTTTCACCAATGAAATAATTTTAAATACATTCGGACTTTTTCAGGAAGTTTGTAAAGTTCTGGGAATTAATTTGGTAAGTACTCGTAATTCAAGTTTTAAGATACGATTTTCCTAGACATTTTTATTTTTGTACAGTAGTGTTAATAGGATATATGGAGTATTATAATTTGAAGAGTTACATGTACTTAAATTCACTGATTGAAAATATTGTTTATTTTCGTATTGTTATAGAAGTGTCATACAATTTTAGTAAACAAAGTATCTCACATTAGAAAAAGATAGCTCGCTTCTATCAACAACAAAGTCTGGTTTGGAGATGTCAATAATATACTTTATATTATGAATATATATATATATATATATATATATATATATATATATATATATAATTTTTAAAATTTAAACTGAAAGAAATAGACACTATGTATCAACTTGTTAATAATGAACTAAAATTTATATGTATCGGTTAATCAAGTTATGTTGGAATATTTATATAGACTTTACCTATTTGTTAGATTTAGAAAAGAAACCTTTTAAAATATGTTATGTATAAGATAATAATAAAATTATAAATGATTATCAGTATTATAATCCAACAAATGCTTAAACATAAAATATTTCTTACGTTCTAAGAATAGCGAGATTTGTAAAATTTTATGATTTAAACTTGAAATAGAATATTCTTATTTTTAATATCTCTGAAGTGAAATATCACGAATTACATGAATATTACTATTAAATATAATATTTTATACTTTATATTTTTCAAAATTTATATTACAAGTAAAAATATAGAATTTTTAAGGAAACAATCCATATATTTTAAGTCTTTAACTTGGGCTAATATTGGATCTTTTGAGCCCAGTTCATTTTAGTCCAATCTGTTGAGTCCCCATCCCGACCCGAACCCGAACTAATGCCCGCCCGACAAAAGCTGCCGTGGATGGTGTTTTTTAATTTGTCAGACGAAAGTGGAAAGAAAAGAATCTCTGACTCAGGGTCATCTGCCATGGAAAGCGCTTCATGTTCAACTCTGTACACACCTGGGTTTTCCACCATCACCAACCACAACAACAAATTCCATGGAATACCCAGAAAAAATCTTCACTTTCTCTCTCCATTTCCCCAAACTTCCTTGAGGAAACTCAGTTTTCCGGGCCGGAATTTGCAGTTCAATCGGTTCACTGCCTCAAGCTCTTCTAACCAGAACCCATCTCAAGAACTCGCTATCCTTCTTGAAGTTGAAGGGTAACAATTTTTTTTTTATTCTTTTAACTGAGTACTCACTCTTCCTGTTTGGAGAATTGAGAATTCAATAAACAATGATGCTATTTTTTATGATGATGTATGAGGCAATACTTTGTCATGGTTCAGTTATTTACTGCTCATAATGGTTAAATGTAGCTGCATTTGAGTTTATAGATTTGAAAATGAGAAATTAAAGATTCAAATTTTAGTATTGGTGCATGGAGAGTATTGAAGACGATTGTCGCATATCATTGAATAAGAAAAATGTTAGTACAGAGATGCTCGCAGGGCCTCAAGACTCTATTAAGTTCAAAACGACTTACAAGTCAAAATTAAAAATTTCTTCGACTCAATGATACTATTGCACTTTTATATAATGTCTTTTGTTGCTCAGGGTCCTAATGGATATATATGGCTTGGGAAATCGTGAAGCCTTCAACACAGGTGCGCAATGTGCAGTGAATTACTTGTGGATCACGAGAGATCAATTTTTTCGTGACTTCTACTGAACAACAACTATATGGTGTTAATCTTATATAGTTTCTATTATCAGCGTTTCGAAAGCTTGGTCTCGACTGTGCGAATTGGACAAAACCAATCTATACCGATCTTGTGAGGTATGGATTATATCTATATCAGCCACTGAAAGATATATCTAGAAGGTTCTTGAATTTGTTGTTGAGCTCACCTTGAGCGCAATTGTCAAAGTAGATTCATGCAGTTTGAGCCCTTCATGTGACTAAATTTCCTGTCTTTCAGATTACTTTCATTTCATAATACTAATTTACATATCTTCTTCATTAGTTTACCTTGCGCTGTGCTTCTTGTTATGAAATTTTTTTCTTTTTATATATTTTATCTAGGAAGAGTGCTGGTGATGAGGAGAGGATGTTGATCTTGTTTTTTAACAGGGTGAGCTCCTGATATTGAAAACCTGATAGCTATATTCAAGAGATCATTGCATTATATTTAGTTTTCCTTGAATCTTGTGTCCTATGTTTAGATTGGCTGGCCTACTTCATTGCCCACAAGTGAGAGGGGAACATTCTTGAAAAATGTTTTGCGTGAAAAGGTATAGTTTTTAGTAAGCATGATATCTATAATTGAATTCATTTGTTAATTACTACTTCTATCTTGGTAGCCTGTGCATCACATGGGCTATTTTGTTACGTCTTTGAATCCTTGATATTCCATGTGATAGTTTTCTTATATTATAACTAAAGTTATTTTAATGTATTCTTTTTAACCATATCTTTTTTTAATGTTGGCAGAAAAATGCGCTGGATGATCTTGTGATGTCAAAGAGTTTACCTTTAAGGCCTGGAGCTGAAGAGTGAGTGCTCAGATTCGGCTTTATTTATTGTATCTTGTAAGATGTAAAGTTTGCATTCACGTGCTGATTTAGCTTATTGCTTTCGGAGTGTCAATACACTTATGAAATATTGAAGGTTAATATCAATACCCCTCTTTATTATTTGTCAACTATTTTAGCATATTGGTACTTCTATGTAGTATGTTCTATAGCAGATATTAAAATGGTATATCTTTATCAGAGTATATATAAATTTCATTGACTGTGAGGAAGAAGCACTTATTAAGTAGAAAATGAATATAGTGTGAGATGAGAAGCTGGTCTCTGCATAAATTTGTAGAAAATAAAATAAAAAGACTGCTCTATCTATCAACATACCTTCAAATTTCTTTGGGTATCAGGTAAGGTCACATCAATTCAAGCACCCTTAGCATAAGAACATGTAGAGGTCAAACCATTTCTTTCTACCTATTCCATCAAGCAAGTACGATTACCACATTCCCGAAGAGTAAGGCACTCTTTGCCAAAACTTTAAATTGAGATTCCATAACATGCTGATATTCAACGACAGGCTAACTTAGTAGTTCTCGTTAACATGCTGATAATTTCTGATGGACAAGAAAAGACTTTGTAGTTCTCAATATCTGTAGTTCTCAATATCCTTGTGTTTGCAGATCCTTGAAATATGGAGTAGCTTTACAATTCCAATTCTTATATTGATTTAATTTTTGAGTTATAATTACTGTCATTCGGCTCCTTATTTCCATCCCTGTTTCTTTATTTTTCCCCATGAGTTGCAGCTTTATTAAAGATGCGCATAAAGAAGGGATTCCGGTGGTAATCCTGACAGCATACAGCAAAATAGGGGATAAAGTAGCCAGGTTTATTTGGAAAATTTTTAATGTATTTGTTTTTGCTATCTATAATCTCAGTGGGGTAATCTTCAGATATATATTATAAATATCTGATGCCTAGGCTACTAGATGGAATAATACTTATCCGTGTGTGTGTTTATGTGTGTCTGTCTGTCTCTGTGTCTTCTATTCAAATGGTAACATTCGAAAATAGAAGAATTCATGGAAAAGAATTAGCTACCCAATCCCACAGTGATCCTTGGGATTGCACGTGATCTTTTCTGTCCCAAAAAATATTTTCTTCTACAGGTACTTACATAAGAAGGTGGTCTTCATTGTCAAATGACCTGGCTTCGTATAATTTTGTGACAACATCATTATTCATGCTTGGTGTCTTCGACAATAATCTGCCAAGTTGTTGACTTTACTGTTGCTTATTTTCTGTTGTTTGTGTTATGTAGTGCTTATCTATTATCAGTCACTGAAGTGCTTCTATCTACTTTTGTAGGTCTAGTTTTTTCTTTTATATAAAAAGGGTAATTTGTTTAATGAATATGATGTTTTATGGTTGAGTTTGAAGATGTACTCCCAACTGTTTGCAGCTCTCTGAACTCCTTTATTGAACAAAGAGAGAGTGTGTTTTGTTTTTCAGAACCATCTGAACTTGGTTGCTTCTTATATTTCACAATGCTTCTAGGATATGATGAAATCATGTTAAAATTTCCATAGCTTCTACTTTAACCTTTTTTAATTTATTTATTGTGAATTGAAACATAGGTCTGTCATTGAAAAGTTTGGAAATGACATAGTATCAGCTATAAAGATTGTTGGGAATATGGAGGCAGAACAAAGCTTTTATGGCCAGCTTGTTCTTGGGGAAGGAGTGTCCACTAGCTTGGATGAGAAATTAGCTAAAGAAGCAAGAAAAGCAGGTAAATTACCAGTCCTAAGACGATTGATCAATTTTGTTGAATCCTGTACATATTTTAGTCCAGGAACTCTGTTGATGAAGGATTCTACTCTTACTTTGCGGGTTAGCTTCTGCTGAAAAACAAAGAATTGCGAAGGAAGTTGCATCCATGTTGAAGCTGAGTGTTGAGATTGATACTAGCTCGAGTGAAAGGTTAGTACACTTTCTGTCTACTTGTACAAGTGTTTACATGTTCATGTTTGGCTACTTTGGCGTGCTGTCTTAGAAATGCAGGAAGCGGTATCAAGATAAGTATTTGATTCACCTTCAAAAAAAGTAGAATAATCAAGAAACAGGAAAATGTCTGGCTCTTGTAATATTGTTTGCCGCTGGCTAAGCTTTCTAGTGAGTTATGAGCTAAGTTCTATAATACATAGTAAAGTTCGTTTATGGACCACAATCATTAATCCTTGATTGCTAATTTGTTCTTACATACGCCTGTAACTTAAAACTTTTTCCCTTTTCTGGAAAGAATATATGATCATTTTGGATGTGGAATCAGTATTGGTTACCAGATAGCGATTTGTTAGTGGGGTTTCATGCAGCTTGCAGAAGATTGTGACAGCTCTACGAGCGGCAGCAGAATACGTTGAGTTACCTGTTACTAATTGTGTGCTCATTGCTGGAGGTCAATCTGGAGTTGCTGGAGCTGAACGGATAGGAATGCCCTGCATTGTTCTTCGAAGTAGGTATGTTCTATGTTCCAGATTGTGACATGGTCCATTCTACATGCGACACAGGCTGTCAGACAGTGTGGGTGCAAGACACTTTATTCCGGTTTTAAAAATTAGCAAAATCAAGTACCATGCCAGGCTTTTCAAGTAGATGCCTATTTGAGTCCATATTACATACATCTCATGTCATATTTACTTATTGAATATTAACAAAAAGTTCAGTTCTTTTTGGCATCATCTCTTCAATATGCTTCATGTCAAACGTGATAATTGTCGGTTATTGTTTATCTATATTCTCACGGCATTTCATCACAAAAGGGTACGTTAAATAATTGACATCATTTTTCACACACGACAACTCTGGTGCTTATGTTGTTACTTGATGTTACAGTGTGACAAATAGTGCCTCGTTCCCCTCAGCAAATGCCACATTGGATGGCTTTGGTGGTGCAGATTTAACAGTTCCTAAATTACTCAGCAAACGGTGGTCATAAATTTTCATGCTCACTGTGTAAGTTTGTTTTGTTTGTTAAGTTTGCTCATTTCACTTAGCTTTTGGCATATAAATTATGAGAAAACGGAAGGTGAGCAGTTACCTTGCACCATGCACAACCCTATCAAAATCACTCACTCCTTTATTTATTAATTCTATCTCCCTATTATTTACTCTCTCCTCTAATCATGCATTTCTTACCATTTTAATAGGGTTGTGCATGGTGTAAGATGAATGACTGCCCACATCCCGTTTCCTCATAAATTATTATGTTCTTTATTGAGTGCAAACATTAAACTCTCGCGTAATGATTGAATTATTGCAGAAATGGCTATTTGGCTAGTACTGGTGCACTTTCGTTACCCTTCACATCTTTAGGCTCAACCGCCAAGGCATTCTGCATTATTTCTGATGAGAGTGCCTTCAATAATCTTGATTATATTCGACGAAGAGTTATTATTGCCTTATTAGTCGGATTCTAAATGCTGTATATTTCAACTCTTTGGAAGACATCAACTTGGTTTAGTATACATGATTGTGAATCAGTTTGTAGCTGCATTATTTTATCAATAGCCAATTTTTTTTTTTTAAATATATTGTAACTGCATTATTATAATGGCAAGGTGAATATATTGTATATTTGTATTCAATGCCAAAAAATAACTATAATACATTTTAATGCCAAAATAATAGTAATTTTTAATGCCAAAACAATAATAATATCATATATTTGTATTTTTATATAATGATATTTGGTCCAAATATTGACTCGATTGTACTAAGGTAGAGGTTGAACGGGTGCTCATTGACTTACTACGTAACTCATTAAGAGAGTTGGCTATTAATTTGTGACAACAATATGCAGAACGTGGAATGGAGATCGCATGTATAATAACCAGTTCTCAATAAAAATTACTCTGTATATACGAGTATTTTAACCACATGACGTACAGAGATGTTCAGAGTACTACGTATCTAAATCATTCTTTGAAATCAAACAAATAAATAAATTGACTTCTAAAATATTCTTTGAAATTTGACCAATGCAATGGCTGTTATGAGTCTCATCTCTCAAAACATATGATATTTTTTGTTCTCCTTTCAAGTTCGCGAGTCTTGGCCAACAGAAACTATAGCTCTTGCTACATGAAATAAAGACATGAACACACCATACAATATACTACACTATAAACACAAGCTTGTGATTGCTTATCTTCTGAGAAATAACGCAAGGAAAATAAGAAATTATTTCATTATTTCCTACATAAAGTACGATTGTTGCGCAAGGAAACAGATGGCTACACTGTTGTACATTTTACAAAAACATATCCAGATTTATAACTTAATCTCTGCTTTTTCATTGTTACTAACTCGCCTACGTATCAACTGAGGACTTGAGCATTCAGTACCACTTTCAACTGCTGAAATATTGGACGACAAAGCTGATCCCACAACTGAACTTGATACTGAATCTGCCTGATGATATTCATTTCTAAAACTCTGATATGTTACAGGCCGATTGGGTCTTTGTGGTTCAGGAGTAGAACGCCCTTGAGCCTCTTCTGCGAGCCGCCTAAGTATGTTCATGAAAGTAGGAATGGACCTTGATCCTAGAGCAAGAAGTCCTGCCAGCTGCAGACAAAGTAGAAGGATACATCAAACAAGAAATTTAATATAATTAAAATTCCAAAAATAAAAGTAACATTATAAAGAATTATTCCATCTGCAAGGGACCCCCTTAGAAACTTTTGCAGATATTAAAAATATAATTTCCCTTGATATTTATCGCTTTTTTAATGAGTGATTAGTTAAAGGGCCAACATGAGAATATAATGGGGATGACACTGAGATTCCTATTCTATCAACATTTCAACACTACAGATGCAGTAGCATCAATTTTATGTTAGTTTCCATGTTAAGGTTGTCATATCTCCCAATTAAAACATTCTTATATTGGTGCGCCATATTACATTTGTCTGATAAATGTACAAGTCTGATTTGAAAGGTAAAAGGAAAACCGAGTGGAACTAAACATCCATTTACTCACAGTTCCATTCTGAAAGTCCCTTGCAATGTCCATTTGAAACCATATAGCTTTTGAAAGCAGAAACGCAACGAATAAAACCAAGAGGTAAAGAGGATTCCTGTTATGGAAGTAAAAGATTTATCAATAAATCACATGATTAATAACATAAAAAGAAGCGAACTAGAAGTTAAAGCTGGCAATGAAAAGAATCATTCCGGAGCAGAGTTGAGCGTATCCAAAGATCTAATCACCTTAAAAGGAGCATGAATTCATTAAATCCAAGCACAACCATTGCCAGAATAGTCCAAGGTGGAGGTAACCAGTTGTTATTGCGATTGTAAGCCTCCTGATAGAACATCAGCATTATGTTAAAGGAGGATGGTTGTACCTAACTCTGACAAAAAAAATGATGGTTGACAAAAATAGGAACTGCAATCTCACATGTGCAGCTATAAGCTACCTAAAAAAGAAAAAAAATCCTTTCTGCTTTTTTTTCCTTCTTTCTTCTCTATAAACAGCAGAGCAGGCTTTTATTTACTTTTTGCTTCCTTCCAAAACGTTTTGTCTCTAAGAGGAATCAAGAAGCTCACAAGTCACTATCATACATACTTGCATATATGTGTATATGTATTTATATATGCGTATGTGTAGTCGCATGTATCTCAAGCACAACCTAATAGAATTTTTTTCCTTATCCTTGATAAAACGCGGTTCTGGATAATATTGAGAAATAAATAGAGAATGATGTACCTGTGCTGAAAGGGCTTGAGTGATTGAATACTCAGTTTCTGCTCTGAATTGTCTCCACAAAGACTTGCATTGCACAGGTGTAATCAGAGTATCCTCTGGAGGAACCTATTTGTTGAAGATTCTTTAGGGAATGATAAAAATCATATCAGTTACACAATGATGTACATTCATTGACAGATACCTCATTCCATGTGCTTGAGGCAAGAGGATCTCCTGAAGCTCCCATGTTCCTTTCCCGAGTAGAAGCAACTGTTCCATCCACAAGGGAAGACAAAAGTGTATTCTCTATATTATCTTGTTTCTCATCTAACCGTATTGCAGCCATAACGGCCATAAGCTTTAACGACTGTGACATGAAATAATACGTTCAGAATGTACTAATTTGTACTCGAGCAGAACATAATATCAGCATAGTGTTTTTTTTTGGGACAATTACCGTTGTCCAAGCATCCTTTGTGATCGTCTTAATGTCTTCCTTTCCAGTCCAAACTCTTGGCAATGAATCATCGTCATGATTAAAGATGGTTACAAACCTAATAATGCTCCCAATACATTAGATGTTTCAGAGGAAAAGATTGAAGAATTAATAAATCTCACATAACATTCTCTACCTATCTTTCATCCGGATCAAAATTTTTCCAGCTTCCTCTCTTGCTTTTTTCTCCACCAAGCTTCTAGAGTAACCCTTCAATTTATGTACCAGTTTATCAACTGTTTCTTGGTCCAACTCAAAACCAGAAATAGCAGAACAAAGACCTTCCACAGCTGCATCAGTTTCATGTTTTAGAAGCTTTCTTATCGAGGCCCATGTGTTCTTTGCACCAGATTCAAGGAGTGATTGAACAGGTTCAGATACAGCTGCATCAAGTTGATTCTGCAAGTGAAATAGATAGATTAAGCCTTCAAACTATATATTTGCGAAAAAAAATTATTTGCAAAAGAATGAATTGTGTGTTTAAAATCACTAAAAGTCCCACAACTAAGAAAACTTACCTCA
Source organism: Centella asiatica (assembly GCA_014636745.2). Taxonomy (NCBI): domain Eukaryota; kingdom Viridiplantae; phylum Streptophyta; class Magnoliopsida; order Apiales; family Apiaceae; genus Centella; species Centella asiatica. The sequence goes on along the minus strand of CM025786.1, from coordinate 1,863,970 downwards.
TAGTGAGATACTAATTCTGTCAATTTTACATTACAAATAGAATATGCTTGGGCCTCAACATCACGGCGAAGTTTTTCGCGAACTACGGAAACATCCCAATCAGCTTGCCTTATGACAGCATCTGTAATTTTGGGGGAAAATGATAATCATACACACTACTAAAGGTAGTTACTTTAACTGTTATATAACATGTAAATTGGAAAATACATTTTGGGGTGTGGTGGTGAGGTTTTAGGATACTCAAGAAGTTAAATTTCAGCTTATGCTCAAAAGGAGTGCATACATGAACCTCCTAGAAATTTCAGCTAATGAGTAAAGGAGTGTGGGTCTTAAACATGCACAAACTTTGCCTGTTCCATATATGACTTGACTTTGAAAATTAAAATAGTGAACTGAAACAGCTACTATTGTCAATGGTGAAATGACAAGATAACCATTAATGAAATTTTAACAATTGTTTGTCCTTTAGTTTACTTAGATCTCAATAACAGCAGTTTTCCCATTTAACAAATTTTCATTATCAATGAGATGACATTTTTTGATCGGGGAGCATAAACGTTTGATCACAGTGCCACACTCCCATTTTCAAATAGGGTACCAAGCCCATTTTGCAAAATCAAATCACTTTTAAATTGAGTTATTTTCCATCACTATTATGATTGATAATTAATTACTGATCAGGCAAGCATTAGTAAGACATTTGTTGACATGACAATGGTCCTTAATGACAAAGAATTGGGAGTTATTGGATTAAAAAACTATAAATTTAATATAACCATACATATCAAAATTATAAGATTGAAAAATACATATATCACAAACACACCCCAAAAAAAAAAAAAGGAACTGATCAGATCTACTTTGATTCCAGCAAGGCAAGATGCTGCTGATAGAATCCATGGATTCAAAGCCTTGACCAAGAAAATATAAGCAACCCTCCACAACATTGAATCCCTTGGTCAGCATATACAACCAAAGCACTCAGATCTACTTGACAGGTTGTACTAACATACTAGAAGTAATGGAGAAGCATTCATCATCTGAATAGAACATTATCTTCATATTTTAAAATTTACATCCACACCCACTACCCACCACACACAAATATTGTAAGCACTCAATTTAATTTTTCAGATTTATCACCCACAATCACTTACAAATTTCTAATTTGTACAGTCTAATCACCCATTAAATACCAAGTTCCTATATGAAAGTACCTGCACATCCACTGTCAAAGCCACGCATGCAAGACTTCAGACAACTGCGAACAGCAGCTGCAAACCCTTCTCCTCTGTCCAGTGACTCTTCCAGTAGCATCTTAAAATTTTGAAGGCTCCTAGAACGTAGATGTCCCACCATAGTAATGAAAGCAGGATACACTAACTGAAGAATACATGGAACAGTGAATATTGACAATGATACATGTTTAACTAGAAAAAAAACGACAAAAAGAAGAAAGTAAAAGGCAGAAGTCTTACCTGCAATGCTTTCAACTCTAACTCTTTCCGTTTCACATTTCTTACACTTTCGTCAAAGAAGATGGTATCCATGTCATACCTATGGAGGAAAAGAAAGAGTAAGTAAGCAAAGTAGAATTTCTAATGCCACACTACTATGACATAAAATTATTGCAACTAATGGACTAAGAAAAAAGGAAAAAGCTAGTTTGGAGCAAATCAAGCTTTATGAAACAAGTTGGAAAATGTCCAACAAGCTCAAGATTCAGAGCTCAATCAATGCAGCAATTACGGGATATAATAATTCTGAGATTAATCTAACATCTAACCCCAAACATCCAGCAACCACTGAAGGGAATATCAATAATTTATAAATCCTAAAAGCAAGGGATATGAATATTTAAGTGATGTGGAGATATATTCGAAGGTCAAAGCAGGATGTCCGCAAACACAATTTTTTTACTGCCACTTTTGCATCATTTACTAGTCCCTTAAATAGTAAAAGCTATCTAGGAATTCATAATTTCTTTTCTAAAGAGAGAAAAAGTGTATAATATAATTATTTATTTCTTACTACTCCTCAAGAAAATAGCAGAAAACAATTGCAAGGTGCATATCTGAATCTTTGAAGAGGTAGTTTCTTGAAAAAACTCTCTCATGCAAGGATGATATAAGGGACAGAACTAAATTTTTTAAGAGAGAACCCAGATCAAGGAGTGTTGGTGTTTTTCTACTGAATTGACTAACTACGGAAACATAAATGAATCGCACAAACCTAGTGAAAAAAAAACTAAAAAGAAGAAGAAACTGATTGTCTATAATTTTCTTGACAAGGGTTCTTAGTTGTAGTTTTGAGGGGAAGAGGTTACGGAGGAAGAGAATATACAAATTTGGCACTTAAATAAAACAAGTATTGTTGCCTTTTGGGGTGCACATTTTTAATCAAATACATTTAACACATTTATTTGTAAAAGAGCCCTTGAGTTCTTTCCTATCTAGAATTTTCACAAAGAAGTTATTTCATAGTAACAAAATGTATTAGATATAATCAATCAGATATGCAAGACAGTATTAAAGATGAATTCCCAACCTCAATTTATATATCTAGATTCTAAGAAAATATAGCGTTCCTACTTTTCAGCATATTGCTTATAATATATCTATTCAAGATCGGTCGCCTTACTCAGAGAGGTAGGTATCTAAGATTGCACCGAGCCTTTTTCCAAAACCTGGTAATGGCCCAGCTTGAATAGCCTTTTCCAATTCTAACCAACCCTATATCAGATATGCAGGTACTGTATAATCAATAATAAGATCATTCATATAGAAAGCTAAGCAAATAATGTGACTGCATGTATACCTCATCATCAGCCAAGCGCAAGTATTTCTCATTAGCAATCTCCTCACAGCGAACAGTGGCAACCATCACCTGGGGATGAAAAGGTAACAGGGTACTCAGATTAAGTTCAGCTATTCTCCTCAAAGTCAGAAGTAAAATAACAAGGTTACCTTGTGAGCTGGAAGATCCAGATCCTTATTCTGTTTTATAACATCCCAAATCTGCTGAACGCTATAAGAAAATCCAGAGGCAGGAATAACACCACGCCTATCACCAGCAAGCCTTCCTGGGGATATAGATTGGAAAAATCGCTGCCGCAGTTGAGTGACCTGTATAAATCAGGAAAACGTTTGTAGAATTGTATTATCTGCATAATTGCATCCAGTTTATTGAATGCATAGAAGATCTTATCTAATTCTCAATAAGTAGACAATGAACAGAAATATTAAAAGAAACTACCTGCTCTTTAAACTGCTCCTCTTTCTCTTCATAGCTAGATAAAGCTGTCACCTCTACCTGGAAAGTCAAGAAGCTAAATCAGAGGAAGAAGCAAAGTCACATGCAGAAAGTAATATAATTTATGTATGCCTGTGAGCCTAAGAATACTTGCATTAAAAAATTCACTGAGGGGAGTGTCCTTGTGGGCTTGGGGCTTAGAAACCGCATCCCATATCTGCAGAAATACCCATAGTAAAGCAATAGGAAATGTACATTCGAATTTAAGGTGCATATTAAATGTTGAGGAAATATGCAAATTATACCTTTTGAATATCTTCCCTTAAGACAGGCTCCAAATACTCCATAGGTGTCTGAACATAAACCGAGAGTATGACAAAAGGTTTAGTAGGAAACAACAACATTCATAGGCAAAGAATAGATTTATCAAGAAATGTGTGGGTGAACTCCACACCTTTGTTTTGTCACGTATCACAAACAAAAGAGTTGTCTTGCGTGGGCTGAATAGCCGCATCATAACCTATAAAACAAACTAAAACTGTCAAAATTAAGGAATACTTTAGGACCAGGAAAGGTAACTGATATGATGATTTCCCTACCTGAAACACATTTTTTAAAAGGGGCCGGTTAGCAGCATGCTCACGACCGATATCATGGCACCACCTGATGAGAGACATAAAGGTTCCATTTGATATATCCTCGAAAGAGATACAAGACCCTCCATCATAAAGCTCATATATCATTCCCCATATAATCATAATCATCAGATCCTTACAGTATTGAACTACCAGAAATCTAATGTCACCCAGTGTTCAACGTATTTTAACTCGGTCTATCAACAAAGTAGCTCATTACAATATTGAACTAAAGCAATCTAATGTCATCCAGTGTTCAGTGTATTTCAACTCATATATGACATATCAATAAACTTAATGACTTGTAAGACAAACATATGCAAATAGCATTACAGATGATCAAAATGTAAAGATGTAGTTACATTTATTGTTAAAATGCATTACAAGATTAGCCAATGCAACTACCTTAAAATGCCTATCTTTATGAATTCCAACAAAAAGCACCTACTGAAGGAGTAAATAATGATTAATCAATTTAAATTTTACAGAAATAATACAATACCATGAGAAGCAGAATTAAGCACTACCTGAAATCCTGCCCATATTTGTACATCATTAAGCATGATTATTCTCCTCCTGGAGAATGCTAAAACTATTGGAGCTAATTGTTATATCTTTAATAAATATACACGCAATAGATGGTCGAAATTACTTATTACATTCTGTATTTGTGTGCGTGTAAATTTGTGCATGTGTGTGTACTGCCATGAAGATTACATTCGGTTTTGGTCTAGATCCTAGATTGCTCCACATTTTCAGGTTCTTTTGAGATTGAACCTGGCACTTAACATTATAATAAGAATATTGTGGATTTAAGCCTTTTGCAATATTCACAGATCTTTTGTATACTTACATGTTTATGAGTACAATATCTGAAACTGCCAGAGCAAATAGGGCACTTTGTTTCTCAAAAGCTGTATCATCCTGAAATACAACAATTTATCCACCAGAAGAATGAGAATCTATTCCAAGGTAAAGAAGAAAAAACTAAAAATTAAAATGTCAAGGTCAGAAATTTAGTAGTCGCCACTTGGCATCCCAATGCATATCCCAGTACCCCAGAAAAAAAAAAAGTAAAGTTGGAAATTTTCCCTACTCAATTTGCAAATTCCTGATACCCGGCAATCTGAACAATAAACAATTTGCAACTAGGTGGGCCTATACAATCAACCAGTTCAAAGCATATAATACTTATTTCTGATTATCAGGAAAAGCAACAAAATTTCCGAATAAATGTTCTGTTTGATGGTATTTCCTTCTAATAGACAAAATACAAGGGAATCTAAGTTGTGAAATATTACCTCACCCCTTTCCCTCCCATCCGTGCCCTCCAAATCCATCACAACAGTGCAAGGCTCAATTCCAACAGCTTTAGCTATCCAAATACCTTTAGTAGTTTGATTCCTGAAGTGATTATAAATTTCAAAGCTGTCTACTAACATAATGACTACCCACTTATTCAAGACAACAGCACTAAGTGAAAACAATTTCCAGGTTTCTCTGACATATTTCAGATGCATGCCATAATTTTCAAATCACCCATGGCCATATTCTCTCCTAACAACAGAAAAGTCACATCGTAAGACATGCCAATTTCTCTAAATCCATTTAATGACACTGACTAGGAATAGATACAAGGTTATAAAAAAGATTAGAGCCTTAGATGGTACTTAATATTTAGCATTAAATTTTCTTGTGCACCTGATTTCTGTAGTTTCCATAGGTTAACTTATATACAATGTTTTCCTCATTGCAGCCTATTCCTGACTATGATGATGACGCATTTGACGATATCTCAAGTTGAAGGGCTTCCGCTGATTTATTATCTGTGTAAACAAATTGATTCTGGTGTATGATTAGAACATTAAGTTGTGTGTCTGTTTGAGAATGTTTTATGAATTACGAATTTGCTTAATATCCTCAAACTAGCAAAAGAAATAATGGGAAAAACAAAAAGGAACAAAATTGCATGATGAAAAAGAATATCTGTTTTATAAAACACACACACACATACAAAATTTATACTAACCTTCCCCTGAATGCATCCATCTCCCTAAAGTTGGTATGAAAAAGATGGTTCAATAAAGTGCTCTTTCCTGTTCAAAAATTATATATGCTCTTGGTGAATGACTATCAGAAAATATTAGTATATGGTATATTAGAAAAAACTAGATATCTTGAATGCAATTACAGGAATGTAATCCTTCAAACAATGACCTGAAGAATTATTTCAAGAATTAATTAGTTATCAAAAACGGTTCTTTCAAATTTCAATTGCTAAAAATAGCTTTATAAGCAAAATCAAACACCAATAACTAAACAACGGGACGAGCTACTATAAGAACATCAAAAACGAAAAATAACAAAATCATAACACACATACACACACCAAAACACACACACACACACAAAAAAGACACACAGAGATATGAATATTTGATACCGCTGCTCTGAGGACCCATGATAGCAACGACGGCGTAGGAGAGGCCGCAGTCGGCGAGCTTCACTTTATTGATGAAATTACGGAGACCATGGACATTGAAAGTGCCATTGGCATCGATCAACTGAGTCGCGTAGCTATCTTTATCCATACTTTATCTCTATCTTCTCAATTAAGGATTATGCAGCACAAACTACACACTGTCTCTGTGTGTGTGTGTGTGTATAGCTACCAGAGTGCAGACTAGTGTGTGTTTTTGTGTGTTTGTGTGTGTTTTGTATTTGAAATATGGGATGGCGTTCTCTATTGCAGCAGAGCATATGGGAGAGACAAATTGAAGTAGTTTGAACAAATTCTTAACTTGGCAAAACGGTAATTCTTTCTTTGGGGTCAAAGAAAGACGATATGTTTTCTTCAGGAATCTTCGAGATAAAAAGAAAATGGAAAAAAGGGCAGTGGGCTCCTTTTTTTTTTTTTTTTTTTTTTCTTCTTCTGCATTTTCGTTAAAATTTTTTATGAATGTCTGTAAAAAACAAAAATTTTGTTTAAAAAGATGAGATTAGTGTTAAATTTTAAATAAAATAAGATATATTAATTTTAAAGTTGTGCAAATTGATACGCCATCCGTTTCATAAAAAAAAGAACATTTAAACTTTTAAAAATTATTAATTTTGTATTTTTGACTAAAAATTAAATGTCTAATTAACAAGTTTTTTTCTATGTATTTTTAAGTTATAACGAGAACTATAAGTTTGTATTTGAATTTTTTTTAATTTATAAAAAAATAACAAATTTTTTTTTAAATATAACTCTTTTTTGAAATAATTTTTTTTTCAAATGTAATTTTTTTTTTGGAATGGATAGAGTATAATCTATATTAATCGTATACTGTATAATATTTGAAATTAACTCCTTATTTTTTTTTTATTGTAATTGAATTTTTTTTTATTCAAATCATGACATGAATATTAAACTCTTAAAACAAATATATATTGAGAGTATAATTTGGATGCGTTCCACGGTAAGTAATCTCATTAAGTTAGATTATGCATGTGATAAATTACTTCTGCTGTATGCAAATGAAGGTTGGTTGTGTTTGTAAAATTCAAGTTGTAACTAGATTTAGAGTTTGAATTTTATTAGTCATTTTTTTAATGAATAATTTATAAGAATTATTGTAAGTTTTTAAAAAATGTCAATGACATGACTCTCCTCTTACCTGAAGTTTTGTGTAACAAAAATAAAATAAAATTACTTTTGTTGTAATATATGTTGTTAAACATATTGTAAAAGTTCTGAACTGAAAATTTTCGTCTCATCTAAATTTTTTTGTAAAAAAGAAAAAAAAAATTACTTCTACCATATTATATGTGGTTAAATATATTGTAAAAGTTCTTCCTCCATACATGAAGCAAATGAATGCTAATTTTTGTGATAATGTTATATGTTGATTTGTTTCAATTTAAATTTTAAAATTTTTTTATTGTTATAATATAAATTATTTTAAAATTTAAATTGAAACAAACAAAATCATGGTACGATTAAAATTAGTATGCGTTAATCGAGAAATTGTAGCAAAAATTTTAGTTTTGAATTATTCCCCTTTCTACCGATATTTTGTTGTAACTATTTTCGAATGTCTTGATTTTTTTATTCTTTAAAAAGATGTGATGTTAATTCATAAGGCTAAGCCTTTTTTCACTTTATTGATTTTCTCTTATCGTTGTTGTTAATTTTAATACCATGTGAATAATTTGGAAAAACAATATTAGTATGAGGGGTGTATCATCCTTTTGGTGGTACTTTATTCGGTTCAAAATAACAGTCGTTTTAGTCAAATTTATGAATATTAAAAAATATAATAATTAGGCAAATTAATGATTAAATATAGTTTTAAGTTACAATTTTACCCTTATATTAATTAATCAAAATTTCACATTTTTTAATTAGTTTGCACATTCCATAAATAATTTAAGTGTGCACTATATTGGAAACGATTAGAATAATTAATTATAAATAGAAGAAATTAAACTCATCACTAATAAATAAGATAACACAGTAAAGTTCATCATCCAATTGCCTAGATTATCACAAAATGTCACTTAAAATGAAATTTTAACAAATTTTTAAAGCGACACTTATTGTGAACCAGATGTAGTAGTACAAGACAAACACTTACCTCAGGGTTATTAAGAACAGATCCCTCAATATGTGGAAACTCATAGGTTCTGTTTGACCTGCATGCATCTTACCATGAGAATGAGTATCTCATTTTCATATTAATGATTTCCATGTTTGGATTGATATATAAAAGTATGACATGCGATTAATTGAAATGAATGATATATACATAACGTGAGAATCATATTGATAGGGTGTCAACCCACCAAAAATAATTATTCCTATTCTTTTACACTTACGCAGTATAATGGTAAATAGGGTTGATTCCACAGGGATTATTGCGGTTAATTATTTGCTTGGAAAAATGAGTTTTGAAATTAATTATGAAAGATATTAAAAATAACAATCAAAACAAAATTTGTAAATAATCAAGATTGCAGAATAATAAAATATAAGAAATCTAATGGAGACAAGTCTAGCCAAGGTACTTTTCAATCTAGCCAAATATTTCGATCATCGACACGAAAGATAAATTCTATTCATTCAAATAGATAGAGTTATAGTTAAGGGCAAACGCTCTACTTATCCAATCTTTTCTTATTTTATCAGTAACCCCCGGACACCCTACTAAGATTACATCTCTAGACCAAATAGACAACCCCCGGACACCCTGATAGGATTCAATCTAATGGCTGCTTTATGAATGAAAAAGACCCCTATCCTAGTTAATAAAATCGGACACCCGTAAATTATTTAAACTAGATTATTTGATTCCACCAATCTTACCCGAAACCTTTATCAGTTAAGATCAATTTGCTACTTTGTTAAAATAGTGTCAAACGACTTTCATATTTTAATCAGCAAGATACCATTCAACAAATCACACAACTGTACACATTGCATAATAAATTAAATAATAACATAAATAGTTTATAGCGCAGAAATCAAATAAATACTTGAACTTGAATAAAACTAATTAAAACAAAAGTCTCACGATGTATTCTTGGCTAGAAATCAAAGTACCTTGACCAGAAGGATTTAGTTGTTCATAATACTTGAAGACATACTGCTGAAATCAATAAAAAGTGTATAAAAATCTGCTGTAGAACCTAAGAGAAAGAGAAGGGGTGGCTGCTGTGTAAAAACAGAGATTTTTTTGCAAACTGCTACAGCCCTAATCTATTTATGTAAACAATATTTGTTACCCTACAAAGAATCCTAATCCTAATTGGCTTCCAGAAGATCTTTTTCTAATTTGGTAGCTTCTTTAAGCTCTTTCTCCAGTCTTTTATTTCCTTTGTCACGTGTTTCCATCTCTGCAGTATGGGTCCAGCTCGTTTGTTTTGAATAGTTTCTGCAGGTCCCGTCCAGGATACGACATGGCCATGTCGTATTGCTACTTCAAGTTTCTGTTAATTTCTTACTTTGATTCTTCTTGCTCTTTTCAGTCCATTCTTCCTTGTTTTCATCATTTTCACCTTTTTTACCTATCTTTACAAAATTAACTTGAAAACACCTCATTAATAAATAAAACACACAAAATGAATGCAAATCTATACACAAATTGCACACTATCACTTATACTCACCATAAAATGCGGTATTCAAATTATCATAATAAATAATTTAATCACAATAGTATTAACTACTATCACAACCACCATTATCACTACAGTCGACCAGTACCACCATCGTCACAGTCAACCACCACCACCACTGCTGTTAACCACCCAACCACCATTACCATCATTGCCATTGACAACCCCCAACCACCATCGCCAACCACCGCCATGACCCCCAATCACCATTGTCGACGCTGACCACCTAACCACCATTACAATTGCAGACCACCACCACCACTACACCCACCTACCAGTACTGATCGTCACTGCCACTACCACTGCGTTAATTACCACCATCACCACATCCTGCCACCACTATCATTCTACTACCATTGTCGCCACCACCAACCAAGCCTGACCATTGTTAATAATTGATAATTATTATTTGAATTTTTATTTCTAAACATTTTTAGGTGCATCCAAACATGTGTATGGTAATATTAGATTATTATTATTTCTAGATATCTTATAACCAAATATAACATTTTCGTTCTAATACTAAGATTCTTGTATGGCCAACATAACCTACTTTTCTCTGAGATCAATACTCGCCCTTCCCCGAAAAAGATACATATGTTGTTTGTTGAATGATACTACCTCTGTTACCAAAATGATGGTTTAACTCACTTTTTCCATATACTTTTAAGTGTAATTTAACACATGTTATTTAATTTATTAAAAATTATAAAATAAAAATACAAGAGTTAAAAATTAATATTATTAAAAAATTTAAACTATTTTAAATATTTAGCACATAATAAATTTCACGTTAAATTATGTGTCGTTACAATAATTCGGCCATTATTTTGAGGACAAAGGTAGTATTTAAATTGGTGATATATAATTTTTTATGATTAAGTGAATTATTTTTTAACTTATGAATTTTATTATTTTATAAATATATATATGATACATGATTTGTAATGAAATTTAGCATTAATGATTAATAAATGAGAATGGTTACATGTACCAAAAAAACGAGAATGGGTACTAAAATTACATACTTTTGACTAATTAAACTTAGTGAGCCAGAGCATTCATAATAAGAATAATATGTTTTCACAATAAATTAAGGTTTAAATCCCTTTCCTATTACAATTGATGTTAGACCTTCGTAATAATATCAAAAAAGAAAAAAAAGGTGGGCCATTATTTCTTAAAATTCCTCTTAAAAAACTAAAATCTTCATAAGTAAATGAAATGAGTTCATTATTTGTAGAATAAATTTGCCATATTTATTTGTTTGATTAAAAATTTCATATTAATTCAGAAAAGTTGTTTGAGATTTGAGTTGAATGCTTTTAAATTAAGTTTTAAGCACTTCTAATAAAGTAATCACACTCAAATCAATTAGAGTAAATTTAATTATTAATCAAATTTACTAAATTCAAATAGTTATAATAATTAATAATCATGAAAAATAATACAGTTTACAATAATTAATCAATGATCATATAATTAATAGTTATATGAATTATTAATTGAATATATCTCAAATAATTATAATCAAGTTAATAATTACAAATTTACATTTATATTGCTTGAGGTTTAACACATGATGAATTAAAAAGTCGTTTTCAAAAGGGTGTTAATAATGTAGGAAAAAAAAAATGTCCCTAGAAATAATTTTTACCATAAATAAACGTCACTAGAAATAATTTTTACATAAATAAGTGTCATTAATATCCTTATAAAGTCAAAATTACTTTGTTCAATAAAAAAAACCCAAAATTATTTTTCACATTTCTCATCACCGTTTCTCCAATATTCAGTTTCAAGATTGACGGAATCTTTTGCCAAACAATGAAAGAAATTTCCTTCTCCCTTCGTGTTTTGGCATCCTCTGCAAAATCCCAGAAAAGGACGTACAAGCGTGGTACTACTATCCATCACTGATTCAAATATAACAATAATAATAATAAAAAAAAATACTCCAACAAATAAAATAAATTTTCTTTAAAAATTTGTTTACCGACAATTTACTTCGGAGAAAAAGAGAAGAGGGGTCGGTTGAATATACCTCTTTACTTTGTAATCGACCCTTCATCTTTTTTTAACGAAATATTGCAATATTGATCATACCCTCTTCTTCTCTTTCATTATTTTAGTCATCTGCTCATAATCGAGTTGGATTTATAACCATGGCAACAAGTGGGAACAAGAACATCAATGCTAAATTGGTTAGTTCTTTTGTAGTTTTGTAGTTCTTTCATTCTCTTCAAATTTCTTTCTTTTTTGAATTGTTTTTCTTGTTGCATATTTTGTTGTTACTTTATACTTATGGCTCTGTGCAATTTGTTGATGCTGATTTTGATGTGGGTTTACATTTAGTTCGATAGATTTGATCAGGGTCTATAGATAATTTCAGATATTTGATATGACGGGTTTTGCTTAATTCAATTTCTAAATTGTAGTTATCAGCTGAATGTCAGCTATGTAATTAGAAAGATTAAATAAAAATGATTACTTTACAACAGATTTGAACTTATCTGTTACTTCCTTAGTTATGTTATTGATTAGAGTTGTGATGTTCTGATTATAATGTTGTTGATTGTCTAAATGTTATACTGTTTCAAGAATGCTTAGTTTCTGCACAATCATAAGTCTAAATTTTCCTTCCGAATGTTCAAAATTCTCAAAAACTATTGACGGTTTCTTTTAATTTGTCATCTATCCCTTTTCAGTTGTTTGAATTTCATTTATGCTTGTTGATCAATTTCTCATACAAACCTCTGGGAACTAGTTCTGAAACTCGGATAAATTATTCCTTGAGAGTTTACTGAATACATGTTTCTGCATAAATTCATAGTTCAGAGGGTGAAACTTAATTTGGGAACAGAGGGATTTCTTCTCGTAGTTCAGAGGGTCATATAGGTTTAACTGTTAATTTCTTCTCGTAATTCTTTATATTTCCACTAAAATATGTGTAGGTTTATCACTCGTAATATGTTTATACATAAAAGAAGTTTGGATAATACGCCTTCCAATCCTCCAAAAGGAATTCCTTTTACAAATTTTACAAATATGGACCCAAATTTGTTCCAGGTTACCACTAAAGCTAATGAACTTTTAGTTTACTAGTTTCATGAGTTGGACCTCCTTTTGGCTCTATGGAACACTGGTACTGTTTTTCAATCCCATATATCTCAAATAGTGTGCCTCGTGGAGATTTTACTGGTTTGATGCATGATAAATCTGAAACTTCATACGATTTGGTTGTCCAAGTTTTGAATTGAGTATAGAACCAGAAAAAATATTTTTTGTTTTGTACTGATTTTAATTTTATGGCATTATTTTCAGTGTTTTACTAAATCTATTTTTCATCTGTATTGCCGTTACTCTTATTTAATGTTTTTGCTTCAACCAGTATAATATTGTAATGCTAGATGCAAGGATGGCCGTCAAATATTATTTGTTTATTCGTGTGTCTGTGTTTGTCTCTGATGATGGATGGAGTATGGGGGTTGGGTTGAGGTGGGTTACATAACAACTATTTTGTCGAGCTGCTTATAAAATTTAATTGTTCTGCCATTTCTTTGTTTCTTAATTATCTTCCGCATAGAGTGTTTTTCTGTCACTAAAATATGCTTATCACTGAGATCTCTAGTTATTATCTGCCTTTCAGGTGCTTCTTGGAGATGTTGGAGCTGGGAAATCTAGCCTGGTTTTACGTTTTGTTAAAGGTCAATTTATTGAATTTCAGGTAATCCTTATATCCTGCAATCTCTGTGTCCTGTATTATGTCCTTCGAACTTCGGGTTTTAACTCTTTCTCAGATATTTTTCAGGAATCAACTATAGGAGCTGCATTTTTCTCACAGACAGTGGCTGTCAATGATGCAACTGTAAAATTTGAAATATGGGATACTGCTGGTCAAGAGAGATATCATAGCTTAGCTCCAATGTATTATAGAGGAGCTGCAGCTGCGATAATTGTGTATGATATAACAAACCAAGTAGGATTTATGAACTTTATTTCTGACCTTTTATATGACTGTTTTCTTCATTTTTGCGTGTATAGTATTATATAAGCCCTCATCAAACTAATGCCTTATTCTATCCTTGAGAAAAGAATATTGCATTGCCCCTCAAATAATTGTCATGTCGTCACTTACCGTTGTAATGATTCGAGGCTCCATTTGTAGGCTTCATTTGACCGGGCAAAAAAGTGGGTTCAAGAGCTTCAAGCACAAGGTAATTCTTAACTTTAAGTTGTTTTCAATTTCGTTATTCTTTCTGATCTTTTCTTCATGATGTTCTTTTGCTGGCTGTTTACTAGCCACTCTTTAGTTTCAGTAATGAACACAATTTTTATACCTAGAGGATTATGAATTCAATTGTTGGCACACAATTGTCCAGCTTTACTTGTCTCTGTTCGATAGTATATTACATTTATTTTCTTAGTGTAGCTTTATTTAGCTTTGGTGTTGATGTTCTAAATGACTTATTGCTTCCCTTCATTCTACCCTTTGACTCAAGGCAATTCAAACATGGTTATGGCACTTGCTGGGAATAAAGCGGATTTGATAGATGTGAAGAAGGTGGCAACAGAGGCAAGTGTATTTGAATTACTGTATAAGGGATTTCTGATTGGTTTTGATGTGCCTTTGAGTTTGTCTGATTGGATTTAGGAATCTGTTCTGTTTCTGACAAATGCTGATAGTTACATAGAGGAGTCTCTAAAATTATGAAGTGCTTGCCTCCTTTATTTTTTTGGTGCACGGTAAGGCGATATGCCTCTTGATTTTATAGTTGCTTTTATGACTTGGTTCATTTTTCAGGTAAATTTAAATCAAAGAAAGTAGTTTACTTCATTTTTGTTACTCATAGGGATTTAATAATTGCTTGCATAGGGTGAATACTAGCACTTTGACATCCTAAAATTATTTTGAGGAAAAAACACTTGCTGCAAAATCTTCTTACCAATACTGATTCAGCCGTGTGGAAATTCTTCATGAATTTAAGGAACTACTACGTAGTCTTAGGGCAGAAAATTGTCTTTTTGTATGGTAGTAGCTTGGTAATACTCCAGACACCTATCTGAGGAGAGTTTGCTAACATCCCCCACCCCCTCCTCAAATGCAGCATTTGTCTTCCAAAAGTACATAATCTCATCTCCAGAATAGCAAGTACCTTGTAGTCACTCTCTCTCTCCCCACCCCCCAATTCTGATTAACCTTATCTTGTTATTTTGATTTTAAATTTGGGACATTTAAATATACTTGAAGTTTCTGGTTTTTGAACGGGCTCTTGGTATTGTTTTTAAAAAGTGTATTATTATTTTTTATTTTTAAAAAATTAGGAGTGTGTATTACTTAAACGAGTCTCTTGATCTTTTGCAGGAAGCACAAATCTATGCACAGGAAAATGGCCTTTTCTTTATGGAAACCTCTGCAAAAACTGCTACCAATGTAAACGATATTTTCTATGAAATTGGTAATCTTCTATTCACAAAACTTGTTTAAACATGTATTGCTTTGATATTTTCTACCAAAGCTTGATCTTTATCTTTTATATTCGATTGTAGCGAAGAGATTACCCCGTCTGCAGCCAGCACCAGCAAACCCATCAGGAATGGTTCTTGTGGATAGAGCAGCAGACAGAGCAACTTCTGCTTCTTGTTGTGCTTAAAAGTCCTCGGGCGCTTCTCATCTGTCACGACTGATAACTGTATGTTCTTTTCTTTATCTTTGCTTTACTGGTTTAAAGTTGCACAGAACTTTTCTTCAAATTATCCTAAAAAAAATCTGATTTTCCCTCATAAATAAATGATGACATGACTTCTTTATCTTCTATACATCTTCATTCTTTAATTTTTTTTCCCTCTTTTTTCCCGCTTAAAGTTACTTGAACTTATAAACCAATTTTGATGGATTGACATGTCGATGGAGAAGGACGGTCGCCGATTAACTCATAATAGAGATGCCGCCGGAAACATCTTACGGGAACTTAGCTGGCGAGGAGTAATGCATTTAGCGCTTAGACAGCTAGGGGCTAGGACGCTGTTTCTTTATTTATCAACCTTTTGATCTTATGTGTGTGTGTTTGTGTGTGTATGTATGTATGTGTAAAGAGTATACAGAAGGTGCACTATCTTTTCAATTGATATTTGACTAGTTGTGCAAACTGGTTTTAGTTCAGCATTACAAAATGACAAACATTTCATTATCGGTTAAGTTTTTGCTTCTGTTTTTCTTTTCCTTATATTTTCAGTGTTTGATCGATGCAACCAGTGCAATACAACCCAAAATATAAATAAATAAAACTAAAATAGATAATAGTCAAGTATTGAATTCAAAATAATTAAGACTAGTTCAAAATGACCATAAACTCAGAAGTCCCACGCACCATTGCCATTGCTGCACGTTCAAATTTTGTACGAGTTATACATACAGTGCGTATATTATAAATTTGGAGATATTGTGATCGATTCAAATAGTAAATTGGCAACGTTGGTCACAAAAATGTACTGTTTGTAATTGTAAGTGTTACTCTAATTTGTGACAAAAATGTACCGTTTGTAATCGTAAGTGTTACTCTAATTTGTGACGTTAAATTGTGACGAATCACAATATTTGTATTGTAATCCGTTATTTTATGATCAATTCATCACAAATAAGGTCAAAATTAATCACAATATCTCGAAAAATTCTAGTACGTTCCAAAATTAAAGATACATATATATGTTTTAATTTTGTAAGATTTGTACGTGATCTCAATTAACTTTTGAATTTTGGAAACATGAATAAGATGTTTTACCAAATAGCATCCTGAATTCCTGATGCTGATCTCTCTCCCTCTCAGACATACGGACACCTCTCTCTGTCTCTCTCTCACACACACAACACACATGAGCTTTATGCATGTGCTATCATACTTGAAACATTTTGAGCTAATATGAAGATATACGAGCTGTAAGCTTATTCCACTTCAATTATAATGGGTGCCATGCGAGACTACCAGCTGATGAGAATATATACAGCTCAAATCTTTTAGGGGATTCATAGCAGAAAGTTGTCTTCTTTCATTTAAAAGCTCTTTCAACAAAGCTAAACCAGGCTCAAGCTCTCAAGCACACACACCAAAAGACATGTAAGAAAACAGGAGAATCCAAATGATCAACCTACAAATGATAAATCTCAGGCACCTTTTAAAAAAAAAATATTCTCACTTTTCAAGAACCTGAGCTGTTCACCATTGTTTAATTATTCATAAAAAACCCATAAAAAAGGATGCCAAAAACTGCCGCTGCCATGTGCTACAATTATTTTTTGTCAAGTCCTTGCAAAGCAGAAGCAGTGGCACAATCCATTGGCTGGAAACCAATTCTCTCCTTCTCTAAGTCATAAACGACTTCCACATTTTGTTGTTGGAAGCTCCCAAAGACTCCGGCTGGTCCATAATCGCCATCATCCATGCTTTGAAACAACAAGCATTTCACCACCGTCCCATTATTAGGCACCCCCATGGCATAAAAGTGGTTCCCATTAGGTAATTCTATGCTTGCATTGTTCAAGAAATGGAAAGTGATTGAAGGGAGTTCATCTAATGACGCGATTGTGTTGTTTGAGCATGGAACTCTATAGCAAAGATCGAAGTTGCTCCTATCTTCTACTTCCTTGGCTCGAGGATACGTGATCATGGACTGAAGAACAGACAGAAGTTGAGAATAGAATGGCTCTGGGAAGTGAGTGTAAGTAGTTCCAGAGTCTATCAACATGCCTCCATTGCCTAAAGAATCAATTTCTCTCAAACTCGAGGGAACTTGAGCTGGAGATCTAACATTTCCAACTGTTATAGACTCTAGGCCTATGTAGTAGTAGTTAGGGTACATAGGACTATGCAACATTGGAGTGAAAGACAAGTGGTCTTTGGAAGAAAGTGCAAGATCTCCAATGACTAAAGGGCTCGAAATGTTAGGGTTATTTGCAAACTTGAAGGCTAGAAAACAATGAGAGAAACCCTTTTGAAGAAACCCTAGTTGTGAAGGTAAAGAAAGCGGTCCTTTCCCAAATCCTGCTATTCCAATAGGTTCTCTATAGGTGGAAGATACACAACCAAAACAATACCTTGAAATCTCCCGAGTAACACCTTGGCTACTACCATGGACTCTAAGGGTGTCCCTTGTCAATGTCCCGGTCACCACACCTTCACCGTACGTGTAAGCAAACGAAGGGCAAGGCCTCGAGCACGTGCCCTTTAAAAGGGTGCCTAAAGAACAACCAGCAGTGGTGCATGAATCGTACTGGTTATCAGAACTATGAATATCTATGCAAAAATGAGAGGAACAAGAATCCCTAAAAGATGTAGAGGAGTAGGAAGGTGAGAAGCTAGCTAATAACTTGTTGTTTCTATACTCATTACATTCAATACAATCAAAAGAAAAGTTCCCACATGGAACCCAAGAAAGGTCACTCCCAGTGTCCATATAAACTTGTATAATTTGTGGGGGTGTTCCCAAGTTTAGTGATATCAAGTATCCATCTCTAACTTCCCTTAGTGGTTCCATCATATCTAACATTTCTGATGGTTTTTTTACTGAGTTTTTGGGGTTGGAAACGATGGTATGAGATCTAGAATGAGTTAAACCTAGAAGTAGTGAATGAGAGTGTTTTTCTTTTGCATGGGATTGATTGATGAAGAACAATGCAGTGATAAGGAAAAAGAGATAAAAGATGGTGAGGGAACTGACGAGGAATGCCATTATATATGAAATATACTTTTGTTAATTAAGTATGTTTTCAGAAGAATGAAATGGCTAGTATTTATAGAGAGGGTTCTTGTTGTATGATTAAGTTGGTAAATTAGGGTTCTTCAGGTGATCTATAGTAAATTATTAACAGACCTTTTTTCCTTTACATCTGATTTGGTCCTCCTTAATATTAAAATTGTGTTTTTTTTTTTGTTCAAACTAATTAATAAATGTGTGTTACTCAGCATTCAGTTATATATAAGGCCGAAGTAGTTAGGTATTTATTTATTTTTTCTAGTTTTTTTCTATTGTTTTTTTTCTTCTTTTTGTCCCGTAGCAAAGGAAGAAAGGAGTTGCACTAGTAAAAGAATTTGTTGTCATCACTTGGACATCTTCTTTGTCATAAAAAGATTAATATTCAAATTATTAATAATACTGCTACTTTTCTCTTCGGAAGCTTTTTATTTTATTTTTCATATTATTGATTATTTTCTTGTTGTGGCAGTACCCACAATAACATAATTGCGTTGTTTTATTCTCTCTCTCTCTATTTTTTTTGATCTTTTCGCCAGCAAGTTAATTAGAAACTCAACTTAGTTAATAAATTAATCAATCTCTTAAATTTCAATTGTTGTTATTTAAATTCATGCAATTATTGATAGTATCAATATATTTCATTTAATGTTGTTTACTATCATGATCACGGCTAACCAGTTCTTATATGTGTCGATGATGAGCTTCTGTTAATATTTTATACTCGATCTGTAATATATTTAATTATTCGCATTATCTTCTCATATGTATCGTCGCCTTTCACCCCAAAATGGACACATTCGTAGCAATTATCATGATGCTATACAATTAATGTTAATTTTATTTACTGTGTTTCTCATATCATGTACTGAATATTTATATACACAATAACAATTATGGAGTAAATATATGAAATGACAGATTAAATATTAAGAAACCTAAATACGTTTAGTATAGTACTCCTCGTTCCAAGATTCTATGAATTTACAAAAGTTGTAATTTCATTTATTATATGAATAGCTAAAAAATTATAAACATAAGTTTGTTAATATGTGTATTCTTCATATATATCACTATATTTTATTTTAAAAAAATATTTTCTTCAAATTTGAATAACGACATTTCACAAACATTTTTTATATCAAACAAGTGTATCTTTAATTTTTAAATTGAGGAATTACTATTCTAGAGATACGTTATGAATTTTCAAATTAATCACATGACAATATGTTTATTTTCAAAAATAGTGTTAATATAGTAGATTTTAGTTAATACAATTACTATCAACTATAATTTATAATAAAATATTTAATTATAATATAATTAATTTGTAAGCCGAGTTTTTATCTATTACATTAATTTTAAAATTCAATAAAATTAAAAAGCATTTTTAAAATTTGAAACGAATGGAATGCCGTTGAAAAAGTAGAAAGAAAAGATAATTTTTTTTCTTTTTAAGTTGGTGTGGAAATGTCCTACATGGGAATTCTTAGGGCAAGCGGCGCAAGCTGAATGGATAGATTTTGTACCTACCGCAACCCAACTGAGGAAAATGGATATCGCGCATGCATTTAAACTTTATAATATAAATTAATTTAATTTAATAGTTATAAAATATTTTCAGGACTTATGTGTGTACAGGGAAAACGACTTTTATATATATATATATATATATATATATATATATAGAGAGAGAGAGAGAGAGAGAGAATAATGTGACTAGCTTATAAAGATGGAATGCACGTGAGACGCGTGTGTTTACAATTATGATTCGTTTAAACTGCTTAACTTCCTTAAAAAGTTACTTTTGTTTTATCATAATCATAATAGAGTAATTAAAAATCATTACACTCACTTTTTGACTAATTATCTTACATTCTACGCTAAAACCTCTATAAATTACTCGATAAATTAATAACATCTTTAAGAAAATAATTTATTTCGATTTTAAATTGGGTCAATTCAAAAAATAAAATTTTTTAATAAATTAATAAAATAATAATTTTTAGAAAGATTCTATACTAAAATATATTTTCAACAATATTATAAATTAATAATTTTTTAAAATTACATATATATTTAAGATACTCTAAAATATAAATCATTTGTTATTCATTTTTTTTGAAATTTACATTTTCCTGAATTTCATTTCTTATTTTTCTCATTGCACTTAGAAGTTTCGATATCGTATTCTCGTATTGTAGCAAAAAATTGTGAAGAGTTATTGACGCTATTATTGTTTCTTTTCGTGTAACCAGTTCCAAAGTTACCGAATCGTCTTCATTTACATTCTCCACTGAATTCTCTTTCACAGTCTCCACAATTTCTTCTAGAGTTTGAAGTTGTGAACATTCATCATTTTGGAGATATTTGGAGAATTGTTTATGCATTGTTTATATACAGTAGTACATTGCCATTTAATATAATACACTGAATATTTATTTCTAATTCATGAATCATCTTATATTTCAATACAAAGAATTTTATATAAGTATCAGGAGCAATGAATTTATGATATTTATTTCAATACTGTATATGCATGTACAATATAAATACAATGAATCTTTAAATAAATAAATTTTTATAATATATATTATTGAATTTTATGTATATATTGAATTAAAAAAACCTGTTTAAATTAATAATTTATTAATTTATCGATAAATTAATACCTCTCTAAATTAATAAATTTTTCCGGTTCCGAAAATATTAATTTATAGAGATTTTACTGAATTACTATTCAATTGTTTAAAAACAATCATATTCAACATTAGCCACGCAATTATATCATCCACATTTTATTTTAGTGTAAAATTTGGTCCAAATTAATTAAATGATATGTTAATTAATTTGTCGAGATATATATAATTGAATGTTTATCAATTAAAGTTCATAATGATCAATAAACAAATTTTGTTAGATAAATACAGTAGAGTGCATGTCTTCACACACATATGTACCGTATATATTCATTGGTCTAATTATATATTGTGTATATTCACCGGCTAATTAGTTGAATTAGCCGACCATTCTGCTTAAATTATCGTCTATTCAATAATTGACTAAATAAATGTAATTTTAAAACAATATTCATTTTAAAACAGAATACATATACTTAAGATGATCTTAAAAAGACCAAATGATGATTTTTTTAAATTTTTTTTATGTAACTTTATCAGAAAAAAAAAGGTGATTATATCGTCAGATAGTGGCGGCTCTCGTGCTACATTAAATAAGGTAGCCACTAATTAAGCTTATTATCAGTCAACAGGACAATTAAGTCCCCATTAGAAGTACTAAATACAATTACAATGTAAGCAACTAGCTATATTATGCTTTAAAATGAAATGATGGGGACATGGAGATGATGCAGCATCCTCAAATCTCGGCATCTTCTGTCGTCAGTCTGATATCTCAATCTAAAAAAGTTCAATTTATCATTACTATTTCTGGAAATTCATCCTATGATTGCCATTGAATGTTTATGTTGATCAATTATTTTAGTAAACCACTTGCTTTTGCAATCATGCATGTTCTTGCATTAAGCTGTTTTTTTAACAACCCATGAAGTGTACTTGATGTTGTTTGTTTAATGAAAAGGTCTTTAGTATGATGATGATACGCAGAGAGATATTGGATAGTGACACCAATATCCATTATTATAGAATCTTGTTTTGTTAGAACCAGTTGGTGAAGCCCTTTTAATTTAACTTCTGGCACTTCGTTTTGTCTACCTTTGTTCATTTGTTCTATTATACAAAACAAAAAACAACAATCCACGCACAAAAAAAAAAAAAAAAAAAAAAAAAAAAAAAAAAAATATATATATATATATATATATATATATATATTATATTGCAGCCCAATCTCTATCGTCGACTAAAAGTTAAAAAACGGTGAGATTGATATTT
Organism: Centella asiatica; assembly: GCA_014636745.2. Taxonomy (NCBI): domain Eukaryota; kingdom Viridiplantae; phylum Streptophyta; class Magnoliopsida; order Apiales; family Apiaceae; genus Centella; species Centella asiatica. The sequence continues at coordinate 1,841,266 of CM025786.1, read as the reverse complement.
GGACTCTTTATGTCAACTATGATATATAACAGATATAAATTTTTAATTTTTTTACGTTCGTCACAATGTGTAGTAAATTAAGTAAAATTTCAATTTTTTACATTCATCACAATTTGTGATGGTAGTGAAAAAAATTGGAATGAAATATTTTTTCAACAAACTTCTGACATATCTACATTTTTCTTTATAAAATATGTCGGACAATAAATATAAATTTCCAATTTTCTCCCCCAACTTATACGTTGAAATAGTTATGAATTCTCTTTATAAATTATGGTGGCTTAGAAGGGTAAATTCCCAACTTTTTCTCCCCAAATTTATGATCCGAAATAGTTACTGCGATTTGTTACAATGTGAAGTGCAAGTTGAATTCACCATAGCGATGTTTTACGGCGAATGTATATTCAATATTTTAATGAAGTCACTCGAACTAAGCTGCTCAATCTTGTTTTTGATACTCAATAGAGTGACTAGATAGATCAAACCCAATATCTAATGTCTTACACTTTTACTTGCGATAAAGAGATCATAATCTAATACAGTACTCCGTATAAATTAACATTTTCCGTGCAATATTTTCTTTCTGAAAAAAAATTCGTAATCTACTACAGTATTATAACAGCAGCAACAACAAATAAGAAAAACTCGTCTCCCTTTAGATCAGATTTACCATAATACAATGGTTCAATAGTCACTGGGGGTTCCAAAATTTTGATTGCAAACAAAAGAAAAGAAAAGAAAAGGAAAAAAAAAAAGGCTACCGACGTGTATATATCAAAATTTACAACAGATGGATCTCCGTCTAGTCATAATAAGTTGTCATCATTTTCCTTCTACTAATTTTATACAAAGTAGAGAGTTGAGTAGGATTGATACACAGGAAATGAAGCCACTCGTCGTGGAAGTTTGACGTTTTCGCGATAACCTCTACTGCCTCTTTCCTATAGTTGACAGCAGTCCCTTAATAATCTTCCCAAACCACATTAAGTTCAGGGTACCAAGTCCAGCTGGGACTACAAATATCAGAAGACGACCAATAATGTGCATCTTCATGACCTGCCATTCATTCACAGACACCTTAGGTATTTTTGCATATCCTGATATATATTAATAATGGTAGAACATAGCAGTATATGTGCTATGTGTATATATGTTCGGTTTGGGGGGGTGGGGGGGGAAAGGAAAGCAGTAAAGCAGATGACCAGAAGAAAAACAAGAACAGTAAAGGGAGGGCATTTCCTAAAATGGATTTGTTGATGTAAAAACCATTCATTCATTTCTTCCAATTTATTTTGAGGGCTGATTTTGCACACCTTATATCGATAGTTGTATGCGCTATTTGCATTGTAATGTCTTATATTATGTATTGTAATGTTGTGCAGTACAAACTTACAATGCATATTAGGGATGGGATATTAGGTGCACAAATATCAGCACACAAAAATTTTATGTACCCAAACATATGTTCACAAGTTTAATTCTGCTGTTACAAAAGTGGCGTATCCATGTGTGGGACACAAATTAAATGGTAACAAGTAGGATGGATTACTTCATATTGGGTTGCGGGGGAGATAAATTTTAATAGAGTAGTTATTATTTTTGTTCTTGTGTAAAATTGAAAGTAACATGGAGTGTCATAGCAGATCTCATTTCCATATCCACTGTAAAATGGAGCTACTCCTCAGAACAAAGACGTAATATAAATAATTCACGAGGCAGAATACCTGGTCGTAGTGCCAGTATACATGATAAAACATGTACACAAACAGTAAAATTCTTGCAACCTGCATCCCAAAACTTACATAAGCACACATGCCCAAGTTATGGGTTGAAAAAGTGACTAAAAAATACATTCTGTTGAAAAATATTAGAGAAATAATCTCCCATCGGGTGAATACAAAGAGACTGAAAATTTTAAGTTGAAGACTTAGGCTGCTTAAACTTGAGAAATGTCTCACCAGGTCACAATTGGCAAACATACCGCTTGACAATAAGACCATCTTGTAGGTGCTTACCAGTTTTATTGTTGTTACAATTTTGACCTTTTATTGCTTTTTAGGTGAATTTCAATTCTTCCATCTAGGTTCTACAACAAACATACTATGTAGATTTTGACTCACCAGCCAAGCAAAAACAATCATCACACCGTTAATCAAATATGTGTTAGACCTCTTCAAACCAACAGTATCAAGGAACCTGCAAAAAGAATATATCAAGGCTACACTCAAAATCAAATGATGAAGAGAGATTCACTTCTCTAAAACATACCATCTCATATTTATCTCTGGAGTTGTCACCTCAGAAATAAGGACCATAAATGTATAGAGCTGACCCTCCCCGGTAAACAAGGCATATGCTACTGCAATCCCGGAAAGAGAGTGATGAATAACCTGAATGCAACATCCAGTCACATGATTCATACAGGCATGCCCACAATATGGCCAAATATATTTGAATTGGCCAACTATATGTTTTTCAATGAATATAAACTAATCCCGTTTCTCCCTGAAAATGAAGTACAGAAGATCCATTACAAATTCCCACCCAATTCAACAAAATAACCAATGTATAGTGATATTCTTTCATTACAACTGGATGATACATGTCCTGGTGTAGATTGTGCAAACTCTTACATCAGCATCATTCAGAGCTATCAGTGCACATTTCAGTTAACCGAGCGAAGCATACCCAGATGAAAAGAAAGAAACCAATAGTAGCTATGCATTTCTAAATTACATGCCAAATGATACAAACACAAATCTGCCACATATAAATCACCATAAATTGAACAAAATATACATAGGCTTAAGTCTTAATTTCCCATATACTTACAAATTCTATTCCACCCAAATCAGGAAATAGCCAGCAGATCATCCCAAGATCTGAAATGAAGTATCCAACTGAAACCTGCCAAAATCGTATTGAAACTGTTGTATGAGGACTTTTTACAGGAAATTATGCTAGCCACAGTAAACAGAACTTGAGATTTCAAGAGAACTGAAGAAAATAAAATATAGGGAGTTGTATAGTAAATTGTTTAACCAATATGTAGAAAACCATAGGACTTTCATTTGTGATTTGACAGTTTGGGTCTTGCCAAAATGAAGAAACACTTCTCTCATTGTCCTTTATAAAAGGCATCATAATCCTCTAATGAGCAAAGCAACTTTCAATCCAACAGAGAGATGTACAGTCAAGTGCCATGGCAACCTTAACAAACAACCTTGGAATGACATGTGCTGCTTAGGCATCCGATTAGAGCATGGAGGTATCTTCACCACCTAGGAAACTGCTACAGTGTCTAGCTGTTATCAGCTATCTCTAAAATAAATATTTTTGAGTTATTAAAATGTATTAAATTACAATAAAATAATTATCTCAAAACTTATTTATAATGTAACTTTTAATCTTACACCCTTTAATATTTTAGTTTCAATTCCACACTTCTACTAAAAGTCATAAGAACTACCTCAAGTATATGCAGAAGAACCCAAAAACTAAAGCATTTTGAGAACAAACCCTACTAAATCTTTTGAGTACCACAGAAGAAATCTACACCTCTACCATGCACTTTAAGTTAAGAGTCAGCCCACACAGCCACGTCTTGCTCTTTCTTTTATGGTCTTGACCCAATAAAGGACCATAAGAATAATGAAAATGCTAAATCCAACAGACAAGCAAGATCAAAAAATGTTTATATATATTAATTCAAAATATTGCAAGAAGTGGCTGGGTCAAGGTTTACTGTTCACTGTGAAATACTTAGCTAAAAGCACAAAAATCATGAGAATACTCAAACTAAAGGATTTTCTGATTCAGATTTTCAGTTGATTGACCGGAGCTCAGCATTGTAACATTGTATCTAATATTTAAAACCTACAACTAGGATCGTTCTTTGGGATCTTAGTTAATTCTTAATTTATTTTTATCATGGTTATCTGTTTTCATGTTTTAATATAGAGATGATAGAGACAGGGACTAGAATTATCAGAATGTCTGGTGAGGAGATGAAATATTATATTGAACGGAAATTTCTGAGTGCCAAAAGTCTAGTTTCAGCCTTTCAGGCTATTTATATTACTCTTTCACTTGTGCAAGATCCTATGGCATTTTCAGCCAACTAGACGAAGGACATGCTCCATCATAGCAACTTCAGGAATTGTGGCTAGTCAGCTAGTAAATCAATGCAATAAAGTCAGACTTTATATTATTTCCATACGTATTTTGCACCTTTATAAAACAGAAACATTAGATATTCGAGATTGCCAAACAATATATTTCTAGCTTCTTTCTGGATGTACGAAAGAAGGAAAACGGAAATGCAGGAAAACCGAGAAAATCCAAATAAAGACTTACTCCCAATGTAAAAGATGAGAGTGGTGAACTGCGGAAAGTGATGGGGCCAGCAAGATGTTCGTCAGAATAAAGATCTGACCAGAAGACAAAATGCAAAGACATCGTTGCAATGAATATGGCGTGGATTGTAGACATGCCACTGCACAATAATTTATGCAAACATGAGAAAAGAAACACTATTTCAAATATGCCTTTAATTTAAACTAGTTGGATACATCGATAAAACTAGTTGATGTTGGTTGAAAATAAATCTGATATGAGAGAAAAAACAGTAAGGGTAATGTGAGTATTAAAAAGATACAGGACAGGTTGACATAAGAAAAGGACCATTAAACTAAATTTATAATTAAGCTAGATCAAAAAGAAAATGGATAGATGTAGAAGTATTATGCTCACCGATTATTCCACTCAGTTCGTTGAATTTTCGTAAGGCCACCGTAGGTTTTGAAGTAAAAACTGCTGATCAAGTGGAACAAATCATAGACCTGAGAAGTAAAAACTGTTAATTGAGTTAAAGAACAGAAAATTAACTGTGGACAAAGAAAAGCTTCAAGAAGACCTACAGTAAACAATATTTAAATCACTTAACCAAGATGGTATCTGCATATACATCCATCGGTAAGAGAAGTAAAACTCAAAAAATATACACAAAGTATTGATGCTAAAAAAAAATGCATAAATTAACTTTTCTTTAGGCAAGGAAGACCAGTATATAACGCTAAAAAAATGTATGAGTAGAACATCACCATTTTGCTAGCAAGTATGCCACTAAGAACAGAAGTGTATGGTATCAAAGGATCTGAAAGTAAGTAGCTCCGAACCAGCACTTCAGCCTGGTTCTGGTAAGATTTGAAGTTCATAGCTGTCTTCCTAGAAAATGCCATGTCGAAGAATCTATCGGACCATGTAAGTAATGAATTCGCTTCTCAAGGAGACAAAAATATTTTAGATGATTGCTGGTGCTGTCCAACCAGCAGCCTGTAAAACATAGTTTGATGTATAAAGCTCTGATCTGCGTTTCTTTTAATACTGATAAGGGGAAACCATACAAGTTAACAGTACCTACATACATAAAGTACAAATAATCAAAAACTTTTGTAAACCAAAATAATTAAAAACTACTCCTTCCACTCCATAATATAATATAAGGGTAAATATCAACTTAATTGAGTAACATTGACCCATAATATTACAAAGTAACATAATATAAAATTTGTACAGACTAATTTTATTTTAGTCAGTAGGACCATGAATCTTGTATACTATTTATAAAGTACTGCTAATTACAAGTTTTACTATCTTTCACATGTATCTCATAACAATTGAATTTAGATGTGTTAAACTGATTTTTAAAAGTCAAGTTTGATCTCATATTTTGGAATGGAGAAAGTACTGTTTAAAGGTAAAACACACAACGCCATACTTCTCATGTCACGATATTGTATTCACATTTACATTAACTTTATACTTGGGGTGGTTAACTGTAGAACAGGTGACAGTTGCATGAGATAGATGATCACCCAGCTGTTGTAGTTAGAAGATGTCACAACTTTATTGAGATCACCAAGGTCATCTTCTTTTCATGAAGTAGAAGATGAAAATTTGAAGAAACAGCCGAAAAAAATTCATAAATCTGGAAAGGATGCATGGACATAATACTTAAGCTAGATAATATTCCTTGCAGTAAAGAATTTATGAAAATGGGAAATTTCAAATAAAGGCAAAAGACCAAGTACCATTAAAGAACATTTAGCCCAAAGGTCAAGCCCGTCCATGGAAGATAAATAGATGAAACAGATGCACATTATGTCCCATTGGATATTTAGTTCAACTACCCACACACTAACAAACTCAACACACCTAAAATTTATGATCAAAAGCAACTCTCTGATACTACAACAGTCCAAATATTGAGTTTAAATTCAACTGTTTACAAAATGAATTAACTCAAAGGCGACCTCACCGGCCAAACATCTTGCTTAACACAAAGATCACAGATAATTTCTTGCCCTTTGCGCAATTGATAATTTTGCTGGACTGGCATTGATAATGAGCTAAATGATTACCATCACATAAATGATAAATCACATTATCAAACAACTCGTTCTCTGTAGTAAAACCCCAATTCTTCTTAAAGCACAAAATGAAAAATAGTGTTCAACAGTAAAGTATATTGACCCTAATTTTCAAAGACCTCATGCTATTTCTAATTTCACTAAGTTCTACAACCAACAATTTCAAATCCAATTAACTAATCAAAATTAAACCTTATAAAAAACCCATAAACATTGTAATCATCATCCTTCAAATTCAAATAAACCATATGGGCAAAACCCCATCACAGAACTAAACAATTCATCCGAAACTGTGATGTATACATAAATGGGGCACACCCAAAAGGGAAGAGTTTCTTACCCAGAAAGAAAGAGGGAATAGCTGATGATTACCAGATTGCTTGATTTCCGTGCAGAAATGGCGGATGAAGTGAAGATCGATGCCGGTTCAAGTCTTTACAAATTGCCGGCGACACAGATCTCAATCTAACACCGACCCAAATCGAATCGATTTGTGAAGAAGAAACAAAAATGTAATTGAATGTGGGGTGGAACTGAAAAGTAATAATTGCTGACTTTTTATTGGTCTTCTTCTGGTGGTGGTGAAGTGGAGAAGAAGGAATAAAAGAGGTAATATCCGATTAGAAGGTTCCTACTTTACCTCCAAAACTAAACACACACATCAACTGCAGGCCCATAATTCTATTTAATCTATATCAAAGTTAGTTAAAGGAAATGTATTGTTTTTTTTTTTTTGGGTCATTATTTTACACCCTCTTGAGTTTTAAATCGGTGAAAAGAAAAAATAATTGAAAGGAAAATTTTCTATTCATTCTAATGCTTGTAGAAAAGAAAATTTTGGCTGTTTTTTTTCAAATTTTTTCGTCCAAGAATGATCAAATTTAGATTAAAAATTAAATTGAATAAGATCAATTTTTTAAAATACCTTTAATATATAAGATTAATCCATTTTTTAATAAACATGCTTCTTCTTCTTCTTCTTCTTTTTTTTTTTCTAAAAGCGATCGAAGGAGTAATATAAACTCTTAAATTAACAGGATTTGTTGCTTTGAAACAACCTACTTTAATTTTAATTAACATGTAGTTTTTTCTTAATTTATTATTATATTTGTCATCAAAATAGAGTGAAAAAGTAAAAAGATTAATATCTAACAAAATTATAAAATGGAATTTTTAGTCTTAAATTTGAAAAGAAAAAGAAGCCAAAAGAACAAATCAGATTTATCTTCTTAATAAATTCACTGTGCGACAAAATTATAATATCTACTTTCTTTTTCCATATTTTTATAAATTTATATGATTAATAATTGTATAAATAAATTTTATTTAAAATTAAAAAGGACAACCAGGGAATTAGGAAATGGAATCCTATATATATACTTCATCTGATATGATTAACAGCTCGCCACTTCAGAAAAGGAGAAAAGAAAAAGAAAAAAGAAAAAATTTATGTAGGGTTTAACTATTCGGCCCAAACCCTCAACCTTGTCTACTTCGCTTCCCTGTTCGTTGTATTGAGACGTTGCAGCTTTCTCTTCCAAATCAATCATTGAAGGAAATGGTTCATTACCATAAGATTGAGGTATGAAATCCTTAATCTGACACATTTAAGGTTGTTTTATTCTGAAAATCTCTGCTTCCATTAGCTACACGATGAATGACAACCCACAAAATTTGAGCTCAAAACATAAAATCTACAAATGTGTAGTACATATTTGAAGAAATTTAAGGTGACCCACACAAAATCTTTTAGCCAGTTTTCATTATTTCGTATATAGTTTGATCGTGCTTTTACTTTCCTTCAAAACCTTCCTTTGTCTATGTCTAGCTGCACAATTTGGGATGCTATTTCTATTGATAAGCAAAAGGGTATCTTGCATTAGATCTGAAATGGCTTCCCAATTACAATTCCATAACAATTTTCTCAATCCTGCTACTTATGAGAAACCCTTCATTCTACAAAGGCGTGTTTTTATGAGAATTCAGTGCTTTCGACATTCTGGACCTGCAGACACCGCGAAACTATCTATTAGTAAGTCAACTGAGTCACGTGGTTCTCTTACTGGTTGTCGATTTTCTCGGGGTGCTAGGACTGAGGCACAAGTTGCTCTCTTTGATTACTTGCACGGCACTAGAGGGTTTCAGTACACAGATGCAGACCACATTAGCAAGAACTCGCCACAGTTTGTTCGAAGCTTGCTCTCCAAGGTTGATAGTGAGCAAGATGTTTCGCGGGCTTTATCTAAGTTCTTCCGTTACAATCCAATCAATGAGTTTGAGCCTTTTTTGGAGAGTTTGGGTTTGACCTTATCTGAATCTGATTCACTTTTACCACGGAACTTGATATTTCTAGGAGATGATTGTGTCTTGCTCTATAACTTCCATGTTCTTTGTGATTATGGGATTCCTCGAAGTAAAATAGGAAAGACATTCAAGGAAGCAAATGAGATTTTCAGATATGATTATGGGATATTGGCCATGAAACTCACGGCTTATGCGGCTTTAGGTTTGAGTAAAACCACAGTTATAAAGCTGGTAATCTGTTGCCCTTCACTACTAGTTGGTGGTGTAAGCAAAGAATTTGTTGAGGTTCTTGAAAAGCTCAAAGGGTTGGGATTAGCAAAAGATTGGATTGGAGGATATTTATCGGACAAAAGATATTATAATTGGAATAGAATGCTTGACTCAATAAATTTTCTTGCTGATGTTGGTTATAGTGACAAGCAGATGGAACTTCTGTTTAAGAGAACTCCTGCATTACTCTTTGAGGGTTCTGGGAAAAGGATATATGTATTGGTTTGTCAACTACTTAAATTGGGTATTAAGATGAGTGAAATCTACTCTTTATTCTTAAAAAGTCCTCAAATTTTATCTGCAAAGGGTGCAGAAAATCTTTGGAAAGCAGTATGTTTTCTGTTTGAGATAGAAATGGAGATGGAGTCTATTGCCAAAGTCGTGACTACTGAAATGCATTCTCTTGTTTCACATCCTTTAAAAGGTCCCAGAACCGTGTTAAGAAGTTTAAAGGTTGACAAGGTTACACTATGTCGCATTATAGAGGAAGATCCTTCAAAGTTAATCAGTTTGACTTCTAAAGTTAATACAAACATTGAACTGGCTGAACTCCAGAGTCCAAGTAAACTTTTAGACAAAACATCATTTTTACTGAGTTTAGGTTATACCGAAAACTCAGAGGAAATGGCAAAAGCCTTGAAACAGTTCCGAGGCAGAGGAGACCAGTTACAAGAGAGATTTGATTGTTTGGTTCAAGCTGGTTTGGACTTCAACCTCGTAGCAAGTATGATCAGACGTGCTCCATCAGTGTTAAACCAGACCAAAGAGGTGCTTGTGAATAAAATTGATTGTTTAGATAGCTATTTAGGTTACCCACCAGAATCTATTGTGGCATTTCCATCATATCTATGTTATGACATAGAGAGAATTAAGCTTAGATTCTCAATGTATGTTTGGCTAAGACAAAAAGGTGCTGCCAAACCCAACTTAGCGGTGAGCACCATGCTTGTGTCTTCTGAAGCGCGCTTTATGAAATATTATGTTAATGTTCACCCTGAAGGACCTTTTATGTGGGAAAATCTTAAAAAATCTTTATGTTCGAGCTAAAGATCTTTTTCTTTATTTTTAAATAATTAAGAAGGGACATTTTCACAACAGGATTTCGATTTATAACATGATAATACTGTTCATTACTTGCAAAAATGGTGTACTATTGGTGTTGATGCTGTCACTCATGCATTTTTTGTTTAAATGTGATTTGCTTGATTAGGAATTTTTCTTGTTTCATGTCATCCTCGCAGCTGTAAATTTTCAAAGGATGCTCTTGAGACCACATGATATAACTATGCTTTTCTGGTCCATAGCATTTGCAATGAGGTTATCAGTTTTGTTGGTTCTTTCAAGTTTCAAAATATTTTCATTTACTTTGTAGCCTGTAAACTTTCTTGAAACTGCATACTAGGTTATGCTTTTCTGGTTTATGGGCATTAGCACCGAAGGTCAATCACTTGTAGTTTTTTGCTTTTGAGAGGCCATGGCATGGTGCCTTATTCTGTATGCTGAATTGCTGATCATGTTAGTGAAAGTTTCTTCAGAGTTTCCTATCTTATTGTGAGGAACATTTTGTCTATGATATTAATTTATTGTCAGCATCTAAATACCATCAAGAGTAAATGAAAACTACATTACTGGTGTGTTGGTAATTAGTGCATAATTAATACTACATTAATAATAGTCATAATCTTCTTTAAGATAAAGATCTACGCCTACCCCAAGTAATTCTCTTATCTAACTAAGTACTTCCGAACATTTTGTCTATGATGTTAACTAAGTGTTTCTTTCCCCGCATTCCTCTGCCTGGCATCTTTTACGATACTGAGAATATACATAGTTTGAATTAGATAAATGAGTTTTATTTGTTAAGACTTTTGGCGGTGCTTTACGTGATTGGATTTTAAATTAGAAAACATGTGATGTGTGTGCAAATTTCTCTCAATAAAAGCTAAGATTGTATTAAGAGTACATTCCAATAAATAAATAAATATTTGTTTTTGAGTAAAAATAAAATAGGAATTGGAGAGGGAGAGGGAGAAGGAATTTACTGTAAGAAATCAATATTCACAGCGTCCTTTAAAGTTTTTATTTCATTTTAGGAGGGGGTTGGGGGGT